>JAJKFL010000013.1:8025688-8387436 GCA_021186555.1 Reticulitermes speratus | reverse complement strand
TTTTCTCCAGATCACTAGACATGATACGCATGGAGTTAATCATTTCAGTGCGGTTTTCACTAAGGCTACGCTTAATTTTTGAACTTTACTCTGTAGTCTTTCAACTCTTTGTCCCTTGCTATTAGCTAATTTTTTAATTCTCTGTCCCATATTATTGGATAATTGCTCTATTCTTTCCCGATTTTCCTTCTGGCACTCCTCTACCTTATTCATAAGTTTCTCCATCATTTCGAACAAATTTCTTTCGTTTTCCCTCACTACAGTCAACATTTCATTTTTCGTATTGTGACTACCTGCTGAAAGTCCTTGTCCTTCACCTACATTCTCACTAAAGTCTATGTTTTGCCCGCAGGGTAAGTCTATGGTTTCCTGTTCCTGAGTACAAAACTCTACAGCTACTGGGGTAGCATATGCCTGTACATCTGCCTGTAGACTGTCTGCCTCCTCCTGTGCTGCGTTAACTACGTAATTTTCTGCGTGACTCCATTCTCCCCTACTTAATATAAATCTGCACAGACCTTGTGCCGACGATCGCCTTGTTAAGTTGGTACTTGCGATGTTCGCGACGTTGTGGATGCTGACGGACGCTCCAGTAACAATGCTGCCTTCCTAGTCGATAATGATGCTACGGATGGCTGCGGTTGTCGGGATGTTCACTTGCACTAAGTGTTTTTCTTTTCCCCTATTGTCGTCGCCTATTCGTAGTCTGCCTCGCTGCTGATGCGTCGTTAACTGCGTGGTGATCTGCAGTTCGCTTTGTTTCTACGTCGTCGTCGTCGTCGTGTCTCGGGTTGATGCCAGTTAATCGAGCCACTCGTTGGATGCGCCATTTGTTGCACCGGACTTAACCTCCGGCCGATGTGCGCTGTATTTCCAAGGACCGCTTCAGTCGAATGACTTCCCCGTGTTTTTCGTATTACCACAGGGCCTTTTTATCTAGGACGAGGTTGAAGTAATCTCAGGGTCGTTGTTGAATTTTTTGGGTTCTTCAAATAACTGGCGGGGTCCTCGAAACGGATTTATTAAATAATCCATTCGGTGTCGCAGTTGGTTCTCTCAAATAATACAAATAATAACGTGATTACTATCGCGTACTTTTTCCGACGCTTTCTTGACCGCTCACTGACCAATGTCCGAATTGAATTTAAACGATTTCTTAACCGGAAGTGAGAAGAGATGAATGATCTTAAGCCACACCAATACGGCACTGGAATTCTTACAGCTCACACGAGAATATGTCTTCGAGAAATCCACACTAGAATTAACTCTTTCCACAAGAAATAATTTCGCATCAGTGATCAGTGTCACACAAGGAATCCTCTTCTCTCCAAGAACTCAGTAATCTCTTTTCCCCCCAGAACTGAATAACCTCTTGCCTGGGCGTGCAACCCCTTATGATAAATTACGCGCCTCCCCGTATCAAAGTGGGCCGGGATAGCGCAGTCGGTATAGCGACTCGCTACGAGCTGGACGGTCCGGGGATCGAATCCCGGTGGAGGTGAGATTTTCAGCACTCGTCCAGACTGGCCCTGGGCCTGCCCAGCCTCCTGTACAATGGATACCGGGTCATTCCCGGGGGTAAAGGGCCGGGGCGTGGCGTTAACCACCCACCCCCATCTAGCGCCGAGGCTAAGGAAAGAGCAGCGCTATACCTCTACTTCCCCTCTGGGCCTTCGTGGCCTGTTCTAGGTTTAATTTTACCTTTTACTTTACCTTACCCCGTAACAAATTCGAATAGGTTCCACGGTCACTGATTGGTCAGTATTCATGTTACACCGCACACCACAGAAATAATTACTGAAATTAATACATACTTAAGAATTTTCATTAGTGTGCGTGGTGGTGCGCTTCAACGGTCACCCTTGGAAACTAATCCGCTATACCCTATGTGAGGTCACGAAAACACTGAGCTGAGAACGTGACCGTGCCGGATTCTAAAAGATTAAAATACAAAGGTAAAGAATTTGTGAACAATAAAATTCGTAAGCACTAAGGGGAAACCTGTGACATGCAGTTGTCTGCACCTGTTCACCCTCTGGCTACAACACTTACAAATTAATACTAGATAGCCAACAGGAAAGATCCTTTATACTATATCATAACCCGGAACACTGCAGTCGATGAATGTGTTGTCATAAAATAATCAGTTTTGACTACATGAAATCTTTCTCTATGTAGGGGCTTCGTAAGGGGAACCTGGAGGGGAGGTATCTTTACTGGGGACTCTGAGAGACATGTCAAGGAAGGCTTTGGAAGGGGAGCATCTCTCTCTTTACAGAGGCTCCGTGAGGGGAACCTGGAGGGAGGGTTCCAATACTGAGGACTCCAAGAGACATGTAATAGAAGGCTCTGGAAAAGGAGCATTTCTTTTTAAAGGGGCTCCATTAGGGGAACCTAAAGGTACGTAGCAAGGGAGGGCTCGGCCAATATGTTTATTGGGCCGCAACCTGTACTTCATATATTTTTCTGCTATGTATAACTTAGAGGTTTCGTGGCCTTATGCTGGGCCACAACACTCTAAGAAAGTCTGCATTTTGGGGGGCACAAAGGGCCTGTTAAAAAGGCCTACTTGCGTCGGGCAACTAAGGGCTCGAAACCATTGGGCATTCTATTCTATTGTATTCTAAGTACATGAAGTAAACAAACTGTGGCGTATTGTAAACTACAGAGTCCCTCCTTTTTCTTGCCGTCGCGTGTGCCAGCTTTATCGCATAGCAAGTCTGAATCCCTCTGAACACCCAGTGATAGGTACTTGGTTCAATATAACGACAAAGAACGCTCTGTTTTTGTGCTTAGAAACACCGAATAAATTATCCAGTGTCATGGCACTTTCAATGATAACTCTTTTTATCTGTAATATTCTCAGGACGGCAACGGATTCTGAATTTCTGAAATGCAGGCACTATCTGACATATCGAAAGTCTATATAAAACAACTTAAGTAAACTTACTCTTAAATCTACCAGCGTTCTTCCCACATCAGAAGTTCGCAGTGTTGATGGCACAGAGATATGAAGTACCAAGAGACATTGTCCACTAAAGGCATGTTTTTCACAATGATTTTCACTAGCTTATGAAAATTAATTTTTGTAATATCATTGATTGAAATTTGAATAGGATAGAAGTTTGAATAGGTACATTAATTAGGATATTGCGGATTATAATTTGTTTTCTGAGTGGACGTTATATCAACTGATACTCATACGCGAAAGTAGGTCAAACATTCAGAAGGCTTGGTAAACATCGACAGCAAAGGTACCGAATTATACGAAGCGTCATTATAAAGGAAAATTAGAATTACAGTATCTCAAGAAGTAAGTTTAACGCCATCGTTAATTTGAGACTTACACACGAGGGACAAATCTTAATAGGTGCCTGCGCATAAGAACCACGATATGAAACGTAGGTGGGAGTGGAGGTATATTTCCATGCATTATTAACCTCTGCATTAGCTGGGATGCATGTTATCGTACCATTGGATAAGGCGCTTTACAAGGGTCTATTCTCGACTTACTATTCTGACAAGAGTACACGTGGGTCTCTATAATAACGACTGAGGTCAGACACACCGGTAGGCCACAATCTCCTCCTTCCCCTTTCCTCACCAAAGGCAATTACGATAAGAGAACGTCTTTTAATCCTACGCAATATGATCAGTTAACGTAGCGGCATCAAATAACATTCCGACTTACGAATTTAACATTATCACGAAGATGAATATAACCACCTTCCACATGTGATTTCATGTAGTATGATAGACGGCTACCAACATATTACAGCAACCTACTTCTTGCACTTCAGGTGTAGAATAAACTTTTTGGAGGAACTTGTTACCACCACATTTAGGGTTCTGAAGGCTTAGGCAGCAGGTTCCTTCTAATACTTAGAACTATTTACAAAAGCGCACGGCGTCACGGCACCGAACTGCCTCTTGCAATCAGCAATTCGGTCTATCTAGAAATCACGAGGAACGTCAGTGTCTATCGGCCTGGACATACATCTTGTCAGCCACACATCGATATCTCCTTCCATCTGTCTGGAATTCTCGTCTTTTGTAGCCTGTATATCTTGTTAGATTTTGATGAAACCTAAGAGACCCTGGCATTAAACACGCGTTTGAAAATTCTGGCCTGGTATTTGGATGGACTCCGGAAATGGAGTCAAATCTGACGTTAAGGATGGTATTGTCTATCTAGCAAGAAATGCACTGAAACGTAGTGTTATAATTCAACGGCACTTGCATTTTTTGGACCGAGTGTTGTGAGATTAAATTGAAAATTACGTCCATGAAATCGTGAAAAATAATGGGCAGAACACAGAATGTAATTCTATACCAGGAAGTGAAGTTTCGAGGGAAACACAGAAGAAAATTAAAATAAGATTTTGAAGTCGGTACAGGTGAGAGGGCGCCTAAAACGTGGAAACAAAATGAAGAACTCGCATGAGCTACCTCCTTGTTGCACAGAGTAAATGCAATGGACAAAAGATCAAGGAAGGGTAAAGAATAATGGCATCAAAACGTGTCATAATCTATTAAATAAAAAAAATATATTCACTTGTGAGGGCAGAACAATATATCATGTTACACTGTTTTTACATAACCAGGCAGGTCCATACACCTTTACAATGAGCAGCACCAGCAGCTGTTGGCATCAATTAGAAAAGGAAGGAACATCTAAATTCTTAGTTATCCTTTAATATAATACAGCCTCAGAGTAAGCGAAAAAGGGTGAGTCAGGAACACGTTGACTCATGGCTATAAAAAAAAGACTAAATCACAGAAGCAAAAATATCCTAGCAGTCTAGGGACATTTGGATGAATTAAATTCTACATACGATACAACAGGTTGCCCTTGATTACTAGACATAATTAGGTGACACATGCAGTTTTAAAGAATTCTCCCAGAACTGGTAAATGATGTTGGTCCATTACTAGGAATTCTTTATGGGAAAAAATATTCAGCAATTGTACCATAGTCTCAACAAAAACATGTTGGATGAGGTCCACATTGGGAATGGAACACCATACTGATAAGTGCAGACTGTAAATGTCATTTTTAAACATTCAATGAAGAGAGAAATATTATTTTAGAAATCCACAGCAGACCCATCTCGGTCATGTACATATTATTTTAACATACACAGAATAACATTTAATAACAAATACTGCATGGAGTTCGCACTATAAAAAATTATCATGCTGCTCAAATATGTGACCACACATTTCTCACAATCTTCTGTCATATTCTAAGCAACCAATAAAGTAACAGTAACAGATATGAATTAGGCACCAAACAAACATGAACAACACTGACAATATTGTGGCAACACAAGGTCCTCAATCCTCAGTGTTATTGCCAATTGTGTTCATCTTCCAATTCAGCAGTTCATCAAGCATAGCTTCTAGCACTGGATTGTCTCCAAGTTTAGCCACCTCAGCCCTTATTTCAGCATCAAGCTCCTCAAGAATATGCCTTGTGTAACTCAAAGACCCAAACTTCTCCAGCAATGTGACACAGTACTTCTTCAATTCAACATCATGAGTTCTTTGTCGAAGGATATCTGAATGGTTGAAGTTAAGACTAATAATCATATGTAGTATAATGGCACACGATCAGAAGATCTTTTGCTGTAATCTCAAACTGTGTAAATTCAATATAACCAGCCCTGCATTTAAGCAAAATCACTGAAAAAAATTCATATTTACAGCAAACTATAAAGCCATTCTTTTCTTTAATACAGAGTACATGACAAAAACATACACAGACACAAGATTCCCTTGCTGCCATTTTGTAACAATACATATCAACACAATTAAGTACAGTGCACCACAGCAGTTTGCTGTTACATGTGCACCATGCCCTTATGTTTTAATATTACATGTATCACTCTGAACTGTGTATTAGACTTCAAATAGGATAGTCTTAATCTCTTAAATGAGTAACTCAGGAGGAGAGGAGTCTTTTAAAACGTCTGCGTGAAGGGCAAGAAAACTGTTAAATCTGTGACTGTATAAGACAAACCTAGTTCATGCTTTGAAAGGTGAAGTGCATAAAATGAATCCTCAAACTCTGGAAGAACCAAGAAACAACATCCTCTGCCAGATTCCAACAACTTCCGGAAGAATTCCAGAGAGATTATTTGTTCCACTGGTACATTGAATGCATGCAGTCAGGGCGGCAACAATTTCAGCATGTGCTGTAGAAATGGTATGTTTTATTTGACGTTATAAATGTTGTAATCAGTGCGACAGTTTAGCTCCCATCACATGCAGTTACACTTCCATAGAGGCATCATAAAAGGCACAGGCTGTTGAGCATACAGCCTGGATTTCTGCAAAATGCCGAAAACCGTCTATTCTTTATAATAAAATGTTGAATTTTTGCAAACAGTAATTTAACTAGGATGTCAAAATATAGGACTCTAAACTTGACAGCAAACGTCTCAAACAGGAACTCTTCAGTGATTCACACCTACATAAATTTATATGTGTTGACAATAGATTTTGGATTTTAATCCAATATTTTAAACTGCTTGAGAAGGATACGCATCACCTGACTGTCATCTGGATGACTCAATATTGCATGGACTACCGGTAAACTAAACTTCCCTTCTGTAATGTCATGATAGCAGCCTTTTTCCTGTGCATACTACAAAAAACAAAAGATAATATTTTTAAACAACATTCTCTTATCAACACATTAAAACAATATTAGCATACATCCACAAAATGCCTTCTGACAGCAAAGTGTACATTTCAGTTCAATTTTCTTTCCACATTGTTTCCAAGTTTACTAACCATGAGTCAGATTGCACCAGAATAAAGCTACTTCTAGCAATGAGTTTTAGAAATATAACATGGCACTTTACTGAGAACTGAAAGAGATGATGTTTGTATTAAAAATACAATCTGCTAGCAAAAGGTTAAACAGAACATGATTTAGACTTTCCTTACACAGAAGAGTGGATAAAACACTCTAAGTTATACAAAAGGATAGATGACACTTATCACCATGGCATAAAAGTACATATGGCATAAAACCATACACATTCATAAAAACTACAATTAATTAGGTCTCAAAAGGTGATCACTTGGGTCAACAGAAAATAAGAATCCAGCAAATGGACAACTGTTACATATGACATAAAATCTCAGACAGAAATTCAGTTCTCTCCATGTACATAATTTACAGACCTTTCAGCTCTGCATCTCACCCCAAGATAAAGGCATGACCTATAATTGGTAGAGCTTCACAATAATACCCCTGCACATTCATGGCAACAAGCTGAGGCACATGAACAAACTCAAGAATCTAGAAACCACAGCTCAGACATTACCTGCTGCAGACGCAACATGCAGTAGTCATCCCGAATCTGGTAGTAGAGCCCCAACATTTCAGTTACTTTGACGAGGTCAGCTTTATTCTCGCTAAACAGCTGCATCAGTTGCATTATAAACATGAATGCACAACCCGATTCTGTTAAAACCAGACTTTTATATTTTAGTAACTCAACATATCAACACAAAACCTGCATAATGTCACAAACACAATCTGCACTTTGTAAGAAGTAAACAAATTCAGCATCAAAAGCAATTGACACTTAGAGAGAAATGTTTAGAATCAGATATGGGATTGCAGTATGAAACTATGAGGTACAAAATTTCTTCCAGATAAGTTTCAAGAATCAGATGTGAGAACATAACACGTTGTTTTGCCCCACACTACAAGAAACCTGCCACAACAAATAGGTACATTCAGCCAGAACCCAAAACATCCTATCCATGAGTCCAGTCTCAGACAATGAGAACTCCACCACAGTAAAGAGCTGCAGCTTGTGAAAACCCAAAGTCTTCTGATACAAGTGGCCACATTTTACCCCAGACACAAGAACCCCACCACTACAAACAGAAGCACAGTGCAGAAACTCAACATTTTATACATAAGCCCAACAACGTAATCACACACTGCAATCATGAAACTGTGTTGAATAGTTTCACATGTCCAGAACCCAGCAGCACCATTTTGTTAGGAGTCCAGTGCCTTACCTCCACACTACAAATATCCAGCAAACACAAACCGCTACACAGAACCAGACCCTGACTTTATGGAAGTCCAAGGCCTAATCCCCAAGACTTAATGTTTCACAACAACAAACAGTGGCCTTCAAACAGACCTCAAGGTGTTTTATACCAATTAAAGCATCTTATTCCCAGTCTATAAAAGCAGAAATAAAATCCATGTCATGTCAGATTTTCCCCACATCAAGCATTCATCAATAGAAAGTGCACAGAATGTCAACAAAGTTCTTTTCTTATTTCAATACTTCAAATTTCTTTACTAAATGGTAGTTTACCAACAACTCGCAAAAGAATATTATTTAATAAAATATATAAAATACTAATTTCTCTTAAAATCAATTAAAATTTGCAAAAGACTGTATATTTATATCTGTTTTGGTTATTGTGTAATACACTTTTAAAACAGGAACAGGACTTTGTGGTTTTTGTTAAAATATAGTACATCTTTTTAACAAGAACAGAAATTCATGGACATCTACATAACAGAAAACAAACTTTATCAGTCACACACTATCATGGGAAACCAGAGACACAGAAGATGAGTAGTGAGTTACATATCTCACAACAGATACGTGCAGCAAACAGTAAATTGCTTTAACTCTGAATAGCAAGACTAAACATCCCGTACTCCAGAACTTGCAAACACAGAGCGTTCATTCACCGTGCATTGGTAGCTGTAACCAAACACTGTGTCTGAAGGCAGAAGTCATATGCACAATTACTTCATTAAAAAATAAGAATTCATGCGGTTATGATGGTTTATCTAATAAAATATTAAAATTATGTGGTAGCCATATTTCTAAACCTCTCACTTAAGTCTATAACAAATCATTGTCATCTGGTATCTGCCCGGAGCGCCTAAAGTATGCTATCATTATACTCTGTTTTAAGAAAGGTGAAAAATCACAAATATCAAATTATAG
Source organism: Reticulitermes speratus (assembly GCA_021186555.1). Lineage (NCBI taxonomy): Eukaryota > Metazoa > Arthropoda > Insecta > Blattodea > Rhinotermitidae > Reticulitermes > Reticulitermes speratus. The sequence continues at coordinate 8,378,434 of JAJKFL010000013.1, read as the reverse complement.
ACCCATATCATTATTAACTGGTTTTTCTAAAATATTTGAATTGCTCATTTTCCAGAGGTTAAAACATAATCTAGTAAGTAACATAATTTTAGTCTCAGCAATATGGCTTAGGGATAATGTATCTACTGAAAGTACAATATTTAAACCTACTGATTCGATTCTTAAAGCTTGGAATAACAAAGAATATATAACGGGGTTATTTTGTGATTTAACAAAGGCCTTCGATTGAGTTAGTCATGAATTATTGATCTCAAAGTTGGAATTTTATGGAGTAAATGGCTCTATTTTAAATTGGCTTAAATCTTATTTTTATAACAGAAAACAAAAAGTGCAGTTACAACTTGACAGTTCACCTAATATTTTATCGGACTTGGAAACTTTTAGACATGGTGTTCCTCAGGGATCTGTGTTGGGTCCTTTACTGTTCAATGTTTTATATTAATGATTTTCCAAGCATCAGTAAGCATCATCAAGCAAGGTAAAGTTTCTCACAACATTCTTTTTGCTGGTGACACTAATATTCTCGTTTCGTTCAATGATCATATTGAACTAAATACTAAATTAAATAAGGTATTTTCTTGCATTTCTGAATGGTTTCAAAACAATCAGCGGGTACTAAATTTAAATAAGATGCAATTGATCAAATTTACTTCCTCTAAATCTTCTACTTATCCATTACATGTATCATACAATAATCAAGCTATTACTTTTGCTGAAAATATTAAATTTTTAGATGTGTTTCTAGATTGTCATCTTACATGGAATTTTTATCTAGACAATTTAATTAAAAACCTGAGTTCTATCTGTTTTCTCTTGAGAAAATTATCATCTATTGTAAGTGTAAAAACACTACAAATGGCTTATTTTGCTCATTTCAAACACAAATTAATTATGGTATAATTTTCTGGGGTTCATCTTCATCAATGAGAAATGTTTTCATAATTCGAAAGAGAGCAATTAGGATTATGCTGAGGCTGGGTCCAGGAGTTCTTGTAGAGAAGGTTTCAAAAAACTGGATATACTTACAGTTCCTTGTTTGTATATTTATGTTTTGATGTTAATTTTTTGTAAAAATCCTAAAATCTATCAAACCAACACCTCAGTTCATGGCAGGAACACTAGGCAACAAGATAAACTGCATGTACCTTCTGTAAGATCTTCCACAATACAGAGAATTGTATATTATTCATCTGTTAAAATATTTAATCATCTTCCACAAAATATTTCAAAACTTCATAACAATATACATATTTTTAAGACTATGTTAAGGAATTATCTTGTTAAGAATGCTTTTTATTCTATTGACGAATTTCTTTCGAAAGATTGTAATAGTTAACCAGCAACAAATAATTTTTCAACTGCTGTTGCATTCCTTTTATAGTTCATTATTATTAGCAGCATATAAGTGTATTCTGTGTATGTCCTTTATTCTACATAATTTTCAAATGTTGACTTGTTATTATTTATTGTAATCCATATATTTACCTTATCTTAGTGAGTGAGTATGAATTCTCTTGTTATTTATACTGTTTTATTAATTCTATATAAATTTGTATCTCGTTTGTAACTCAGTGTTTTGACTTGATTGCATATTGCAATCTGCTCTGTACGTGATGAATTCCAATATCCAATCCTACTTACGTGGATGTTGGATCGTGAATGTATATGTGTATGTGTGTATGTATGTTGCATGTATGTATGTATGTATGTATGTATGTATGTATGTATGTATGTCTGCATGAACAGTTAGTAAACACGTTTGCAGGTATGGTCTTAATCAACAGAAAAATAATTCATTGTCCACGCTTTTAAGACAAACATAGGCACAATAATAATACAGTTGTAGTTAATAATTATCCAAAGTATTATGAATAACTGAAACATTTCAGAATGCCAAAGTCCAAAGAATGTGAGCGTAAACCTTGTGCACTCTAGTACACATCACACATTTTTAATCTTGTTACAGTTACACAGATCCAGTTAAAACCTGCTCATGAATCTGACTCTAACTTACTTCTCTTAATTATCTCCTGATATTCCTCTACAGATGGACAAATGTAATTATCACGACAGTAGATGTCCATTGCCTGTCCACGATGCAGCTCCAGTGCCTGTTTTGTGAATATTCTCACTGCCTCAGGGTGGTTAAGACTCAGCACCATCTCCAGCACTCTGTAAATCTGACAGTTGGCAACACTGATTGTGCTGGGAACTCCATATATTGAGTGTGCTACAGGAATACCTCTGCGCAGAATAGAGTTGTCTTGAATATCATCAATTCTGCAAAGCAAAATTATACATGATCTAAACATAGAGCTTTGACACAATATTTCTTCTTACTCACATATATTTCACACTTGGTGTTACACAGTGTTGGCCACCTCACTCTTTGGGTCCAGGACTTTTTTTGTAAAAAGCACACTGCAGTATGGCCATTCTTATATACTGCAATTATATATATTTAAACATGGAATTTTTTACATTTTCAGGCAATGATATTTGCTTATGACACTAGTGTCAAAATTTCTAACACAAATTTTGGAGATTATCTGCACAATGTCAAACGCATTTCACTATCATAAAAATCATTTGCTGCTAATAAGTTTCTTTTAAATCTGCATAAAACATGTACAATACAATTTATAATGAATCATTAATTACACTGTGTATTAAGTATTGATTATGACAAAAAAAGCATATAACAGAAACTTTAAATACAAACTTTCTTGGTTTGCGAATTGATAACCATCTAAATTGGAAGAATCATACTGATCAAATTATTCCTAAGTTACGTGGACTGTGTTCAGCAGTTAGGTCAATAATACAGATCAGCAACTGTAACACTCTTAAAAGAATTTATTGTGCATATTTTAACTCTATAAAAAGTATAGAAAAATTTTTTGTTATACTTAGACCAACTGTGGAAAAATGTTCGTATTACAACAGATAATTGTTTGAATTATATTTGGTGCATGACATAGAAGTCCATGTAGAAGCCTATTTAAGAAATTACAGATTTTACCTGTCCCATGCCATTGTGTATTGATATTAATGAACTTCACTGTAAATAATCAAAACAATTTTCAAACAATTCCATCTGTACAAAGTAATAATACAAGGAATAAACGACAAAGTATATTCTATGCGGCCTTCAAAATTTTTTACGTTTTACTAGCTGCTCTCACAAGTCTTAAGAATTAAAAAGGCATAATTTCAAGTAGCATTAAAAAGATACTTTAGTATATACTCTTTCTATCCTGCGGATAAATTATTTTTGTGTAAACATGATCCATAATACAGCATATAATTTTGTTTATAAAATTTTGCACTGTAACAATTATGTCATTTTGGCAAATTTATGGAAACATGGAATATATGTATGCGCGTGTGTGTGTGTGTGTGTGATGTATGTATGTATGTATGTATGGACAAGAGCGTGCTGGTGTGTGTGTGTGTGCGTGTGCGTGCGTGTTGTGTGTATGTAATTACTGATGAGAAGAATATCAATATTTTTTATTTGTATGTTTCACAGTTATAAAGTAATGTGCATACTATAATAATTCATAAGGTTATGATCGAAAACGGTTTTTGATAAGTATATAATAGCTATATAGTACAGACATAATATTTATTTCTTATTTAAGGATTTTCATCTAGTTTAATTGGGTTAATTATTTCATATTAACACTGAAGCAACCAATTATTATGTTGAAAACACAATTTGTTGTTCAAAACCAAAACTGATACAAACACTCATGTTATGAAGCGTCCAAAACATTGTCTCACATATTCTATACCAAAATTAAATATACTTAAAACAAAATCATCAAATGTTCACTCTCTACAGTCATGTGACAACGGTTGATTCCCTATACTCATATTATGTTGGACTCTGGCCATTATCTCAAAAAATAGTTGACATATAACACATATTTCTGAATTTGCTACACTCCTGTTTTCAGGTGGTTATCATTATACTAATCTATGTTTAAAATTAGTGTGTCAGCTGGGGATGTCAAAGTGAAACACTTTCTACACCTTCGTTTTTGTGGAACCTAGTCATGTATGCCTGAAATGTCATTAACATTAATCCATGTTTTTCTTCAAAGTACACAGACATGTTGGTGTCTCTGCTTAACAAATTTCTGGCACTAATATATGTAAGTAATGGATGTTACAGAAAAGCCACATATGAACAAACACACGTAAATTATGAATGCCTGGAATTATCGTGACAAGAGTACACTTATATCACTTCAAACGTCAGAATTACAAAATTTAGCCACTCAATTTTCATTGTGCAGCGTGTCCGTGAATCATCTCCACACTTAATTTCAACACTGCCATTCTCATGTCATACTTTGCAACACAGTCTTGGTAGTGTTCATGGCAAGAAGTTAAAAAAGTTAAATAAGTGTTTTGTCCCTCCATGACACACTCCTCAAAACCAAGTTCTGTGAAAATCAGGCAATTAGTGTCTATAAGATATATGAATTTCATAGTGGGGCTGTGTGGAGAGAGATGGACATATAAAACTTCCACAAATGAAACACTACAAATGGTAAACCTGCCTCAATAAAGGATAATAATTGTACTTACAGCAAAATAGCATTATGCATCACGTCAAATATGTCCTCCAAGGGAGTGAGCTTATCTGCAGGAACCTTCAACCAGTAGTTGAAAGCATGCATGAACTTCCAAAGATTCCCCTTGCCAGTAGCTTTCTGAAGATATGTGTATGGCTGTAGTATTTTCTGAAATAACATTTACTTATGCACTGACAAATGTTATTGCCATTTACTCATGCAAAAGAAATTAATATGTCGTAATCTATCCTGTTCCTGTTCCCAAAAGGAATTTTAAATTTCAAACTTTTCTTTCTCAATTTGGAATTTGGAAGAGGAAGATCTGAAAAGAACCAAGTTATCATTTCAGACGTTTGCTGCAGAAAAAAACCTGCTATTGAACATTACAATTTTTCACTAGATAAAATGCAGCAGAAAGCAATATATGAATTTATGGTAAGAAAAGTTGATAGACAGGATATTTCTCCTGTTATTCTTTTTTACACATAGGTGCTGGTATTTTGTGATATTCTTCTTTTTCCTGGCCCAGCTGACTTCCGCAATACAGTAACACGTTTATTAAAAATGATGTACTATGGGTTAGTTGTTGTGCGCGAGTAAGTTCTATTGCCGGTTGGAAGATCCAAATGTGGTCACTAAATCTCCCCACGGCGTCTCCAATTCTGCCTCTCAAACAGCGTTCATAAATCCTTCGATCTCATTACCTCATCTTGCTCACTGTCGCCCTCTGTGCTGCAAAGAACTCCATTTCCTTTCCCGGATCCTTCCATCGTGAATGGTTTCCTTGTAGACATGACTTTACCTCTAACACGGAAATATATATAATGCGTTCCAGCAACCTGTCACACTACATTTTGAAAACTAACATGAAAAACAAGTGTTGGATAGATAAAAAAAAGAAACCGTTTAAAAACATATTCACATTTTCAAAACGCAACAAACAGAATCACATAACAGCTGCTAAAATACGCACGCGCACACATGCAGCTTATTCATGGTGTTTGGTACCTCGTGGAAGATAAGGAAGAATTAGTGAATATGGCTACAGGAAACAGAAAATGTAGCAGGAGTTTCAACATGTTTGCCGATAGTGCATGGGACGTAGGAAACTTAGTTGCAACAACGATCTACGACTTTTAGATGCTTCCGCAAAATCGAAAATAAAAAGCTTGTTAGATTCATCATGTTCTTCCTTTCGTCAATGTACATGTATCAGCGCGGCTCCCAGTGGTCGAATTTCCATGAAATTTGATATTAGGGACTTTTCTGAAAATCTGTGGAGAAATTTCAGATTTGGTTACAATCGAGCAAAATGCCCATACAAAACAACTGCCAAATTACAGTTCTGTATACTTTAATCCTTACGTTTTTAGTTACCAACCTCGAAGACAAATCATTCTGCACCGAATGACGGCAAGGATTCCCAGAGTTCAGTCTGTTCTTAATTTCTTCATGACTGCCATTCTGATTTGTTACAGTCGTTCCCAAATATTTGAACTGCTCCACACTTTCAAGGGACTTATCAAGTATCTTTATATTATAATCTTGTCTTGTATTCGTTTCACGAGATACAAACATATACTTAGTTTCCTCAGCATTTAGGCCTACATCTAGACTATGGGCTTTCAAACTTCTTATGGAAAAAGCCACTCCAATTATTGTGGGCTGGATCGCGGACCGCACGTTAAAAAACAAGAGTAAGTAGTACACCTAACCCCCTAAATTATTGTGTGGTTTTTATAGCATATACGCAATTTACAAATGTGGCCGCGGGACACATAATACAAACTAGCGTGCCGCATGCAGCCCGCGGGTTGGAGACCCATGTTCTATCTCCTTACTAGCGACTAATACAGCTTCTATTTTTCGATTTTTTACTTCGTACCAATGGATCAGTCCAAGTCCGAGGCATTTTAAATCGTTAGTAACACAGTAAGGACTTTTTTTTACTGAAGGGCCCCGCGGCAGATATTACGAACGTACCGCAGTCTTGAAGGCATATTGTGCAACCCTGTGAGGAAGATGATGAAGATGATGAGGTTTTTTCTGCTTTTCCGTTTTAATGGAGCACCGGTGGAATGAAATTGACAGGGGAAAACCGAATTACTCGGAGAAAAACCTGTCCCAGTGCCACTTTCCCACCACAAATCCGATAAGGGCCTCCGCGGTGAAAGGCAGGCGACTAACCGCCTGAGGCATGGCACGGCCATCGTAATGTTTTACTGCGAGGAGTTGTTAGAACCTCGGCCAACATCAAACTGGAGGACAACCCCTTTTCGGCTTTACCCAAATGTTTTCAGTATATTCGTAGGTACCTTCCATATTAAAATCGTTCAATTCCATTACCTTATCTTGCTCCATGTCACCCGCTGTGCTGCAAGGAACTATGTTTCCTTTCCCGGATCCTTCCATCGTGAATAGTTTCCTTTGTAGAATTGCCTCTTTCCTCAACACGGAAATGTTTGTAATGCGTCCCAACAACCTGACACACTGCATTTTCAAAACTAACATGCAAAATAAGTTCCGGATTCGAAATAACGCATCTCTTTATAAACATATTCACTGACTCAAAAAAGAAGCAGTTCAATGCAACGAATCACCACCACACCAAACAGCTATGATACGCATGCGCATACATGCAGCTGACTTACGGTGTTGGTACCCTGCCGAAGAGTGACGAAAATTAGAGAAAAATGTTACTGGAAGCACAAAATTCGCGACTGAGTTTGAACATGTTTGCCGATACTGCAAGGGACCAAAGCAACACAGTTTTGCAAAGAATGTGCGAGTTTTAGACTGTTTCACATCGTTTCGAAAAGCGCCTATTAGCTTTGTAATGTTCGTCCGTCCGTCCATATCTATATGTATTCATGTATTTCATGTAGAAGCTTATTTAAGAAACTGGATATCTTACCTGTCCCATGTCATATTTTCATCGATGATATTTGTTGTGGATAATAAGGAAAATCTTCAGACTAACTCGTCAATACCTGGCGTGGATACAAGAAACAAGACTGAGCTTCACAGGTCTACTGTCAATCTCTCATGCTTTCAGAAAGGTGTTTCCTATCCTGGTGTAAAGGTTTTCAATATTCTACCCTCCAGTATTTCGAATCTCAGAAATGTTAAATTACATTTTAAGGTTGCATTGCAAAGATACCTTATTGCTCATTCATTTTACTCACTTGCTGAATTTCTGGCGCATAGAAAGAATTTTTATGAATATAAATTATAAACTGTAATCTGAATTTTCTGGCCTATGATTCGTATTCAAGATATTTGAAATTGTATTATGATTTAGTGTCACGTTTTAAAATGTGTTCTATATTTTATTATACAGATTTGATTTTGTGTGTGTTGTTATTTGTCTTGCTTTGTTTGTGTTTGTGTATTGTACTATTGTGACTTGTTTCATATCCGGCTGTCTTATGTCAGGTTTTGGATCTATGAAATGTACGTATTTATGTATGTATGTATGTATCTTTGTATGTGTGAGTCAGCAAGGTATACACATACTAAAATATGCGTGCGTATACATACAGCTGATTGGTTGTGTTTGGTACCGGTGGAAGAGAGGGGAGAAGTAGTGAATAGGGCTACTGGAAAAGGAAAATTCGTAGATTTTGAACATGTTTCCCGGTACTGCAAGGAACGAATGAAAAATAGTTGGAACAGCGATGTACAACTTTTAGATGCGTTCGCATAGTCGCAAAAAACGCTTCTTAGCTTCATCATGTTCTTCCGTTCGTCAATGTACATATATCAGCGCGGATCCCAGTGGTCGAATTACCGTGAAATTTGATATTGGGGACTTTTCTGAAAATCTGTTGAGAAATTCCACATTTGGTTACAATCGAGCAAAAGATCGGGCACTGCACATGAGACCTAAGTGCGTTATATTGTTGCCTGTTATATTAAATCCCTATATAAGCGCTCTTTTCGAGGGATATGGTATCAGGCTGTTAGTTTAGCCAAGCAGACAAACATCACGCGAATCTGCCACACTATTACGTTATAAGTATATTGCCTGTCTTGTTTAAAAGTCTGCCTGTACGCCTACCGGCTGAAGAAAAACGCTGAATAGAAATACACAGAACTTCGGGCTTTTCGGCTTTAGTACCACATTTGAACATACCAGCGGTTGTGAACTGACAGGAACTATAAGTAGGAACCATGATTACAGGTCATCAACAGTATAAGATTGTACACATAACAACAATGATAACGCAAAATAAACCGGTTCTGCGGAGGTGTGCAAAATGAATTACGACAAGATAGGCAGTGTACGTGCAACGTGATATTGAGGCGCGATCCTGTAACCATTGTTGCCGTGGAAAAGCAATAAGTATTAAATATTCTAAGTGAATGTGTGTGTATGTGTGTGTGTGTGTGTGTGTGTGTGTAGCCTTAGTTATCCAGCATGCAAAGCGCATGCCCCATATTACTATATTGTTATCTGTAGCCTGCCTGGTTCTACCAAAGTTTTCCACATTATCTCATACGGGGCACGATTTTCGGGGAAAAAAGTCATTGAACATAAACCTGTGTTTTGATTTTCTCTACAACTTTTGTCTGAAATATTTCTAATTCTAAGAAGAATTCAGCAAGATATTATCATAAATGTACATAGGTCTTCACGTAAAATACCCGTCATTCTTGTCAGATTTTAATCAAACTTGAATTTTCTCGACACATTCTGGAGAAATCCTCAAATACAAAATTTAATAAAAATCCGTCCGGTGGGAGCCGAGATGTTCCATGCGTACGGATGGACGGACAGACAGACGAACAGACATGACGAAGGTAATATTTGCTTTCCACAATTTTGCGAAAGCGCCTAAAAGTCAATCACTCTTCAAGGAAATAATACGTTTCTTTCTGCACGCTTTATTAAATTTAGGGACCTTCTAGTACTGAATGGGAATTGAAGATAGAATTTTAAGGGATTAATGAGGTTTGGAAGTCTGGTTCTTTGTAACGTAATTACAGCTGGAAAGACTGGGAAGAAGACTAAACCTGACGCTATCATAGGTTTAAACCTACAACCACCAGAACATAAAGTAGGTGTGAAAGCCATTACACCGTCATATACTGTAAATATTATTACTAAGGGCCCCGAACACGTTGATACACGGGCGATGCATTTTTCACGATTCCCACCCAACTACTTCGTTCCGTCCAATTATGCTGCTGAAATGACCAGGACAAAAGAATTACTTAACTGGAAAACAAAACTTTAATCTATTCCGCCATGTGCGCAAATTATCAGATTCCAAACATCACGAAGGAAATATCTGAAGGTCGATTAAAAGAGAATGTTTTGTTGACGTTCATCAAATACTTGTAAAGCATAGGTTAATTCGTTTTACCTAATTATTATTACTATTATTATTATCACTTTTTTTGCAAGGTATTTAAAATTATCTACAAGAAACAAACCAGTTTCTGGGGTATATAATATTGCAGATATTCTATAGTTACAATTCATGGTACATGTAATGTTATTTCCCATGTTAAATGTTTTGTACCTTTACATCAGTACTTTCTGCAGTATGTGTGCAGTGCTCAATATGGCTGTTGTCTGTAGTTCCTTGATTTTGTGCTTTCCCGGTGTGTTGCTCAGGTATTTTATGTACAATTTTGAGATGGTTCCAGTTGCCCCCACTATTACTGGCATCACATTTAGTTTTTACATTCTACACGCGCTGTATTTCTGTTGTAAGGTGTTTACATTTTAGAATCTTCTCGAATTCTTTCTTAATCACATTTCTCTCTCCTGATATTGCAACATCTATTAACATACATGTGCCGTTTTCGTTATCACGGATTATGACAGTATGTGCAAGGTTCAGCTTACGCTGATGATGATGTGATAACAAGCGGATATGGAAATGCAGTTAAAGTCGGTAATAAATATGAAACGTCAGCACAATAATAACTAATTAAAGTAACTAACTCCATGGAGCAGAGTCCTTCTTGAGAAGCTAGCAGGTCCTCATCTATTCAAGAAATTCCCCGCATTTTATGGAACCTGTTTCTATCCTGAGCCATGTCAATCAAGTCCATGCCCCCCTTCCCACTTCTTGAAGATATAATATTAATATCCATATTAATATTATCCTCCTACCTAAGCCTGGGTCTTCCAAGTGGTCTCCTTCCCTTAGGTATTTCCACCATCAGCACAATAATGCCATTAAAAAATAATGATGATAAAACAAAGTATATGGAAACAACATGCAATCTAAATAAAGATAAGGATAAATAAGGATATAGAGAAAGTTAATAATTTTCAATATTTGGAAACCATCATTAATAATAGCAACAACATAATGTTCGAAATCAGTCATAGAATAAATAATAGGTAAAGCAATCCCATTACAGGCCTGAACAGGCCCTGAGGGTTCCAGGAAGTTGAGACTCCCAGGAGTTCTAGACAATCGGTACATGAAGGTGGTAAGGTTGTCAGCCCTACGCATCGGCCGCCTTTACCTCCAAGGAAATATTCCTGCTACTCATTTCTGTTAAAGACTGAGTCGACCCCAGGGCCACAGTGCGGCCGGAAATATTAAGTCAATGAAACATTGCAATGACACCGGGAATCGAACTAGCGACCTTTCGACTTCTAGTGCAGTGCCTCACAAACATTTCTAAGCATACATATATATATATATATATATATATATTGTAGTCCCCCCCGTATCCGCGGGTGATACGTTCCAAGACCTACCGCGGATGCCCGAAACCGCGGATAGTAGCGAACTCTATCCAAGTAAGCTTTAGATCGACTAGAGTCGACGCTTCTAGTTTATACTGATGATATTAATATATTGGGTGGAAGCATACATGCTATAAAGAAAAACACAGAAGCTTCAGTAGTAGCTAGTAAGGAGATTGGTCTAGAAGTAAATGCTGAAAAAACTAAGTACATGGTCATGTCTGGCAATCATAATGCAGGACAAAATCACAACATAAAGTTAGATAATGAATTATTTGAAAGGGTGGAACAGTTCAAATATTTGGGAACAACCCTAACAAATCAAAATTCCATTCAGGAAGAAATTAAGAGCAGATTGAAATCGGGGAGTGCTTGTTATCATTCGGTGCTGGATCTTCTGTCTTCCAGTTTGCTATCCAATAATACAAGATTAAGATATACAGAAGTATAATCTTGCCTGTTGTTTTGTATGGGTGCGAGACTTGGTCTCTTACACTGAGGGAGGAACATAGGCTGAGTGTGTTCGAGAACAGGGCGCTGAGGAGGATATTGGGCCTAAGAGGGACGGGGTAACAGGGGAGTGGAGTAGACTACATAACGAGGAACTTAATGATCTCTACTCATCACCAAATATTATTCGGGTGATCAAATCGAGAAGAATGAGGTAGGCGGGGCATGTAGCACGTATGGGTGAGGGGAGAGGTGCATACAGGGTTTTGGTGGGGAGACCTGAGGAGACATTGGAAGACCCAGGCGTAGATGGGAGGATAATATTAAAATGGATCTTCAAGAAGTGGGATGGGGGGGCATGGACTGGATTGATATGGCTCAGGATCGGGACAGGTGGCCGGCTGTTGTGAGTGCGGTAATGAACCTTCGGGTTCCATAAAACGCGGGGAATTTCTTGACTAGCTGATGACCTGTTAGCTTCTCAAGAAGGACTCTGCTCCATGGAGTTAGTTAGTTAGTTAGTTAGAGTCGACGCTGGCAAATTAAAACGTAAATACTTAAATCCACCATGTTCGACTTTGGCAGCGAATGTGTTAATATTTTCGGTCCGCAGTAAACAGCGGATAACTGAAACCGCGGATACTGAATCCGCGGATACGGGGGTTCTACTGTATATATATATATATTGATTTATTTTGCCTCCTACATAAATACATAAGGATTAGAATTTACGATACTGTAATTTTACTTTCAAATTACCGTGTTCCGGTAAGTGACGCCGTAGTCTGGTACGTAATGTAATGCTATTTCCCAAGTTAAATGGTTTGTACATTTACATCAGTACCTTTCCAAAGTATGTGTGCAGTGCCCAATATGGCTGCTTTTCTGTAGTTCCTTGATTTTGTGCTGTCCCGGTATGTTGCTCAGGTATTTTCTGAATGACGTCCAGACGGTTCCAGTTGCCCCCACTATTACTGGCATTACTTTTGTTTTTACATTCCACACGCGCTGTATTTCTATGGTAAGTTCTTTACACTTCAGAATCTTCTCGATTTCTTTCTTAATCACAATTCTGTCTCCTAATATTGCAATATTTATTAACATACATGTGCCGTTTTCTTTACCACGGATCATGGTGACCGTGTGTGCAGTGTTTAGCTTACGCTGATGTGATAACAAGCAGATATGGAAATGCAGTTCAAATGTCTTTAATAATCATAAAATAGCAGCAAAAGGGTAATTAATAATTAATCATAATAAAACAAATTATATGCAAACAACACGCAGTCTAAATAAAAAGACATATATATGAGTAAATAATGATGTAGAGATAGTAAATAAATTTAAATATTTCAGATTCATCATCAGTAAAACAATACGTCAGATATCCGTCATAGGATAAAGATGATAGATAAATGTCATTTTGGAATGAGAAATATATTGCGACCAATATTGTGAAACAAGGATACAAAACGTTAAATATACGAAAACTTAATTACGCCAGTGGTACTATCTGAAAGTGAGAGTTGGACTCTTGTGAAAACCGAGGAAGAAAAACTTAGTATATTAGAAATGAATATTTTAAAAAGGATTTAGGGCCCAGTACTTCTCAGTGTGGTATGGGGAATAAAATACAATGGCAAATTTTATTCGTATAATTTACAAGAGACTAGTGAAAATGATCAAAATAGCTAGACTGAAATGGCTAAGACATATAACCAGAATGGAGTATAATGCACCTTGCAAGGAAATAACCCCAAGCCCTGCCAGAATGGAAGACCCAAAAGAATGTTGTTACACTGTATTAAAAGCCCCAGAAACCTAAATATGAGAGCTAGGTAGAGAAGGCACAGGACAGAAATATGTGGATCAAAATCATCATGCAAACCAAGACGCAAAAGGGGTTGTAGGGCCTCAGAAGAACAAGAACAACCCCACAAAAACTACAAGAAGAGTACTAAACTTTACCTGTGTACCTCCGACCTCCCCGGAGAAAAGAGCTACCACACAGAGACAGTGACAGTCAACTTGCTGCAAAGACGCTGGCCCGTACAAGAAAAAGACATGAAATCCCGTATAAAATCCACGGAATCAATAACCGCCAATCCTGATCTGGGGTCACAACAGAGCACAAATGCCCTTTTAAGAGAAAACAGATCACAAGGATATATATGGTTCTGGTTATATTCCATGTTATATGGAAGCAAATCTACTAATATGGGCTCAACATCCCCCCTTCCCCCGACAAAAAACAAGACACTCAGGACTCTTTTTAACAACTCGGCAACTCCCTCCAGTGAGTCCATCTAACACTACCAACACGCCACCTCTCACATCGGTCCACTTGAGAACTCCACTCCGTTCCCCACCGACACAACACACTTCACACCAAGCCATGATATCACACGTCCAATGCTTCACACAAACCAAGACCACAAGCGACAGTCTATCAAAATATTCCGTCACATTCACAGCAATATTCGTGCCACTGTCTCAAAACGTCTCATTAACAGTGGGTGATGTTGGCCGTATCACCATAATTATTCACATCACCTCCACCGTATGTCTGTACAGTCACAACTGGTAAATGTCGTGAAGCTTCAATACGATGATGACCATTCCACTCAGGACAAGTGTCACAGGAAGGGCTTGCCATGTCATCACCAACAGCAGATGCAAAAAGGCATTAGTAATACAGTTGGTTAGCCTAATCCACTTCAACAAGATTACATATCTTGTCCAGCAAATGGTTTTTATTGGCTCATATAAGCTTTTGTAATAACGAATCCTGTCTCAAGATCGGCTATTTAAATGAATTCCAGCCACAAAATCCTGGCTATGATCATGGGTTTAGACCACTTAAACATTTTGGAAAAAATGTTATGAAGCTTAGGGCTCACCAAATTCAACTTATCAAACACAGTGTCTCCAGTCTTAAAAGAATTTGGCATAAATATTATATCTTCATAAAAACTTTTTACATATTGACTTTAAAGTTATTATAAGCTTCAGCCCAGAAGGACTGATTACCATCCCGTGCATCACTGATTTGCTCGGGAATTAAATCCCAACTAACGATTAAGGAGGACAGTAAATACCTCCCCAAAAAATAATTTTGCTGGCGTAAATCTCGTACTCCAATGGATAGCGGTGTTAAAGGTTGAGATCAAGAATGGCAGATCTTCATCCCACAACTTCTGGCGTTTATGATGAAATATCTTCAAAGCAGCCCTAACTTTCATTAACTTCTTCACCAATGAACCTCAGGGATAAGAAGGAGAAGTATTGTGTTTAATCACATACGTAGAGCATAAAACTTAGAATTGTTTTGCCCAAAAAACTTTGGCACTTCGTATACAACCAAAACAGGTGTCCCATATGCAAGACAGTACTGCCATTCCAAGATGTCACAAGCAACTTGTGATGATACACTTCGAGTAGGTAGAGTTATGGACTTAGAAAATCCATCTAACACAACCAGTATGGCTATATTACCACGTTCCTATCAAAACAACGGTGCAGTGAAATTAATAAAAATGCACTCCATAAGGCAAAATTGGTGCAGCACAATGAGGCTCTACGTGTCTATCCTTTGCTGGTTTAGCTCATTGGCCTAAATCTTGACATACACATAATTTGGCATTTCATGTTGGGCGAGTACAAGTCTCCAGCGAATTTCTGCAAGGTTTTCAAAGCACCCCAAATCACAGATAGAGGTGAATCAAGGAAATATTGAAGCAACATAAGTACAAGAGAAACCAGAAGTACATATTCTAGCACTTTATTACCTTTTGAAACATGAAATGTTTTCCTATCACACCTATTAGCCTTAATTTTCCCCAAAAAGAACCATACAGAAGGAATCCTGCTTCTGGTGATCTACGGTGGAAGAATAAAACAGGGGCAAAATTTGCAGCAATGCCACATACCCTATTTCTGGTTCTCTTTCTTCATTTCCTTCGGACATTTGAGACAAGGCTTCCACCAGGACATTTTTCACACCACAAATATGTTTCACCTAGGAATGAAAGTGGGCCAAGGACAGAATCCACGTCCTTGAGTGATCCCATTCTTTACCATCTTCAGCAAAATACATAAGGCCAAATTATAGCAGTGTAAGTCAAATTCTTTTTGCTTTATGTAGTTATCCATACCTATGAACCACCATAAAGCCATCAAATTCGCAGGGTGAGACATATGTTGAATAGCGTGTATCAGACCTGGCAGCACATTTGTCTGTGAAAATTCCAGGTGCAACAGATATTTTACATTGCTTGCCCTGAGTGTAACTTTCTCCTGCACCAAAGCAAACCCCATACTGATAAATGCAGACTGGTCAGAAAAACATTATTTTAGAAATCCACAGAAGACCCTTCTCAGTCATGTACGTATTAGTTTAAGATACACAGAATAAAATTTAATAACAAAAACTGCATCGAGTGACCACATTTCTTACAATCTTCTGTAATGTTCTAAGCAACCAATAAAGTAACAGTAACACATATGAATTAGCCACAAGCCACACATGAACAACACTGACAATATTGTGGCAACACAAGGTCCTCAATCCTCAGTGTTATTGCCATTTGTGTTCATCTTCCAGTTCAGCAGTTCATCTAGTATAGCTTCTAGCAGTGGATTGCATCCAAGTTTAGCCACCTCAGCCCTTATTTCAGCATCAAGCTCCTCAAGAGTATGTCTTGTGTAACTGAAAGACCCAAACTTCTCCAGCAATGTAACACAGTACTTCTTCAATTCCACATCCTGAGTTCTTTGTCGCACGATATCTGAATGGTTGAAGTTAAGACTAATAATCAGATGCTGTATAATGTCACATGATCAGAAGATGTTTTCCTGTAATCTCAAACTGTGTAAATTCAATATAACCACCCTGCATTTAAGCAAAATCACTTCAAAAAATTCATATTTACAGCAAACTATAAAGCCATTATTTCCTTTCATACACAGTACATGACAAAAACATACACAGACACAAGATTGCCTTGCTGCCATCTTGTAACATTACATATCACCACAATTAAGTACAGTGCACCACAGCAGTTTGCTGTTACATGTGCACCATGCCCTCACGTTTTAAATATTACATGTATCACTGTGAACTATGAATGAGACATCAAATAGGATATTCAGAAAATCAATTTAATTTAATCACTAATTTAATGTACTACTCAGCAACATGTTTAGTGCAACTCACTTTCAAATATAAGTCTGCTGGAAAATGCTGTAGAAAATTTCGGTGTAAGTTTCCAAGTGAAGCAGTCCAAGTAAACAATGTATACACTACTTGGTTAATTAAGCTGAAAACAGATAGCTGCTAGGCAAAATTCACACAATAAATGTACTGTGCTGACAGAATAGAAATTGGATGATATTGGTGCTAGACTTGTAATTTCTCCAAGAAAATCTCTTAAATGAGTAGCTCAGGAGGAGAGGAGAATTTTGAAACATCTGCGTGAAAGGCAACAAAACTGTTAAAACTATGACTGTATAAGACAAATCTAGTTCATGCTTTGAAATAAAAAGTGCATGAAATGAATCCTCAAACTCTGGAAGAACCAAGAAACAACATCCTCTGCCAGATTTCAACAATTTCCGGGAAGAATTCCAGAGAGATTATTTGTTCCACTGGTACATTGAACGTATGCAGTCAGGGGGGCAACAAATTCAGCATGTGCTATAGCAATGGTATGTTTTATTTGACGTTATATATGTTGTTATCAGTGTGACAGTTTAGCTCCCATCACTGACAGTTACCCTTCCAGACAGGCAGCATAAAAGGCACAGGCTGTTGAGTGTACAGCCAGAATTTCTGCAAAATGCAAAAATCGTCCACTCTTTATAACATAATGTTGAATTGTTGCAAACAGTAATTTAATTAGAATGTCAAATTATAGGACTCCAAACTTGAAAGCAAACATCTCAAACAGGAAGTGTTCAGCGATTCACACCTTTTTTTTTTATTATTTATTGAAGATTAAAATTTACAGTATGTACAGTGTACAAGGAAAAAGTTACAAAATTTTTCCGATCACCAATTTAACTAAAATCAGTGCATGGACCAAACGTTAGAAAGAGGGAAAAATAAAAATAATATTAGTGAAAATGAGAAAAACACTATTCCTGATGGTGAGCTGGTTTACAGTAGTATATATTTCGGTCGTTTATGTTTGTAGATTTTATATATAGAGTTGAGATCGGCCAGTGTATAATTACCTATTTGTTGGACCAGAGAGTTAGGATGAAATGGGCATTTAGTAAAAAATTTGGTCGTCAGATGGTAAATGAAGTCTCGAAGAGATTCAATATTAAGGGAGTCGTGCAAATGGGAGATGGGAGTTCCCCTGGGATAGTCTCCGATAATGCGCAAGCTCTTGTTTTGGACGAGTTGGAGTTTGAGGTAATTTGAATTACATGTGGTATTGCAGACAGGGGCGGCGTGTGTAAGAAGGGATCGAATTAGTAATTTATATAGTGTTAATTTGGAGGTTTCTGAGAGTGTGGAGTCTCGATTAAGGAGAGGGAAGATGTTACAAAGAGTACCTGTGGTTTTGTTGGAAACGGTACATAGGTGCTTAGTGTAGAGCAGTTTTGGGTCTAGAAGAAGGCCTAAATATTGTACGTCCGAGGTCCAGCGCACAGATGCATTATCAAGTTTTACTGGGTCTGGGAGATATGGGCGACGTTTTGAAAATAGAATTGAGTCTGTCTTGTGTGCGTTTAAACGGAGTTTCCATTTGGTGAAGTATTTAAGTAATGTGGCGACAGCTTGGCTTAGTCGATGGGGGATGGTGTCAGGACGCCAGGACTGAGCTAAAAGAGCTGTGTCGTCTGCGTAAAGCGCTAGCTGAGTGTGTGGAGGACGTGGCATGTCTGAAAGGTATAATGCAAACAAAGTAGTTGATAGCACTGCTCCCTGGGGGAGCCCGGAGGGGTTTTGTTTTGGCATTGACTTTGCGCCTTGTAGGTGGACAGTAAAAGTACGATCTTCCAAGTAAGACTGAAGAAAGAATAGGAGATAAGGTGGAAAGCGCAACAAGATAAGTATATAAAGGAGGCCAGTAATCCAGACAGTGTCATAAGCCTTTTCTTTGTCGAGGAGAACCATGCCCTTGTGTTTGTTAAGGTTAAAGCCATTGGTGATGAAGTCAGTAATTTGTGCAATTTGATGGACAGATGATTGTTTTTTTTCCGGAAGCCAAACTGTTCTGGGGGCAGAATGTGGTTCTGATGGATAAAAAGTTTCAGACTGTGGGCTATAACACGCTCTAAGAGTTTGCTTAAGGTACTGAGGAGACTGATGGGTCTATAGGAGCAAGGATCAGAGGGTGGTTTTCCGGGTTTCTGGATGGGGATGACCTTGGCGGATTTCCAAGCAGTGGGAAGTGTCCAAAGAGCAGAATATGGTTAAAAAGAAGGGTCAGGTGGGTAAGAGCTTTACGAGAGGTTCCGTAACATTATGGTCGTGATACAGTCATTTCCAGGGGCGGATTTGGTTTTGAGTGACAGAATCAAACGTCGGAGTTCGGCTGGACTTGTGAGAAGGGGTTCGTCGGGATGGGTGGGAGGGCGCTTAAAAAATTTTCTGACTGAATGATTGACTATGCGGGCGTGATTAATTCACACCTACATAACGTTCTATGTCTTGGCGATATGATTTTGGATTAAGTTGAATAATTTAACAACTTGAGAACAAGTGCAAAACACTACAGACAACCAAATATTACAGTCTCAAAGTATCAGCTAATGAATGGATCAGGAACAAAAGGATACGTATCACCTGATGGTCATCTGGATGACTCATTATAGCATGGACTACTGGGAAACTAAACTTCCCTTCTGTAATGTCTTCACAGCAGCCTTTGACCTGTAAATACTACAAAAAAAAAAAGCAAACATTTTTAAACAACATTCCAATATCAACACATTAAAACAATATCAGTACACATCCAAAAAATGCCTCCAGACAGCAAAATGTACATTTCAGTTCAAATTTATTTCCACATTATTGCCAAGTTTACTAACCTTGCATCTGATACCACCAGAATAAAACTACTTCTTGCAATGAGTTTTAGAAATAAAACGTAGCACATTACTGAGAATTTAAGGTGGTGATGTTTAAATTAAAAATACAATTTGCTCACAAAGGGTCAAACAGAACATGATTTAGACTTTCCTGACACTGAAGAGTGGATACAACAAACTATGTTATATAAAAGGACTGATGACACTTATCACCATGGCATAAAAGCACATATGGCATAAAACCTTACACATTTACAGTAACTACAAGCAATTAGGTCTTCAAAGGTGATCACCTGGGTAAACAGAAAATAAAAATCCAGCAAATGAAAGACTGTTACATATTACATAAAATCTCAGACAGCAATTCAATTCTCTCCATGAACATAATTTACAGACCTTTCAGCTCTGAAATCTCACCCCACCTAAAGGCACGACCTACAATTGGTAGAGCTTCACAATAACACACCTACACATTCATGGCATCAAGCTGAGGCACATGAGCAAACTCAAGAATCTAGAAACCACAGCTCAGACATTACCTCCTGCAGACACAGATTGCAGTAGTCATCCCGAATCTGGTAGTAGAGCCCCAACATTTCAGTTACTTTGATGAGGTCAGCTTTATTCTTGCTAAACAGCTGCATCAGTTGCATTATAAACATAAACGATGCACCTGTTTCTGTTAAAACCAGACTTTTATATTTTGGTAACACAACATAACAATACAAAACCTGCATAATGTCACAAACACACTCTCCACTATGTAAGAAGTAAAAAAAATTAGCATCAAAAGCAAATGACACTTAGAGAGAAATGTTTAGAATCAGATATGGGATTGCAGTATGAAACTATGAGGTACAAAATTTCTTCCAGATAAGTTTCAAGAATCAGATGTGAGAACATAACATGTTGTTTTGCCCCACACTACAAGGAACCTGCCACAACAAATAGGCACATACAGCCAGAACCCAAAACATTCTATCCATGAGTCTAATGCCTTACTCTCAGACAATGAGAACCCAACCACAGTAAAGAGCTGCAGTTTGTGAAAACCCAAAGTCTCCTGATACATGTGGCCACATTTTACCCCAGACACAAGAACCTCACCACTACAAACAGAAGCACAGGGCAGAAACTCAACATTTTATACATAAGCACAACAACGTAATCACACACTGCAATCATGAAACTGTAATGAACAGTTTCACATGTCCAGAACCGAGCAGCACCATTTCGTTAGGAGTGCAGTGCCTTACCTTCACACTACAAATATCCAGCAAACACAAACCGCTACACAGAACCAGACCCTGACTCATAATGGAAGTTCAAGGCCTTACCCCCAAGACTTAATGTTTCACAACAACAAACAGCGGCCTTCAACCAGAACTCAAGGGATTTCATACCAATTAAAGCATTTTATTCCCAGTCTGTAAAAATCGTGGAATAGCAGAAATAAAATCTATGTCATGTCAGATTGTCCCCACAACAAGCATTCATCAATAGAAAGTGCACAGAATGTCAATAATGTTCTTTTCTTATTTCAATACTTCAAATTTCTTTACTAAATGGTAGTTTACCAACAACTCGCAAAAGAATATTATTTAATAAAATATATAAAATACTAATTTCTCTTAAAATCAATTAAAATTTGCAAAAGACTGTATACTTATATCTGTTTTGGTTATTGTGTAATACACTTTTAAAACAGGAACAGGACTTTGTGGTTTTTGTTACAATACAGTGAAACCTCTATCCATCGTTTTTCAGGGGGATGGAAAACAAAAACGATACATACGGGAAAGCGATAGTACCGGGAAATCATGAAAAATTATAGATAAGAACAATTTAATGATTATTATTATTACTTCTTGCTGAGAAAATCTTTCATTGACGTTTGTTTTGTACAAACTTTACTCCTCAATTCAAAGTACGATTTTTCAAGGCCTAGAACACTTTCACGATCACTGTCACTCGTGCTGTGCGCATAAAAAAAGATTTTACTTTCATCAGCGCTTCATGCGTCTCAGCAAAGCTCTCCTCCTTCTTCTTCCCCCTCCACACTCCCTGGACGCCACGTGGTTCACGCACAGCTCCTGCACTGTTTCTACACCACAGATTGTCACGTGACTGTCCACAGAGACGTTGCCCTCGAATTCATCTTTGTTCATGCCACTGAACTTTTCCCAGTCTTCGCGGAAATCGTCGTCATCGTTGGTCAATACGACGTCACTATCGCCTGAAGATTGTCCCTGCACGTAACCAGCTTTCCGAAAACAATTTTCGATTGTCTGCTGGGTTACTTGTTGCAAGGCTGCCACAGTGTAGTGTAAAGCTTCCAACACGTTTATCTTCTTTTTCATATCTTTGCCTGCATCTATTAAGCAAATAGTTGTTTGCACGAGGAGTTTTCTATAAAGCTGCTTATAACACTTTATTACCCCTAAATCATGGGGCTGGAGCACACTTGTACAATTTGCCGGGTACCGTATGACTTTTACATTTCTTAGAAACGATGTATACTTTGGATGTGTGGCACAATTGTCCACAAAGAAGAGAATGTTCCTGTTTTGCGCACCCATACTTTAGACTAATGAACGCAGAAATGAAGAAAAAATGTCTGTGGTCATCCACGCTTTATTGTTCGCGTGGTATATGGCGGGTAATTTTTTTATATTCTTGAAACATCGCGGTTTCGGAGATTTTCCAATAACAATCGGCACTTGTTTGTCACTTCCATCACTGTTAACACAAAGTCCACGGATTTCAAAATAAATAACAGGAATAAAATATAATAATAATAATAATATAACCATGGCTCAACAGCCCTATATGGGCTCGGGCCTCCTCTTGCCTCCTCTTTCCGAGGTTACTAAGTCGTGCGCATTCGTGGCAGTTGGTGACTGCGCAACTGGCCGCGCTACTATTCTATCGATCCTGATGTGTCCGCCAGAGCTATCTGGCAGGCAGTCAGGAGACTTGGGTGAGAAATGGAGGCTTTGAATTTAGCTTACGTAACATTTTTATTCATGCCCGTAAGGTTCTTTTACATGCCGTAAATGAAGTAATAAAAACAAGAATGAATTAATAACAAAAATAATAATATTATAGGAAAAGGATAATAAACGGTGGAAATGGTTAAACCAGGGTAACGTATGAAACTATGAAGCACACCAGAACGCACAGAACCACTTGCAATGAAGTAAAGCTCCGCAACAGTGTTGCCAAGTCTTCATCTAGTCCAAAGAAAAGGATGGAGAGCAAAGAGTACGGAATGCACTTCCATACTTTTTTATGGAGCCAATCCAGGTGGCACTAAGAAAGCAATACATGCACGTGCAGCGCACTAAACCATCGCTTCAAATTTAAAAAAACTATCAATGCGGGAAAATGTTGCGTCAGGACCGTGATTTTTCAACGCTTGATGCGGGAAAACGACAGATCGAGGAACGATGGAGACGGAAAAAAATAGTGTTATTTATATGGGGTTAATTTCGGGACCAAATAAGGCAGATGGTACATGCGGGAAAACGACGTAACGGGAACGATGGAACGAGATTTCACTGTATAATACATTTTTTAACAAGAACAGGACTTCGTGGACATCTACACAAGAGAAAACAAACTTTATCAGTCACACACTATCATGGGAAAACAGAGACACAGAGGATGGGTAGAGAGTTACATATCTCACAACAGATACATGCAGCAAACAGTAAATTGCTATAACTCTGATAGCAAGTCTTAAACAGCCCGTACTCCAGAACTTGCAAACACAGGGCTTTCAGTCACTGTGCATTGTAACTGTAACCAAACACTGTGTCTGCATGCAAAAAAATAATTCATTGTTCACACTTTTAAGACAAACATAGGCACAATAATCATGCAGTTGTAGTTAATAATTATCCAAAGTATTATGAATAACTGAAACATTTCAGAATGCCAAATTCGAAAGAATGTGAGTGTAAACCTTGTGCACTCTAGCACACATCACACATTTCTAGTCTTGTTACAGTTACACAGTTTCAGTTACAACCTGCTCATGAATCTGACTCTATCATACTTCTCTTAGCATTCTCCTGATATTCCTCTACGGATGGACAAACATAATTTTCACGCCAGTAGATCTCCATTGCCTGTCCGTGATGCAGCTCCAGTGCCTGTTTTGTGAATACTGTTGCTGCCTTAGTGTGGTTAAGACTCAACACCATCTCCAGCGCTCTGTAAATCTGACAGTTGGCAGCACTGAGTGTGCTGGGAACTCCATATATTGAGTGCGCCACAGGAATACCTCTACGCAGAATAGAGTTGTCTTCAATATCATCAATTCTGCAATGCATAGTTATACACAATCTCAACATAGAGCTTTGACACAATATTTCTTCTTACTCACATATATTTCACATTTGGTGTTACCCAATGTTGGCCACCTCACTCTTTGGGTCCAGGACACTTTTTGTAAAAAGCACACTGCAGTATTGCCATTCTTATATACTGCAATTATAAATATTTCAACATGGAAGTTTGGACATTTTCAGGCAATAATATTTGCTTATGACTCTATTGTCAAAATTTCTAACACAAATTCTGGAGATTATCCGTAGAATACCAAACTCAGTTCTCTATCATACAAATCACTTGCTGCTAATAAGTTTCTTTTAAATCCACATAAAACAGATACAATACAAGTTATAACGAATCATTAATCACACTGTGTATTGAGTACTGATTATGTAAAAACCATATAAAACAAACTGTAAATACAAAATTTCTTGGTTTGCTAATTGATAACCATCTAAATTGGAAGAATCATACTGATCAATTATTTCTAAATAAAGTGGATTGTGTTACGCAGTTAGGTCAATATTACAGATCAACAACAGTAACTTAAAATAATTTATTGTGAATATTTTAACTCTATAACAAGAATGGAATAATGTCTTGGTGTACTTACACCAACAGTAGGAACATGTTATTTTACAACAGATAATTGTCAGATTATGTTTGGTGCACGACCTAGAACTCCATGTAGAAGTCTATTTATGAAATTACAGATTTCACCTGTTCCATGTCAATGTGTATTTACATTAATGAACTTCAATGTATGTAATCAAAACAATTTTCAAACAAATTCGTCTGTATAAAGTAATAATATAAGCAATAAGTTCCATCTTTATAGACCAAATGTCAACATTTCATGTTTTCAGAAAAGTGCATTCTATGCCGCCTTCAAAATGTTTTGACATTTTACCTGTTGGTCTCACAAGGTTTCAGAATTAAAAGGCATAATTTCAAGTAGATTAAGAAGACACTTAAGTACACATTCTTTTTATTCTGCAGATGAATTATTTATGTGTAAATATGATCCATAATACAGCATATGATTTTGTTTATAAAATGTTGCACAGTAACAATTCAGTCATTTTGGCAAAATTATGGATACACGGAATATATGTGTGTGTGTGTGATATATGTATGGACTCACGCGTGCGCGTGCACGGGTGTGTGTGTGTTGTGTGTGTTACGTATTGACTGATGAGAAGAATATCATGTTTTATGATTTGTACGTTACACAGTTTTTAACATAACGTGCATACTATAATAATGCCAAAAGATTATGATCGAAAACGGTTTTGATACATATATACAGCTATATAGAACAGACATAAAATTTATTTCTTATTTTGGGAATTTCATCTAGTTTAAACGGGTTAATTATTTCATATTAGCATTGAAGCAACCAATTATTATGCTGAAAACACAATTTGTCGTTCAAAACCAAAACTGATACAAACATTCATGTTATGGAGCGTCCAAAACATTGTTCCACAAATTGTATTCCAAAATGAAATATACTTAAAACAAAATCATCAAATGTTCACTCTCTACAGTCATGTGACAGCAGTTGATTCACTATACTGATATTATGTTGGACTCTGGCCATTATCTCAAAAAATAGTTGGCATATAACACATATTTCTGGATTTGGCTACACTTGTGTTGTCAGGTGGTTATCATTACACTAATCAAAGTTTAAAATTAGTGATGTCAGCTGGGGATGTCAAAGTGAAATACTTTCTACGCCTTCGTTTTGTTGTGCAACCTAGTCATATATGCCAGAAATGTCATTAATAAAAATCCAGTACACAGTCATGTTGGTGTGTCTGCTTAACAAATTTCTGGAACAAAAATGTAATTTAATGTAATGGAAGGTACAGAAAAGGCACATATGAACAAACACAATTAAATTATTAATGACTGGAATTATCATGAACAGAGTACAATTATGTCACTTTAAACTTCGACTTACAAAATTTAGCCACTCGATTTTCATTTTACAGTGTGTCCGTGAATCATCTCCACACTTAATTTCAACACTGCCATTCCCATGTCATACTCTGCAACGCATCCTTGGTAATGTCCATGGCAAGAGGTTAAAAAAAGTAACACAGTGTTTTGTCCTTCCGTGACACACTCCTCAAAACCAAGTTCCATGAAAATCAGGCAATTAGTATCAATATGATGTACGAATTTGAAATTGGGGATGTGTAGAGAGAGACGGAGATACAAGACTTCCAAAAAAGAAACACTACAAATGGTAAACTTGCCTCAATCAGAGATAATAATTGTACTTACAGTAAAATACCGTTATACATCATCTCAAATATGTCCTCCAAAAGAGTGAGCTTATCTGCAGGAACCTTCAACCAGTAGTTGAAAGCATGCATAAACTTCAAAAGATTCCCTTGCCAGAAGCTTTCTGAAGATATGTGTATGGCTGAAGTATTTTCTGAAATAACATTTACTTATGCACTGACAAAAGCTATTGTCAATTACTCATGCACAAAAAATAAGAAATTTACTACATCTTAGACCATACTGCTCCTGGCCCAGGAAGAGAACTTCAGATTTCAAGCTTTACTTTCAGAATGTAGTGTATACAAAATTTGCAAGGACATGAGATGAAACTAGTCAAATTATCATTTCTGAAGTCTGCTTCCGGCAGAAGCCTGCTATTGGACATAAAATATCGCAGAAAGCACAATATTAATTTTTGGTAAGAACAGTCGACAGACATCACAATTCTGCTATTTTTTATCTTTTTCTCCTTTCACAAAGGTGCTGACAACATTGTATTTTTTCTCTTTTTCTTGGCCTGGCTGGTTT
This sequence comes from Reticulitermes speratus, assembly GCA_021186555.1. Classification (NCBI taxonomy): domain Eukaryota; kingdom Metazoa; phylum Arthropoda; class Insecta; order Blattodea; family Rhinotermitidae; genus Reticulitermes; species Reticulitermes speratus. The sequence continues at coordinate 8,351,476 of JAJKFL010000013.1, read as the reverse complement.
CCCGCAATACAGTAACAAGTTAATTAAAAATTACGCACGATGCCTTAGTTGTTGTGCAGAAATAAGTTCTGTTGCCGGTTGGAAAATACAAATGTGGGCAGGAAATCTCACCATGGCCTCTTTAATTCTGCCTGCCAAATTTCCTTCAAAAATTCTTCTTATCCATTACCTTATCTTGCTCCCTGTCACCCGTTTTGCTGAAGGGAACTGCATTTGCTCTCCCGGATCCTTCCATCATGAATACTTTCCTTTGTAGAGTTGCCATTTGCCCCCAATGCGTCCCAGCAACCTGTCACGCTACATTTTCAAAAGTAACGTGCAAAACAAGTTTTGGAGCAATAAAAAAGCAACTGTTTATAAACATATTCACTGACTCAAAAAACATTTCAAGGTAATGAAAAAGGAACACAACAAAAAGGTTATGATAAGAACGAGTATAACATGCAAATGATTCAGGGTGTTGGTACTCTCGTGGAAGGGCATGGAGAATTACCAATAGGGTTACCAGAAACAGAAAATACCTGAAGGAGTTCGAGCATGTCTGCCGATACTGCAAGGAACGAAGAACACGTAGTTGAAACAACAATGTATAAATTTTAGGTGCATTCGCATATTGGCAAAAAACGCCTATTACATTCAACAAGTCCGTCCATCTGTCCCTGTGCCTACATGTATCAGTGCGGTTTCCACTGGTCGAAATGTAGTGAAACTACATATTCGTGGCTTTATGAAAGTCTGTCGAGGAATTTCAAATTTGGTTACAATCGGGCAAAAGATCGGCCACTGTGCATAAGACCTGTCTATTATATTGCTGCCTGCTACGTTAAATCTCCGTAAAAGCGCTCTTTTCGAGTGAAATGGTATGGAGCTATTAAAATAACCGAGGAAATATACATATTACGCATACGTTCTACAATATTACAATATTACAATATACGTACATTGCTTTCCTTGTTTAAAAGTCTGCCTGTAAGCCTACCGCCTGAAGAAAAGCGCTAATTAAAAATACCCAGAACTTCGAGCCTTTCAGCTTTGGTGCCATATCTAACCACACCAGAAGTTTAATGTAATCCATGTTTCGTGCAATATATTAACGATATAGTTATCCAATCCAACAAATTGCACAATCAACAATAAATTTCAAGAGGAAATTGAAGTCGTGAAAAATAATGGGCAGAAGATAGATGTAACTCTATACCAGGATGTGAAGTGTGAGAGGAAAACACTGGAGAAAATCAAAATAAGATTTTGAAGTCGGTACAGGGGAGAAGGCACCTAACACGTGGAAACAAAACGAAGAACTAATTAAGTAATTAATGAACGAATTAAGTATGCTTGCCTACTCTGCTTAGTCTTTAGTGACATGGCCCTCATACATGCAATACAAGCAAATTAACGGATTGCGTAAAGACACACACACAGAGGAGAATATTACGTACTTACAGAATAGGAAGGACAGAGTAGAGAAAACTCAAGACTACTGAAAAACGTAATTACTTAAGAAAAAAGTCGCAGGGAAAAACTGGATCCAGATTTCGTATGACACGTGCCTCAGTGCTGACAACAAAACATTTCTCAAACCATGTTCGACGGAGAAGCAAACACAAAATATGATTTATGACACATAATACGATTTAATTCTAGTCGTCAAACTAATCAAAGCTGAGCCAAATCTTGGACCTGGGTCTTGATAGCTTAAAAGATTTCCATCTTGCCTACAAAACAGATATTTTTGCAAATTTACTGACTTCTGTAAGGGTCCCATTTCCTTCTTTTGCTTATGTCAGAACGATGTGAGAAACTGTGGGGCCTAGAATCACACTTCCTGTCTTTATTTCGTTGTGATGTTAATTAATCATGCTAATCACAAAATGGACATAAAAATAGCACTGATACCTTCCTAGGAAAATGAGAAACTCATGGATGTTATACGTTAATTCGTTGGACCCATTTATTATTAATATTTGTTACCACATTTCTGCAAGGTATTTACAATTATATGCCTGAAACAAACCAAGTTTTACGGGTATATTGTGTAGAAGCTGTTCTGGTACATGTAATGTTATTTCCCGTAATAAACGTTTTGTATTTTTACACTGAGAGTCAGAGTTGGCTTCTTATGAAAACTGAGGAAGAAAAACTTAATTTTAAATGAATATTTTAACAAAGATTTATGGCCCAGTTTTTGCCAGTGGGGTATAGCGAATAAAGTATAATGGCAAATTACATAATTTACAAAAACAGACTAGCATAGTGAAAATGATCAAAATAGCTAGACTGAAATGGCTAAGACATATAGCCAGAATGGAGTATAATGCACCTTGCAAGGAAATAACCCTCGCCCTGCCAGAATGGAAGACACAAAAGAATGTTGTTACACTGTATTAAAAGCCCAGAAACCTAAATATGAGAGCTAGGTAGAGAAGGCACAGGACAGAAATATGTTGAGCAAAGACAGCAAGGAGACCAAGGCGCAAGAGGGGTTGTAGCACCTCAGAAGAACAAGAACAACCCCACAAAAACTACAAGAACAGTACTAAACTTTACCTGTGTACCTCCGACCTCCCCGGAGCAAAGAGCTACCAGACAGAGACAGTGACAGAACTTGCTGCAATGACGCTGGCCCGTACAAGAAAAAGACATGAAATCCCGTATAAAATCCACGGAATCAACAACCGCCAATCCTGATCTTGGGTCACATCCTAGCCCAAATGTCCTTTTAGGAGAAAATAGATCACAAGGATTTATATGGTTCTGGTTATATTCCATCTTACATGGAAGTAAGTCTGCTACTAAGGGCTCAACATCCACCCCATGCCCCCCACCACGTGTCAAAACGCAGGACCCATGGGACTCTTTTTAACAACTTGGCAGCTCCCTCCAGTGAGCCCCTCTAACACTACCAACAGGCCACCTCTCACATCGGTGCAGGCGAAACCCCACCGACACAACACACTTCACACCAAGCCATGATCTCACATGTCCAATGCTGCACACAAACCAAGACCACACGTGACACTCTATCAAAATATTCCGTCACATTCAACAGCACCATTCATGCCACTGTCTCAACATATCTCATCAACAGTGGGTGATGTTGGCTGTATCACCATACTTAATCACATCACCTCCATTGTCAGTCTGTGCAAGCACGGCCAGTAAACATTGTGAATCTCCAACAAGATTATGACCAGTCGACTCAGGACAAGTGCCACATGGAGGGCTTTGGATGACATTACTGACATGACTGACAAGAAAACATTACTAACACAGTTCACTAACCTAAGCCATTGCAACAAGATTACATATCTTGTCCAGTAAATGGTTTTCATTGGCTCATACGACCTTTTCTAACAACAATTCCTGTCTCCAGATTGACCAATTAAACGATGTTCAGCCACACAGTCCTAGCTATTGTCATGGGTTTAGACCACTTAAAATATTTTGGCAGAAATGTTATGAGGCTTAATGCTCGCCAAATTCAACTTATCAAATATATTATCTGCAATCTTCAAAGAATTTGGCATCGATTAATATTATATCTCCATAAGAACTTCTTACATTCTGACTTTTTAAGGTATCATAAGTTTCAGGCCAAAAGGACTGATCACCATCCCCTGCATCACTAATTTTCTCGAGAGTTAAATCCCAAATAACTATTAAGGACAGTAACTTCCTCCCCAGAAAATAATTTTGCTGGTGTAACTCTCATACTCCAACGGACAGCGGTGTTAAATGTTGAGATCAACAATGACAGATCTTCATCCCACAACTTCTGGGGTTTATGATGAAATATCTTCAAAGCAGGCTTAAAATTTGAATTAGCTTTTGTGACCAATGAAGCTTGGTAATAGTAAGAGGCACTATTTTGCTTAATACCGAAATAAAATCATATATCATGGAATTGTTGAATTATTTGTACCAACAAATGCACTAAGACAGTTTTTTCACTGTTTTCTTTATTGTTGGTAGGACCTCCTTTCCTCCTGTCTGCAGACAGGAGGAAAGGAGGTCCTACCAACACATAACACAGATAACTGGAATACACAAAGAAAATAGGACCACGTTGCCATTAATTAATAATTATACTATAGAGGGTAGTATAATATACTACTTGATTTTATTGTAATTTTTAAAATTTAATAACTTTTAGCAGCTTAACAATACCACTAATTTTACAAAATTTTATACGATGTGGTAACAAATACCGACTCACTGTTATGATGTAACCAAAGAATTGGTCTATGTAAAAACTCACTTAAAATACCCCCTGATGATGGCAGAATAACTGCCGAAATGCGTATTGGGGCATCCTTATAATAAAGAAAACAGTGAAAAAACTGTCTTAGTGCATTTGTTGGTACAAATAATTCAATTATAAAAAGATGCACGGTGAATATAAAGTAAAATTTATCATGGAATTGTTTTCAGCAAAAGACCTTGGATTTGTCAGGTACAATTGAAGCAGGTGTCCCATATGCTGAAAGTACTACCGTTCCAAAATGTCACAACCCACTTGTGATGAAATACTTTGTGTAGGAAAGTAACAGACTTAAAAAAAATCCTTCTTACACAACCAGAATGGCTAATTTAAGTTTAAATCAAATCAATGGTACCATAAAATCAATAAAAATCCACTTCTTCGAGCAATACTGTGGCTGTGGAATGGCGTCCTACATGTTCATCCTGTTCCAGTTTAGCTTGTTGACCTAAATCACATTTCTGTATATACAGAAAACTTCAGATTTCATGTTGGGTAAATACACGTCCCAGAAATTTTCTGCAAGGTTTTCAAAGCATCCCAAAACCCCAATACAGCTGAATCAAGTAAATATTGAGGCAGCATAAGCATCAAAGAAACCGGAACAATAAAACACCATTCCATAGAACTTTCCAAGTAATAGCATACAACACCTTTCACATCATGACATTTTTCCCTGTCATGCTTCTTAGTCTTAATTTTGCCCAGAAGATCCAAACACAAGGAGTCCTGCTTCTAATGCTCTATGATGGGAGAATACAACAGGGGCCAAAATTGCAGCACTGCCACAAACCCTACTTCTGGTTCCCTTTCTTCATTCCCTATGAACATTCAAGAAAAGGCATCCACGACCACATTTTTCACACCACAAGCATGTTTAACCTAAACTTAAAATGGGCCAAGCACAGAATTCACCTCACTGTGACCCCATTCCTGATACTCTTCAGCAACTAACACTACACCAAATTATGGCAGTGTAATTCAAATTATTTATGCTTAAGTAGATATAAATAATCTCTAAACACTCTTTTCTGTAAGTCTTCTTCATGTTATTTCCTACCAGTCACATAAACGTTTCCTTACACATGATCCAATCTTGAAAGTGACCACTAAAATTGGGAACAGACAATTGTGGAGAAGTATCACCTCTGCAGAAGATTATGAATTGGCATGCATTGGCCATTATCTGACACTTTAATTTTGCCTTGAATAAAGTTTACAAGTTCACAGTATCCTTCCTCCATTCAAGTGCGTTCCGGTTCACTACTTGTATCACCCTGTAACATTCCTATTTCATCATGTACTTCATTAAGCCTTTGCTAATTTTCTTGCAATAATTGTAGTCCGATCTCTAGTTGATCTGGGTTAGGTTTATGAGCAACTCGCTACAAATTTCCCTACTCTTGTGAAGGCAGATTTAGTTGTGGCAACAATTCATAACAAATTTTATTCCCCCTTCTTCTTGCATTTTACATTCGACTTGGGAATGGGAGAATAGAATTCTTAAGTGTGGGAGTTTAGAAGTAAATGTCCTCTTACTTTGTTGGTGAGCCTCAGTTAGTATAACCACACGCCAAACTGCAGGTGGAGCAACCAATATGGCGTGGCACGATTACCTTCACACCTGACAATGCGCAGTCTCTTGTCGTAGTTTTGTTCAATGTTAATTCGTGTTGTAATTAACGAAAGAGATTATTATTCCACACTCACTATAGCACCTTTTACTCACATTTTACAAAGTTTCCCACTGTCCCACAGTACAAATTCATTTCTGCCGATTTCAATTACCAGGCACTGCTTCAACACCACTTGCTAGTCATTTTACTTTACTAGTCGCACCACTACCTTGGATCAGAGTTACTACTACTACTACTACTACTACTACTAAACTTGAAAAACATTACAACACAAAAATTATCTTTTGCATGAACACTATGTACCTCATAATTGTACAAAAAGTTCAAAAGATCGATCATGTCTTCACACAAGAACGAGGAAATTTGTCTTAACAATTACACGAGAATTGCCGGCTGATAATCTACACCACCTTCATTAAAGGGATGATTCGACCTTTCATTTGGGCAAATGGGGGTTACATTACCTCAAAAAAATCTGTCTCTTTACCCTCATGAGCCATCTCCTTTTGAATACACTATCTGCAATGGGTAAAAGCTCAAGGAAGGGTAAAGAATAATGGCATCAAGACATGTGAAAATGTATTACTTAAAGACGAAAATAAACATAGATTGCATACATATTTTTATTCACTTATGAGGGCACAGCAGTATATCATGCTCTACTGCTTTGTACCTAAGCAGGCAGGTCCATGCAACTTTACAACCAGCAGTACCAACACCTCTTGACACCAATTACAATTTGAAGGGGCACTGCTATTCTTAGTTATCCATGAATACAATACTGTCCTACAGTAAAAGAAACAAGAGTCAGACAAGGGAACATTTATTCATGACTATCTCAGGCAAAAGCATCCTACCAGTGTAGGTACCATTGGATGACTGATATTATCTGTAACTACATAAGATAAAACACATTGTACTTCATTTCCAAAAATACTTAAATGACACCTACATTTTTAATAAATGCTCCCAGACAAGAAAAATAATGCCATTTCATTACAAGGCATTCGCTAAGGGCAAAAGTGATAAATTTTACCATGCTCTCAACAAACACTCTGTGGATAAATTCCATATTTGGAATACCTCTAACATGTGACACCATACCAAAAAATCCTGATGGGACATATCATTCTTACAAATGGCATTCTAAACTTTCAAAAAACAGACAAATATTATGATATAAATCCACAGCGTACCATTCTGGGTCATGTACATATTTTTCTGACATAAAGAGAATAACATTTAATAACAAATAATTATAATGAATGGAGTGGGCACCATGCTGCACAAACATTTTGGCATACATTTCTCACAATATTTTGCTGCTTTCTGAGCAACCTATAAAGTAACAGTAACATATATGTGTTAGCTACTATCCCCACATGAACAGTACTGACATTACTTGTGGCCACACAAAGTCCTCACTGCTCTGGGTTCTTCTCATCTGTTCAATTCTTCCAGTTCAGCTGTTCATCTAGTATAGCTTCTAGCAGTGGATTTCCTCCAAGTTTAGCCACCTCAGCCCTTAATTCGGCATCAAGCTCCTCCAGAATGTCCCTTGTGTAACTGAAAGACCCAAACTTCTCCAGCAACGTAACACAGTACTTCTTCAATTCTTCATCCCGAGTTCGTTGTCGCAGGATATCTGAATGGTTGCAGTTAAGACTAATAATCAGATGCTGTATAATGTCACACGATCAGAAGATCTTTTCCTGTAATCTCAAACTGTAGAAATTCAATATAACTAGCCCAGCACTTAAGCAAAATCACTGCACAAATTCGTATTTACAGCAACCTGTGAAACCATTCTTTTGTTTCATACACAGTACATGACAAAAACATACACAGACACAAGATTGCCTTGCTGCCATCTTGTAACATTATACATCACCACAATTAAGTACAGTGTGCCACAGCAGTTTTGCTGTTACATGTGCACTATGCTCTCAAGTTTTAATATTACATGTATCACTCTGAACTGTGTATGAGACTTCAAATAGAATAGTCAGCAAAATCAATTTAATTTAATCAATAAGATTAATTATAGTTGTCATTAGTTGTCTGGTACATCTTGAACAAAAAGTTGCACAACTGCAAATATTAGCTTTGTTATGTCCATCTGTCCACGTGTAACAACTCGTATGAAAAACAGTATGGTGGAACTGTAGGCAAAACGGTGTCAGGAGAAGTACCAAACTGTATACTCTCAAGAATGGAGCAACGGCATGAGGTGTAAAGAACACGGACTTGGAGGGACAAGAATCTGGCTAAAGTACACTGACTCAGTAATATGTATATTAAGGATAGGTGGTTGCAACAATAAACAGAATTGGTAGAAAACAGGATTATCTGGAAATAACTGTAAAGTTAAAAAAGAAGAAAATAGTAAAGAAACAAGAAGAAGGAGAAATAACTTCAGATTGCAAGTAAACAGTAGGGATACATATGACACAGATCTATTACAAGTATAACAAATTTCTCAATTGTTAAAAACAGTAATTTAATTATGCTGTCAAAGCATGGGACCACGGAGTTGAAATCCAATTTCTCCAGCAGTAATTATCTAGTGATTCACACGTGGATAAACCAAGTTTTTTTGTGTTGGAAAAATGGTTTTAGATTAAGATGGATATTGTAACTACTAGCAAACAAGTGCAGAACAGCAGTTAGCCGAATATTATGGTGTCAAAGTATCGGCTAATGAACAAATTTAGAACAGCACAAGGATACGTATCACCTGATTGTCATCTGGATGACTCATTATAGCGTGGATTATTGGCAGACTAAACTTGCCTTCTGTGAGGTCTTCACAGTAGCCTTTGTCCTGTGAATACTGTAACAAACAAAAAGCAAACATTTTTCAGCAACATTCCCATATTAGCACTTTACAAGCCCTATCATTATACAAACATTAAGTGCCTCCTGACAACAAAATGTACATGTCAGTTCAAATTTACTTCCATATTATTGCCAAGTTTACTAACGTTTCATCAGATACATACATACAGACATACATACATACATACATACATACATACACACACACACACATTTCATTAATCCATTACACAGCCATAGTAACAGCTGATGGATATGAAACAAGTCCTTTATACTAAGCTTGGCCAAAATATGGTCATTCGTGATTTACATCAATTAAATCACAATTGAATACAATCAAATGTCATAATTTTATAAATTGGTTAATAATAAAATATGAAATAGATAATTTTAATATAGTTGCAAATTATCTGTCACAGCTACATAAACAAGTTGCAGCCTAGTTGTAATAATTAATACATAGATAAGTGAAAGATATATAATGATTATACATTAAAGTTTATAATCGCTAGATAACATCATCAGCCCTCATCCCATGCATATAAGTGAAGTGTTCTTCATTTGTCACCAGCATACAGGTAATTCTAGAAAAAGGCTTTACACATACTATATGGTACTTTATTGAAGATTTACGAGGGATTTTCAGAAAGTAACGCCCATTATTTTTTTCTCAGTATTTAATTACTCCAAATTCATAATAATTACACATTACAAAGAGTGCTGAGTGTACTAGATTGGGGCTGTAGGGTGGACAGAAGTAACACTGTCCACCCAAATTTTTTTATGGCTTCCCAAATCTTCAAACTTGTGTACTGCCTTCCATTATCAAGCTAAAGCAAGATTTCTGTTGGATTCTTGTGAGGCTGAAGCCGTCTGAAAAGCTTACTCAATTCTTTCAGCCTCCTGATGTAGGTGTCGGAGTTCACCGCTTCCACAAGAATCACTTCTTCACACTCACAGATGACAGTGATCTTGACCTTGCCTGCTGACAAAATTTCTGAGTTTATTCTTCCTGAGAGATTGAGGATGGTGCCATTCCATGGATTGCCATGTTGTCTCCAGTTCACATTCAAGGGATCCAGGTTTCATGTGCTGTTAACAATCTGGGGTAAGAAGGTCTCTCCCTCAGCTCAAAACATGTAAACAACTCGGAATAAATGGCTTTTCCCTTGGTCTTGTGTTCAACTGTGAGGCTCCAAGGAAACCATCTCACACACACCTTCGAATATCCAAGATCTCAAATGATGTGACTGACACTTCCTTTGCCGTTTAAAATACATCGCCATTTGTCAGGTTGTGAAGCATCAATCCTCGCACATGATGGCATCAGCAAGCTGCAGCTTTTCAGGGCTAACAGCTGCAACAGGGCGGCCTCAGTGTGGCAAAACATGGCGCTCTGCTTTTTCTGTTTCGGAAGTAATCACTCTTTACGTCCAGTGACCTAAGATGCTTCTGTCGACCATAGCACTTCCATACACATTGCAAACGCTTTGAGGGATATTTGTCACTCATTTTTCTTGACAACAAGGAATACTATCACAGCGAATTGACTGTAACACACTTCATTGCCTGACTCTATTGTGAGGCGCGGCTGCAATGGTACAATGAATCAGAAATCTTTACAATTTCGTACATAAATGCCCTAAACTTCAGATCTGTTTCATCTCAAATCTCACATTCGTAGCTTTGTTACTGGCCAAAAAATATGAGGCATTATTTTCTGGGCACCCTACATAAAGTGATAATCCTTGAATTAAAAGAAAACAATTTGCACAAAAACAGTTAAAGAGAACGTGATTTTGAATTTCATTACATTTAAGAGTGGATATACAAAACTATGTGCTATATACATAGATAACAGTTATCACTATGACATTAAAGGATATACAGCATAAAGCCTTATGCATTCATATAAACTAAGAGCAATTAGTTCTTCAAAGGTGATCAGACAAGTTAATACAAAAATAAAATTCCAGCAACAGCAGCACATTCACACATCAAGTAAAATTTCAGGAAGTAAACCGATTTTGTTCATGCACATAATTTTACAGACCTACTAGCTTTGCATCTCACCCCTCAGCTAATGGCAAGATCTTGAATCTGCGCGGCTTCACATCAATACCCCACACACCTTAATGGCATTAGGATAGCAACATGGACAACTTCAACCATTTAGAACTGATTGCTCAGATCTTACCTCCTGCAGACACAGATTGCAGTAGTCATCCCGAATCTGGAAGTACAGCCCCAAGATCTCAGTTAGTTTGGTGAGGTCAGCTTTATTCTCGCTAAAGAGCTGCATTATTCCCACTCCAAGCATGAAAGCTGCACCCGTCTCTGTTAAAGACAGACATTTTATATTCTGGGTAACTTAACATGTCACTATAAAACCTGCGTAATGTCACAAGCACAATATTCACTATGTATACAGTACCAATATTCAGTACCACAAACAGATAAAATTTAGAACGAAACAGTGGATTCCAACATTAAAATGTGAGTTACCATAAGGCAGGGTGAAACATTTTCTGCTTGACCGATAAGTGGCGGCCCAAAGCTCCACCAGCATTACGTCATATGCCATGTCTCTGGAGGGATAACAGTCGGTGATGGGAACTAGATAAAATATTGCAGTGATAATAACCTCTTGAAAGTCAAATAAAAACCCACCAGTGCTACTGCACATGCTGAAATCGTTGCCATCCTCACCGAATGAATTTAGTATACCTGCAAAACCTGTTGCTGTTAATTCTTTAAAGCTTTTACCTGGAAATTTTGAAATCTTGTGGCGGGTGTTGTTTCAGGGGAATGCAGGGGCCAAAGTCCGCGGCTCTTTACACGGCCACAGAAATGGTCTGGCAGTACTTTGAAACTTACATGCACCATGTGAGTGTAAAGTTAGCTGTTAGCAATAAAAGACTTCCACCAAAAATCATTGCACATGTCTCCTTGTGGTAAAGAATTTCTTTGTCAACCTTTCGGCACTGTAACAAAATACATCAAGTCATATATACTATTCATCAGTGTGAGGAAATTTTGGTGGCAGTTTCCAGGAGAACAATTTCCAAGTAAACAAACTGATTTGTGACTTTCTTTTGTGAGGAAGTTCAAAAATGAATTGTATAAAACAAATCCCACACTCTGGAAGAACTAAGAAAGAAAATCCGCGGCGATAGTTCAACAGTTTCAGGGAAGAAATCCAGAGAGTTAACAACAACCTGTACCGCAGGTATACTGGGTTCATTTAGTCAGGAGGGCAACAGTTTTAGCATCTGCTGTAGCAATGGTGGGATTTTATTAGACTTTCTACAGGTAATTACCACTGCTATACTTAGCATAGCTAACTTAACCGACTGTTGCCCCATCCAATAAGCGGCATACGACACAAAGCTGACGGAGAGCCAGGCCGCCGCTTATCGGTAAAGAAGAATATGGTCCAACCTACTGTCCTGTATAAACACTTTGCACTTGTACAATATTTCTTCCCTATAAGTTTCAAACACAAAATCTGTGAACATAACAGTTTGTTATGCCCAGGACTACAAAGAACCTGCTACAACAAAAAGCTACACCTAGCAAGAAACCAAGATATTCTACACACAAACCCAATGCCTGACTTGAAGACCATGAGGATTCCACCACTGTAAGCAGCTGCAACATGCCGGAAACCTATAGGTTTTTATACACTTGGTCACACTGTTAGCCCCAGGCACATGAATACCATCACACAAATATTTGCACCTGGCCAAAACACAAAAGACATTTTATACATCAGCAAAACAGCTTATTCACTGACTGCAGTCATAACACTATAATGAACAGTATCACTTGGCCAGAGTTCACTGCCGTACCCTCACACTACAAATATCTAACCACAATGATCAGCTACAAACAGCCAGAACCTGACACTTTACAGCAGTCTAGTGCCTTATTCCCAGACTTAAACATCTCACAACAACAAGCAGCTGTACTGAACCAAAGTTCACAGTGTTTCAAACTAAGTCCAGCGCCTTGTCCCCAGTCTGCAAGGATCCAGGCACACCAAAAATAAAATCCATCTCACATACATCAAAATTTCCCCCCTAGAACCACTCATTTTAGTTAATAGCATACAGTATGTCCACAAAGTCCTATTTCTATTTCATTAATTAACTTTTTTATGAAATTGCCATTTAACAACAACTTGCATTATACTATTACTTAATAAAAATACAAAGCATTAATTTATTTTGCAATAAATTAAATTTGCAAAATACTGCAGATTTATATTTGTTTCGGTTACATCTTAATAAGTTTTAAAATAGGAAAAGGACTTTGTGGTTTTTGTTAGAATATAATACATCTTTTTAACAAGAACAGGACTTTGTGGACACCTATATTATGGAAAATGACCTTTACCAGTCACATACTATCATGGAAAAACACAGACACAGAGGATAAATAATGAGTAAAATATCTCAGGACAGTCACATGCAGCAAACTGTGAATTGCTACGTCTCTGACTGGCAACTCTTAAACATCATGTCTTTCAGAACGTGCAAACACAGATCTTTCTGTCACTGTGCATTGGTAACTGTAACCAAACACTGTGTCTGCATGAACAGTTACTAAACACAATGTCTGTAGGTACAGCCCTAATCAACAAAACAATAAATTCACTGTCCATATTCTATGACTGAATTTTTAAGTTCTCTGCAGGCCTATCATCATTCTGCAGTATAAGCTTTTGGACCCCGAATGGGTGTAAATGCACTCAAAAAATACCTCATACAGAATTAAATTTTGTCCAGCATTTCAAGTTTTAATAAGATTATACCTGTCACAAGGTCACAGAATTTTAACACACAAATTTAAAGAGAAGTTTTTCTAACAGACTTTGTCAAAATACTTACACAGTAAAACCCTCTTATAATAGTGTATCAGGATGAAAATTGTTATATAGCATGAAGTATTGACAATTTCTATCTACAGCCCATATAGAAACTTGTGGCTTCTCTAGTCACTGTGCCTAGGGTAAGAGTGAAAATTCACCTATTGAGATGATAAATGTGGGACATTTGTACCAACAAAACGGTGTGGAACATACATTAAATTTAAACTAATGTACATAATTTTTTTATTGAAACCCTTAAATTCATATTTCTCAGTCACTGTGTGATATTAGGTTATCACAGCATTGTTTACAAGATTGCAGCCTTCAGGGATGTGACCAATCAACATGGCATCATCCCAGATGACTGTAATCCTCTCTGTAATTAATGTCATCCCCTGAAGTTATGACATAGGTGGTTACAAATTGGGTGACATAGTCAAGAAAAGATAAGTCAAGAAAATGTCTGCATTAAGACAATGTTAAAATGGAGAGGGTGGTTCCAGACAATCTATTTTGAACATGAATCAAGTGATGATGCACGAGTCCCTGAAGATGACTTTAAGAAATCAAGCACTGAAATCTGGTGAGATAAAGACCTCTTCTTCTCCTTCAGATCTCCTTATACCAGCTTCAATATAACCAAGCACATCAGTCACTTTGACACAGTAATGGTTCTCTCCTCAGGGTCTGGCCTACAATCCTCAGCTTCTAAAAAGGGGCTCTGCTTTCAAATTTCAACACGATTGTTGAGCATGAGCTCCTGATAACGGGAATTTGGCAAATTGAAAACAGTCTTCGACACAATACGCATGAACCTGCGTGTTTGGCTTACGATGTTGTGGCTAAGGGCAAGTGACGAAGCGTGGAATGACATAAGACACAAGATGACTAGTCAAAATTAATTTATTTATAAAATGTTTGAACACTATGACTGTTATTTAGCAGTGATATTTCTTGCTGAATTCTACATTATCCTTCCCTCAAGGTTCATTCTGCCCTAATTCAATTATTTCATCTATTCTGCTGATTTATGGTGGCAAAAAACTCTACAATGAGAAAATAATGTTTTATTTCAGAGAACAGAATATGACACCAACACTGAACACGGTAGCATTGAAATACATGTCTTCAATTTCAGGCAATATAATAACTAGCATTGCTGCATCAGTACACTTTCAACAAAATAAGCCTCTACCTCCCCAGCTAATTCCTCCTGTGAGATTCTACGTGAACTTCAAACTGTCTTTCTGAACAACATTTGCCCTGCTCTACACCACATCTCAAATCCATAATAGGTTAATACACATTCTTTGTACAATGAGAAATTAAAAGAATAAAAGTTTTGTGTTATGGTGATCATGCCCCTTCATCTGTGTACTTTACCTTGACAACTACTTGACAGGTTATAATTAAATTTTATATGAACATTTTGCCACTGAATGCGATCCCAAGTTTGTATTTTTCAGTTTCCTAAAACTGGTAGTTACAACACAGTGGACATATGGACTTAAGACCTGGGAGTGACACTAGCATCACTTCCTGTAGTAACCATTAACAATGTTAATACTTTGACCCAAGGTCTTCGGTCCATGAACTGTTTAAATTGTTTCTGTCTCCACAATTTTAATAACCTTGAATATTCATGCCTTGTAAGTACTGGAATATTAAAATTCAAGATTAATAAAATTTGTGGAGACAGAAACGATTTTAAAAATTTTTCCTCCAGAATAAAATGAGCATAACAGTTGAGGACATTCAGAATGCTGAAGTCCTAAGAATGTGTGTGTAAACTTCATGCACTGTGGTACACACCACATCTTCTTACAAGCACACAGGTCCAGTTAAATCCTGCAGATGTCTCTGACCATATCCTTACTTCTCTTAACCATCTCCTTATATTCCTCTACTGATGGACAGATGTAGTTCTCACGCCAGTAGATATCTGTTGCCTGTCCGCGATGCAGCTCCAACAGCTGTTCTGTGTACACTGTTATTGCTTCTGGGTGGTTAAGACTCAGCATCCTCTCCAGTGCTGTGAAAAGCACATAGCTGCTAGCACTGATTGTGCTGGCAACTCCATATACTCTGTGTGCTACAGGAATACCTGCACGTAGAATAGAGTTGTCTTGAATATCATCAATTCTGCAATGCAAAATTAAACACAATTGCAACATAAAGCTTTGACACAATATTTCTCCTTATTCGCAAATATTTTACACTTGGTGTTACCCGGTGCTGGCCACTTCAGTCTTTCAGTTCATGTCACTTCATGTACAAACAACACAGATATATGACCACTCTTAATTACAGTAATTATTAATGTAAATAAATATGCTTAGAATTGTGGATATTTTCAGGATACCATTCGCTGAAGAAACAAGTGTCATAATTTATAACAGAAATTTTGGAGATTATCTGTACAATGTCATGCTTAGTTCTCTCTCATATGATTGAATGGAATGCTGTCAACAAGTTGGTCCTAAATCTGGATAAAGCAGATACAATACAATTTATAACAAATCACTTACCACACTCTTCATTAAGAATTGGTTATGAAGAAAAGTATATGGAAGAAACTGTAAATACACAACTTCTTGGTTTGTGAACTGATAACCACCTGAATTGGAAGAATCTTATTGATGAAATTACCCGTAAGTAAAGTGGAGCATTTTAGGCAGTTAGGATGATGGTCCATATCAGCAACATTAACACACTCAAATCCTTTTATTTCATATACTTACATTCTGTTATAAAATATGGAATAATTTTTTTGAGGTAACTTTTCCAACAGTGGAAAGATATAAATTTTACAAAATCAAATCAACAGAATTATGTTCGGTGCAGGACCTAAAACTCAACGGTGAAGTCTATTTACGAAATTACAGATTTTACCTGCTCCATGCCAAAGTGTGTTTTCATTAATGGACTTCAATGAAAATAATTAAGATAATTTTCAGACAAATTCATCTCTATAGAGAAATAATAATAATACAAGAAATAAACATCATCTTCACAGACCAAATGCCAACATATCATGTTTTCAGAAAACTATATTCTACGATGTCTTCAAAATGTTAGTTTACCACTTGGTCTCACACGTCTGAAAAATAAAAAGGCATAATTTCAAGTAGCTTTAATAAGATACTTAAGCACACAGCTTTTTATCCTGTGGGGGAAATTTTTATGTGGAAGGATGCAACAAAATACAATACATAAATTTGTTTATAGTATCTTGCACTGTAATAATCCTGTCATTTTGAAAAACTTAAGGATCCTTGGAATGTATGTACATATGTACACCCACGTCAGTGCGTGTCTGTGTGTGTTACGGCTGATGAGTAGAATATCAAGTTTTCTTATTTGTACATTTCAGAGCTGACAAAGTAACATGCACATATTATAATACTATAAGATTACAATGGAAAAATGTTTTTGATACATGTATAATAGTAAAATAGTACAGAAAAAGATTTTTAGGGATTTTCGTGTCATTGAAATTGGTTAATTATTTCATGTTAACACTGGAACAACGAATTATGCTGAAAACACAATTTGTCATTCAAAATGAAAACTGATATAAAGATCCAAGTTATGTAGCGTCCAAAACATTGTTCTACCAAATTCCATCCCAAAGTCAAGCATACTTAAAATAAAATCATCAAATTTTGATTCTCTACAGTCATGTGGCAACGGTTGATTCACTATACTGATACTATGTTGGACTCTGGCCATTATCTCAAAACATAGTTGACATAAAACACATAATTCTGAATTTGGCTACATTCCTGTATTCAGGTCGTTATCATTATACAAATAAAGTAAAGTAAAAGTAAAGTTCTCCCTAGAACAGGCCACGAAGGCCCAGAGGGGGAGTAGAGGTATAGCTCTACCCTTTCTTTAACCCTGGCACTAGATGAGGGTGGGTGGGCAACTCCACGCCCCGGCCACTTTACCTCCGCTAAATAGACCCGGTACCCATTGTATAGGAGGCTGGGTTGGCCCCAGGAAAGGTCTGGACAGGTGCAGAAAATCTCGCTCCCACAGGAATTCGATCCCCGGACCGTCCAGCCCGTAGATCATTATACTAATCAAGGTTTAAAGTTAGTGGTGTCAACCGGGGAAGTCAAAGTGAAATACATTCTACACACTTGTTTTGTTGTGCAACCTAGTCATAAATGCCATAAATGTCATTAATATTAATCCATGTTTTCTTCAAAGTATACAGTCGTGTTGGTGTCTCTGCTTAACAAATTTCTGGCATAAAAATGTGTATGTAATGGAAGGTACAGAAACGGCATATATGAACAAACACAAGTACATTATGAATGACTGGAATTATGATGTCAAGAATAAACCTACATCACTTCCAACTTCAGACTTACAAAACTTAGGCACTTGATTTTCGTTGTGCGGCGTGTCTGTGAATCATCTCCACACTTAATTTCAACACTATCAAGCCCATGCCATACTCTGCAACACAGCCCTGGTAGTGTCCATGACAAGAAGTTAAAAGAGAACCAGAATGTTTTGTCCTCCCATGACACACTTTTTGAAACCAAGTTTCATGAAAATCAGGCAATTAGTGTGTATATGGTGTATAAATTTGAAACTGGGGATGTGCGGAGCGAGAGGAAGATACAAGACTTCCACAAAAGAGACACTACAAATGGTAAACTTGCCACAATCAGAGATAATAATTGTACTTACAGTAAAATACCGTTATACAGTATCTCAATTATGTCCTTCAAAACAGTGAGCTTATCTGCAGGAACCTTCAACCAGTAGTTGAAAGCACGGATAAACTTCAAATGATACCCTTTGCCAGAAGCTTTCTGAAGATATGTGTATGGCTGTAGTATTTTCTGAAATAACATTTACTAATGCACTGACAAAAGTTATAGTAATTTACTCATGCAAAGAAAAAAATTAATACGTCTTAAACTATACTGTTCCTGTTCCCAAGAAAGAAATTAAAATTTTAAACTTTTCTTTCACAATTTGGAATTTGGAACAGCAGGAGATCAAACAAACCAAGTTATCATTTCAGACGTTTGTTGCAGAAAAAACCTGCTATTGAACATTACAATAAAATGCAGTAGAACGCACTACATAAATTTATGGCAAGAAAAGTTGATAGACAGGATATTTCTCCTGTTATATTTTTTTACACCTAGGTGCTGGTAATATTGTGTTATTCTTCTTTTCCCTGGCATAGCTGGCTTCCCGCTATACAGTAACAAGTTTATTAAAAATGACATACGATGGGTTAGTTGTTGTGCGCGAGTAAGTTCTATTGCCGGTTGGAATATACAAATGTGATCAGTAAAATTCCCCACGGCGTCTTAAATATTGTCTGCCAAACAGCCTTAAAAATCCTTCGATCTCATTACCTCATCTTGCTCCCTGTCACGCGTTGTGCTGCAAGGAACTCCCTTTCCTTTCCCGGATCCTTCCATCGTGAATAATTTCCCTGTAGATATGATCTTTCCCCTAACACGGAAATATATATAATGCGTTCCAACAACCTGTCACACTACATTTTAAAAACTAACATAAAAAACAAGTGTTGGATCGATAAAAAAGCAACTGTTTAAAACCTTATTCACAGTTTTAAAAAACAACAAACAGAATCACATAAAAACTGCTACAATACGCATGCGCATACATGCAGCTTATTCATGGTGTTTGGTACCTCGTGGAAGATAAGGAAGAATTAGTGAATAGGGCTACTGGAAACAGAAAATGTAACAGGAGTTTCAACACGTTTGCCGATAGTGTATCGGACGCAGGAAACAGTTGGAACAAGGATGTACAACTTTTATATGCTTCCGCATAGTCGCAAAAAAGGCTTCTTAGCTTCATCATGTCCTTCCGTTCGTCAATGTACATGTATCAGCGCGGCTCCCAGTGGTCCAAGTTCCATGAAATTTGATATTGGGGGCTTTTCTGAAAATCTGTCGAGAAATTCCACATTTGGTTACAAACGAGCAAAAGATCGGCCACTGTACATGAGACCTAAGTGCGTTATATTGTTGCCTGTTATATTAAATCTCTATATAAGCGCTCTTTTCGAGGGATATGGTATCAGGCTGTTAGTCTAGCCAAGCAGACAAACATCACGCAATCTGCCACACTATTACGTTATAAGTATGTTGCCTGTCTTGTTTAAAAGTCTGCCTGTACGCCTACCGGCTGAAGAAAGACGCTGATTATAAATACCCAGACCTTCTGGATTTTAGGCTTTCGTAACACATCTAAACATACCAGCGGCTGTCAACTGACAGGAACTATAAGCAGGAACCATGATAGAGGTAATCAAAAGATAAGATCCTACACATAACAACAATGATAACGCAAAATAAACCGGTTCTGCGGAGGTGTGCAAAATGAATTACGAAAACCACTCGCTGTTCGAACAAATAATACATTTCCCTCAGTAAGATTTACTGACTTTACATAACTTATAGTAAAGAATGTGAATTAAAGGGGTGATTTAAGAGATAAACAAAGACTTGGAAGACAACGATCCCAGTCAATTCTAAGTTAAGTACTTTATAGGTGTTACTAGCCGTAGTTTTACAAGATTATAGTATCTCAAACTGTGCTACAAACGTTCCCCTACATCACGTGAATGTACGATAGGTCCAAACCCCTACTGTAAGACATAAACGCACCAAGCATTACTTTACATATCTTTCCTAGTCCAATGTTTATTCTCGATAGATTATATCCTTCGATTACGTGACACAGTTAAAATATTTGGTAATGAAATTCAAAATTAAAATTGCAATTAAGAAAAGTTAAAACAGACAGATCTCTAGGAATACTTGTTATAACCCAGCCTCATAGCCAATGGGCACAGGAGGATCCTTCTCCGGGAAAAAGCGGCCGTGATGTTAGGTTATGAATACAATTAATAGCGCCGAGGTTAAGAATGCGTGTAGCTATACCTGCACACTCCATATGCCATTACACATAGTGCATTGTTAAGGAACAGGAACATTTTACATTCACTTTTTCATTTATAATTCCTTTCACTACCTGACATTCAGTTTAGTAGTTTTTATTCTGTCTGTTACCTCATATTACGTCACATACAAAACCGAAGTAAAAGATAGTTTTTGGCATGTTGCTTAATATAACAAGGCAAACAACACGTCACCTTACTTCGATTTATTAAAAAAACTCGAGGACACGTTGTGTAATCCACACATAATCGTGTGCGTCCGTCGTTTTACTGAGTGACAGTCTGCTTAAGCCGAAGTTTTGCAATTTTCCAGGCACGTTCCGAGAATTCGGCTAAACCTGAAGCTAAACTTTGTATTTCTTGTCCGTAACCAACGAAAGCGCGACTTCCTTTTATTCTAGACCGAATGACGCCAGATCTACTTACAACGTGCTCTGAATCTCATGTCATTAACAGTTCTACACGTATAATAGCTTGGTCATAAATACTGAAAAAACAAAAACAGGTCTACACGTTTCTCTTTGGCTTTTTTTTTTTTTGTCTGGACTCCGACCGGACACAATATCCCCAGTTAATTATTCAAATCATTTATCAACTCCCCAAATTCCGTGCATATGCAGTCCCCACGTAACTGGTTAGTCAATTTAGAAATCTACTAGCGTACGACATCCCTATGCTATGCGAATTTGTAGGTTTCGCAGCGTTGTAACTGATACTTCCTTTCTTAAGAGATAAGACAGCGCCTCACTGGTCACCCGCTTCCCCACATTTCCAGACTACTATAGCACGGTGACGTGGCACCGTACCTCAGAAGACTGAAATCCTCATCTCCAGGCTACGTGTTAATTTCCTGAGTTACTAACACAAGATCAACACTATCACAAACAGTTTCTTTGTGACACGAAGAACGGCACGAGGAAGCCACAAATGTTGCATATAGCGTTTGACTGGTCTCATTTGAACAAGTCCCGAAGTCGACCATCAAGTGTCCTAGGGTTGGGTCTTGTCGGGTCGGGGCACGAGGGCCAAGCCCGGGTCCGTGCAGACCTCTACAACGTGTGTATGTTTCGTGGTCAGCGCACACACCTTAGAAAATCTTGGGAGGTAGGTGGTTTAAGTACAAGTTATACATCAAATAAAATTACATATATAACAACGTGCTTATACTGATAGAAGTCTATGCATTGTGGAAGTTGAATTTATGAGTCGTGCTCGGTACTGCAAGTTTCTTAGTTTGAGTCTACCGAGCAGGTTAGCTGAGCAGTAATGCCACTGATTGTAATTTATGACATATTTCTGTCGAATACCTAGCATGCAAATGTAGGCCTATATGCTGGTCTTCGTGTTTACCTAATTCTTTTCAGTTAACTCGCAGAGTACCGACCTGTGAAATAACAAAGCTCAATATAGCTTAATATAGCTTACTCTGCAGTTCACCTTCACGGTTATGACAACACACCGTCCACTTCAAATTGTACAACCGAATTAAATAAAGCAATCAGTTACGTAACATTTGGGCTCTGATGTTCTGACAGAGGTGCTCATGAAGGTTCCAGGCTTGTCAGAAATGACGTCATGTACATGCGACTTACATAAAATACTCTTATTAATTATTCAACTTATTAATTAATATTATATATTACTAATTATTTTTTTTAGTCGTCCTCTTCTACCTAATCCTGTTTCCCGACTAATTATTAATACTGTAATTATTAAATATTTAATGTGAAAAAAACTGATAGGAATAATCCTTTACACATGCACAGACACTGTAAAAACGTATACATAACTGAACACGTGTCATAAATGAGTGGGGTTGGGGTCAATTAAGACTTACGTAAATTTCGGTTTACGTAAAACTATCAGGAAAGGCAACTGAACGTATTTCCACCTGCACGGTAGTCTCCTATCCTGCAGAAGGAGATAGAATTTCTCCCGACGTGCTGGTAACCATTTACGAAACTGCAGACACTACTTGTCTTACGAAATAGTTACGTTCCGCTAGGTCCGGCAAAAGTCGAACATGGGTTAATATCACTGCAATACTTGGCGTAGCTACCTAAAGCTACTGTTGTCCTCCCAAACACGCGGCATATAACGCAACACTGGCGGAGTGCCAGACCGCCACTTATCGGTCGAGAAGGAAATGGTTCCTTCTATACAAACACTTTGCACTTGTATAAAATGTCTTCCAGATAAGTTTCAAACAAACAATTTGTGAACATAACAGGTTGTTACGCCCAGGACTACAAGGAACCTGCTACAACAAAGAACTACACGTACCATAATCCAAGATATTCTATACACAAAACTCTCATGTCGGCCCAGGGAAGAACTGCAGTACGTTCTCCAGCGACACAACACACTTCACACCAAGCCATGATTTCAAACTCAAACACTTAACACAAACCAAGACCACAAGCGACAGTCTATCAAAATATTCCGTCACATTCAACAGCACCATTCGTGCCACTATCACAACATATCACAACTGCAGTGGGTGATGTTGGCCGTATCACCATACTTATTCATATCACCTCCGCCGTATGTCTGTACAGTCACAACTGGTAAATGTCGTGAAGCTTCAATACGTTGATGACCATTCACCAACAGCAGATAAAAAAAAAATTAGTAAAACAGCTCGTTACCCTCATCCAATGCAACAAGTTTACATATCTTTTCTAGTAAATGGTTTTTATTGGCTCATTTCTAGATATACAGAAAATTTTGGATTTCATGTTGGGTGAATACACGTTCCCAGCAATTTTGTGCAAGGTTTTCAAAGCATCCCAAAACCCCAATACAATTAAATCAAGGAAATATTGAAGCAGCATAAGCATCAAGGAAACCAGAACAATAAAACACCATTCCATAGAACTTTCCAAGTAATAGCATAGAACACCTTTCACATCATGACATTTTTCCCTGTCACACTTCTTAGTCTTAATTTTGCCCAGAAGATCCAAACACAAGGAGTCCTGCTTCTAGTGCTCTATGATGGGAGAATACAACAGGGGCCAAAATTGCAGCACTGCCACAAACCCTACTTCTGGTTCCCTTTCTTCATTCCCTACGAACATTCGAGAAAAGGCATCCACGACCACATTTTTCACACCACAAGCATGTTTAACCTAAACTTAAAATGGGCCAAGCACAGAATTCACCTCACTGTGACCCCATTCCTGATACTCTTCAGCAACTAACACTACACCAAATTATGGCAGCATAATTCAAATTATTTATGCTTAAGTAGATATAAATAATCTCTAAACACTCTTTTCTGTAAGTGCTGGATCGTCTTCTTCACATTACTTCCTATCGGTCACATAAACGTTTCCTTACACATGATCCAATCTTGGAAGTGACCACTAAAATTGGGAACAGACAATTGTGGAGAAGTCTCACCTTTGCAGAAGATTATGAATTGGCATGCATGAATTGGCTATTATCTGACACTTTAATTTTGCCTTGAATAAAGTTTACAAGTTCACAGTATCCTTCCTCCATTCAAGTGCGTTCCGGTTCACTACTTGTATCATCCTGTTACATTTCTATTTCATCATGTACTTCATTAAACCTTTGCTAATTTTCTTGCAATAATTGTAGTCTGATCTCTAGTTGATCTGGGTTAGGTTTATGAGCAACTCGCTACAAAGTTCCATACTCTTGTGAAGGCAGATTTAGTTGTGGCAACAATTTGTACCAAATTTTATTCCCACATCTTCTTGCATTTTACGTTTGACTTGGGAATGAGAGAATAGAATTCTTAAGTGTGGGAGTTTAGAAATAAACGTCCTCTTACTTTGTTGGTGAGCCTCAGTTAGTATAACCACACACCAAACTGCAGTTGGAGCAACCAATATGGCATGGCACGATTACCTTCACACCTGACAATGCGCAGACTCTTGTCGTACTTTTGTTCAATGTTCATTCGTGTTGTAATTAACGAAAGAGATTGTTATTCCACACTCAATATAGCACCTTTTACTCACATTTTACAAAGTTTCCCACTGTCCCACACGTACAAATTCATCATTTCTGCCGATTTAAATATCTAGCTCGGCTTCAACAACACCACTTTGTAACCAATTTACCTCTAGTCATACTACTACTACTACTATACAAATTGAACAAAATTACGACACAAAAATTCTCTTTTGCGTGAGCACTATGTACCTCACGTAATTGTATAAAGAAGTTCAAAAGATCGATCGTGTCTTCAGAGAGTAAAGGGGAAATTCATCTTAACAATTACACGAGAATCGCCGGTTGATAATCGACACCACCTTCATAAAAAGACGATTCGAATCTTTCACTTGGGGGAATGGGGGTCACATTTCCTCAAAAAAATCTGTCTCTTTACCCTCATGCGCCATATCCTTTTGAATACACTATCTGCAATGGATATAAGCTCATGGAAGGGTAAAAAATAATGGCATCAAAACATGTGAAAATGTATTAATTGAAGACGAAAATAAACCAGAGAGTGCACACGTCTTTTTATTCACTTATGAGGGCACAGCAATACAGCATGCTGTACTGCTTTGTACCTAAGCAGGCAGGTCCATGCAACTTTACAACCAGCAGTACCAACACCTCTTGACACCAATTACAATATGATGGGGCACTGCGAAACTTAGTTATCCATGAATACAATACTGTCTTACAGTAAAAGAAACAAGAGTCAGACAAGGGAACATTTAGTCATGACTATAAAAGAGATTAAATCACAGAGGTAAAAATATCCTAGCAACTTGGATACTATTGGATGACTGATATTGTCCATAACTACATATGATAAAACACACTGCGTCAACCATGAGGTGTTAATATGTAAATTATATTTTTATGGTATTAGACGAGTTTTATTGGATTGGTTTAGATCTTACTTATTTAATAGAAAGCAAAAAGTAAAACTAAAATTTCACAGGGCCAAAACAGACTTTTCCAATTGAAATTAATTTCACATGGGGTTCCTCAGGGCTCGGTTCTGGAGCCCCTGTTGTTCAACTTACACATAAATGATTTTCCAGGATCAACTGACACCATACTGATAAATAGTGACAGACATGTCATTATCATAAATAACATTCTAAACTTCCAAAGAAAAGACAAATGTTATGTTATAAACCTGCAGCATACCTTTATGGGTCATGTACATATTTTTCTGACATAAAGAGAATCACATTTAATTGCAAATAATTATAATGCATGGAGTGGGCACCATGCTGCACAAACATTTGAGCATACATTAATCACAATCTCCTGTCATGTTCTGAGCAACCAGTAAAGTAACAATAACAGATATGAATTAGCGACTAACCACACATGAACAGTACTGACATTACTTATGGAAACAAAAGGTCCTTACTGCTCTGGGTTATAGTCTTCTGTCCTCCTTTCCAGTTCATCAGTTCATCTAGTATAGCTTCTAGCATTGGATTGCCTCCAAGTTTAGCTGCCTCAGCCCTTGCTTCAGCATCAAGCTCCTCAATAGTATGCCTTGTGTAACTCAAAGACCCAAACTTCTCCAGCAACGTAACACAGTACTTCTTCAATTCCACGTCTTGAGTTCGTTGTCGCAGGATACCTGTATGATTGCAGTTAAGACTAATAATCAGATGCTGTATTATGTCACACGATCAGAAGATCTTTTGCTGTAATTTCAAACTGCATAAATTCAGTATAACCAGCCCAGTATTTAAGCAAAATCACTGCAAAAAAATTCATATTTACAGCCACCTGAGGAGCCAATCTTTCTTTTCATGCACAGTACATGACCAAGCACTGCAGCTACTAAAACATACACAGACATAAGTTTCCCTTGCTGCCATCTTGTAACATTACATATCACCACAATTAAGTACAGTGCACCACAGCAGTTTGCTGTTACATGTGCACCATGCCCTCCCCTTTTAAATATTACATGTATCACACTGAACTGTGTATAAGATTTTAAAGTAGGATCGTCAACAAAATCAATTTAATTTAATCACTAGGATTAATTATAATTGTTATTAGTTGTCTGGTACATCTGCAACAAAAGTTGGATGATTGCAACTATTAGCTCTGTCATGTCCATCTGTCCACATGTAACAACTCATATGAAGAACAGTATGGTGGAACTGTAGGCAGAGCGGTGTCAGGAGAAATACTGAACTGTATACTCTCAAGAATGGAGCAACAGTGTGAGGTGTAAAGAACACACACTTGGAGGGACAGGAATCTGACTAATGTACACTGACACGAAAGCAGGTATCAAATGGATAGGTGTTTGCAACAATAAAGAGAATTGGTAGAAAACAGGCTTATTTGGAAATAACCGTGAAGGTAAAAAGCAAAGGATGGTAAAGAAACAAGACAAAAGAGAAACAAATTTAGGTGACATGTACAGGTTTGGGACAGATATGAAGCAGGTCTATTTAAAAGTATACAAAAATGATAAATTCCATGATAAATGCCAAATTTTAGGACCAGGCAGTTGAAATCAAGCACCTCAAACAGCAATTATTCAGCAAGACTACATAGATAAACCACGTTTTTGAAACGTTGGCAATATAATTTTAGATTAAGTTGAATACTTTAACTGCTACAGAAGAAGTGCAGAACATTAAAAGTAGCCAAATATTACAATCTCAAAGTATCAGCGAATGAATAGCCCAGGAACAGAAGGATACGTATCACCTGATGGTCATCTGGATGACTCCTTATAGCATGGATTATTGGAAAACTAAACTTGCCTTCTGTAAGGTCTTCACAGAAGCCTTTGTCCTTTGAATACTGCAACGAAAAAGGCAAAAAGTTTTAAGCAACATTTCGATGCTAATACATTACAACCTATATTAACCTATAACCACAAAGTGCAACCCGAAAAAAAAAAGTGTATATCAGGTGAAATTTACTTCCATATTTTTGCTAACTTTTTGTCAGATGTCACCAGCATACAGCCACTTCTAGCAATAAGCTTTAGATACACTACATGGTAGTTTATCGGGAATTTAAGGTGATAATTTTTTAATTAAATACACAATTAGCTCACAAAGGGTTAAATAGAATGTGATATAGATTTTCATTACATTTAAGAGTGGATATATTAAAATATGTGATATATAAGATGATAGATAACACCACCATACCACCATACCATAAAAGCACATATGGCATAAATTCTTACACATTCTTCAGAACCAAATACAATTAGTTCTTCAAAGGTGATCAGCCAAGTCAATGTAAATTAAAATTCCAACAACTGGAAGACTTTTATACATCAAGTGACAATTCAGATAGTATTTCGGTTTTCTTCACACACATAATTTTACAGAACTTTCAGCTTTGCCTCTCACTGTCAAATAATGGCAAGATCTAAGATGTGTAGGGCTTCAAATCAATGTCACTTACAACTTCGTGGCATCAAGCTTAGGCACATGGACAACTTAGCCATCTAAAACTAATAGCTCAGATGTTACCTGCTGCAGAAAAAGATTGCAGTAGTCATCCCGAATCTGGAAATACAGTGCCAAGATGGTAGTTAATTTGGTGAGGTCAGCTTTATTGTCACTAAACAGCTGCATCAGTGCAATTTCAAGCACCAAAAATCCACCCGTTTCTGTTAAAATCAGACATTTTATGTTTCTGTAAATCAGCATGTCACTACAAAACGTGCATAATGTCACAAACAAATTCTTCACTGTGTATAAAGTACTAATATTCAGCACCAGAAGGTAATGCAGTTTAGAGCAAAACTTTTAGAATCAAATAATAAATCAGCACCCCACCACCCCAGCTACTTCCTTCTGTCAGATTCTACATGAACTTCAAATTGTCTTTTCTGAACAGCATTTGGCCTGCTGTACACCACTACTGAAACACATTCTAGGTTAATATACATTCTTTATGCAAAGTCCACTGAAAGAATAAAAATCTAGGATGATCATCTGCATACTTATCTTGACAACTCCTAGTTATATTTTAACGACAATTGTATGAATATTTTGAAACTGCACGCCATCCCAAATTTGTATCTTTCAGTTTCCTACAACTGATAATGACAATACAGTGGACACATAAATGTAAGACTTGGGAATGACACTAGCACCGCGTTTA
The DNA here is from genome assembly GCA_021186555.1 of Reticulitermes speratus. NCBI lineage: Eukaryota > Metazoa > Arthropoda > Insecta > Blattodea > Rhinotermitidae > Reticulitermes > Reticulitermes speratus. Next base: position 8,322,797 of record JAJKFL010000013.1, on the reverse strand, counting down.
AAACAGGGTAACCACAGGAAAAATAGCAACCAGGCTCTAATCAATAATGTTAACATTTCTATCCAAGCTATTTGGAATAGCCGACACTATTCAGAATTCGGTGTGGGATTCCTTGTGAATAATAGAATAAAAAACTTAATTATTGGATTTACACCCATCAACCTTAGGCTGTGTATAATACGAATAGCTGGGAGATTTTTTAATTATAGTATTATTAATGCACACGCTCCAGTTGAGGATGCAGATGATGAAAAAAAGGATGATTTCTATGAAGTACTTACTAAGACCTATAAAGAATGTCCAAGAATTGATATAAAAGTTCTAGGAAGGGACATGAACGCACAAGTAGGAAGAGATTCCATCTGCGAACCTAACATTGGTAGATATAGCCTTCATGATGATACAAATGATAATAGATAACGTCTAGTAGATTTTGCTTTAGCACATAATCTTGTTGTTGGGGGAACAGTGTTTATACATAAAAAGATCCATAAAGGAACTTCGAGAACTGGTGGATATGCTATCAACGAAATAGATCATATATTGAAAGATGCCAAACATTGATTAAATCTACTGAATGTGAGAGCATTTAGAGGAGCGAATGTGGATTCGGACCATTATTTGATTGGATCCAAAATAAGAGCCAGGACTGCTAGAAGTATACTGGAGAAAGGGATGCGAATGGAGAAATTTAATGTGGATCTTCTAAAGAATGGAAGTACTGCAAAACAATATGCAGAACAAGTGACTGGGCTACTTGGTCAATCCTCAATCGGAATCACTGATACCAGTGATGTAAATGATGATTGGAAATACCTAAGGATGTGCATTATTTCTACAGCAGATGAGGTAATTGGAAAAATCCCGCAAGAAGAAAGAAAAGCATGGTTTGATGAGGAATGCCAAGAGATCACAAGGAAGAAAAATGAGATATATAGGCAAATTCAGCAGAGATGAACAAGGGCCCGAGAGGAAGAGTATGAGCACCTACGAAGAGCTGAGAAAAGAGTACACCAATGCAAAAAGCGGGTTTTCTATAATGAGGAAATAAAGGAGCTGGAATCTGCAGGAAGGGAGAAAGCTGTGAGATTATTACATCAAAAGGTTAATAGTACAAGACAGAACTTCAAGCCAAGGACAACTATATGTAAAAGCAAAGAAGGAAGATTAATATCAGACAAAGAAGGTGTTCTGAGATGCTGGAGAGAACACTTCGATGGTATATTGAATAATATATTGAATGTCCTGTTGCGTGGTTGTGACTGAGTCAGTCACAACCACGCAACAGGACAATAACAACAGCAGGATACGGACGTCAACATCTACACAAGACCAACTGCCAGCAATTTTAACAATTTTTAATAATAATAATTTTAATAATTTTAACGATTTAAACAAATACCAACGACATAGTGCTCTATATTCACAATTTATACTGCTATACTTTATACTTCAAACGCAAGATAAATACTATATACACCAAGACATTTCAAGAAACAACTTGAAGAAATTTTGTATACTGGTGATTGTCAATATAAATAATAGCCTTAAACAGTGTAACAGTTCTGTGATAATACCAAATGGACCAGTGAACAGTGAAGTGAACTTATCAATGTACCCCTGATGATGGCCGAGTCACAGCCGAAACATATGTAGGGTGAATTGAACAGAAGTACGAAAATAAAAAAGGGCATTTGTTGGTTCAAAAACTGAAAAAAAATAAAATAAAATGAAGAATAATAAATCTCCTGTTATAGATACAATTCCACCTGAATTAATAAACTTTGGTGGAGAAACTCTTATGAAACAAATTTATGAACTGATTAGGAAGATTTGGGTACAAGAGAAGATAATAGATGAGTGGAAAAGAAGTATCATATGCCCAATACATAAGAAGGGCGATCTTTTGGAATGTACAAATTATAGAGGCATATCATTATTAAATACAACATATAAAATTCTGTCTAAGATTATTTATGCACACCTGCTCCCATATACTGAAGAGAAAATTGGATCATATCAGTATGGCTTCCAACCAGGTAAATCAACAACTGATGCCCTATTCATCATACGACAGATTCTAGAAAAGGCGTATTTAAGTAAAACTGAATCACACTTCTTGTTTATTGACTTTAAAGCAGCTTATGATTCAGTTATTAGAAAACAGCTGTATAAAGTGTTGAATGAACTAGGCATACCAGTAAAGCTGACCAGAATGGTAAGAGCAACAATGGAAAATTCATCATCTAGTATACGTTTGCAGAACTCTTTTTCAGACCCACTAGAGGTAATTAGTGGGTTGAGGCAAGGAAATGTTTTAGCATGTCTCCTTTTTAACACAGTCCTACAAAAGGTGATTATAGATTCATGTATACAGACTAATGGACATATATTTACAAAATCAGTGCAAATAATTGCTTAGGCAGATGATGTAGTTCTAACAGCTAGAACATGTAGAGACCTGATAGAAGGCTTTCGCTCCTTAGAAATTGTAGCTGTGAGGATTGGGCTCAAGATAAATCAGAATAAAACAAAATGCAGTAGAACCTCCGAATCAGTGGATTCGGTATCCGCGGTTTCAGTTATCTGCGGTTTACAGCGGCCCAAAAATATTAACACATTCAATGCCAAAGTCGACCATGGTCGATTTAAGTATTTACGTTTTAATTTGCCAGCGTCGACTTTAGTCGATCTAAAGTTTACTCTGCGCTTTTGTATATAGGGTTCGCTACTATCCGCGGTTTCGGGCATCCGCGGTAGGTCTTGGAACGTATCACCAGCGGATACGGGGGGACTACTGTATATTGCTATGAATACAAACATAAAACACTTTTTGGAGTGAAAAGGTATGAGGCTATTAGGATAGCCGAAGTGTTTCAAATATTACGAGAACGTGCAACATTGTTACGTTATCCTTAAATTTAAGTCCAGTTTGCTGGTGAAAAGATTCTTCTTCTTGTTGAATGCTCCTTTTGCCATGGCAATTCTGGATTTAATTTCACGTGTACACCTTGCATAATTTGTTATCATGCTACCCAAATAATTGAAATATTCCACATTCTCCAATTGCTTTTGATCTATCATAATTTTCATTGGGGCTGGTTGCCTTGAGATTCTCATTACCTTATCAATCATGCCCTGTAGCACCTTTTCTTCCCTAGCTAGTAGCACAAGGTCATCTGCATATTTCACACTGCGAATTACTTGTCCTCCTATTTTGAAGTCTCCAAACCCTTCAAGAGCTGCCTTGGTAAGGTATTCGCTGTATAATTTGAACAGAATCGGTGACAAACAGCAACCTTGCATCAACAATTGCATCCATAGTTCCTTTTCATCTCCTAAATCCAAACTGATCTTCTCCAAACGCATCCTCAGTCTTCCTTTCAATCCTTCTTCTAAGTATCCTCGCTACTATCTTTGCTGCATGTGCGATGAGACTGATTGTGCGATGGTCGCTGCGTTTTGTAGCTTTGAGCTTCTTCTTTAAGGCAATCATTTTAACTTCAATGAAATCTCTGGGTCACTCCCCAGTTACATATATGCTGTTGATCAGCTGTGTCATTAGTCAGAGACCATCTTCTCCCAACAATTTGAGTAAATCTCCAGGTTACCTGGCGTTTAGTTTAGTATATTTTTATTCTGTCTGCTACCTCATACGTATGTCATATGGAAACCTAATTAAAAGAGATTTTATGGCCTGTTGCTTAATAAAGGCGAGGTAAACAACATGTCACGTTACTTCGATTTATTGATAAACTCGAGGACACGTTTTGTAATGGATACATAATCGTGTCCGCCGTCGTTTTACTGGGCGATATTCTGCTTGAGCCGAAGTTGTGCGATTTTTTCCGGCCGGCTCCGAGAACAATTCGGCCGAAGCTGAAGCTAAATTCATATTTCTTACCCGTAAACAACGAAAGCCCGACTTCCTGCTATTCCAGGCCGAATAAAGCCCGATCTATTTACAACGTACTCTGACTCTACACGTTTCTCTCGCTGCACAAAAGTCAATATTCCTCTAATGGATTATTTAGCAATGCCGCAAGGATATTTGCTATCATCTTAATTTTTGAAACCCATACTTAAATATAGGACACTAAATGTTTTAAGTGTTGTTCTGTCGAACGCTTTGTGGAAGGGGGCAACTACTACAGTCTTACAAGAAATCAAGTTCTGATTTTTTCTGGAGCAGTAAAATTCGGTTAATCCGACTCACACGGGACCAAAAGCGTGCCGAATTGTTGAATATTCCGGATTATCAGAAGGTACCTGTACGGACCGAACGTAAGTTCTTTCACGTAATTTTTTGTTATTGCTCCTATACCATAATCAGAGGATTATTCCATCTGGCTATCTCCCTCATCTGCTCGTTCAGGGTCATCAGAGTTCACTTCTGTATTTTGTGGAGTCTTCATTGCTGGAGACGTTGATGGAGTAGGAGACAAGTGGTCAGGAGATACCACAACAGTTGATGTACAGACACTCTTGGAAGCCTTTCTGAACATGTCCCTAAGATCTGCCTCTTTCATTGATGAAGCTTTTCTGTAGTAAAAAGCAAACCATCCCGTCTTGGGCCTACTCTGTTCAAGCGATGGATTGTCAGGATTCCCGAATTTTCAGACGTCGGATTACAGGGCTCTTGCTGTGTGTATTCAATACAACAATACAAGATAAACATCTGTTAGAAATTAGCACAGCAAAGAACTCACATTCACAGCCCGTCTTTCTATAGGCAGGGAGACCAATGAACCAAAATAATATCAAAACTTCCTCATAGCCTCAACATTTACACTGGACAATTTACAATTTGCCAAACTGAAATTTCTCTCCACGTTTGACTCTGCACGCTTCTAGACAACAAGCCCTTCGGCTATTCTCCAACTGCTAAGCAACACAACCCCTCTTCGAAGGAAAATGGAGACAAACCACAGCAAAGAAAATACTGTAATAAACAAAACCTAAAAACCCATAAAATCATAAGAACAGTACTAATAGAAATCCAGTCGAAATCCGTCCAAGCACAACACGGATTTCGACTGGATTTCTGTTACAAACAAGACAACAGGATGACGCCCTTTAAAAAAAGCGCTGATCATTTACCTGGTCCGTCCCAAACTTCCCGGAGAGAGAAACCACCAGAGAGAAAGAGAGAGAGAGAGAGCGAACTCGTTGCCTAGACTCCAGCCTCTGAAACAGCAACATATGAAACTACGTACAAACTTCACGAAGTACAAAATCCCCCACTACACGTATTGGTTGACATCATATCACTCAAGCCTCTTTAGGATAAAGAATATAGATCCATAGACCGGTCTGGTTACTATCCATGTTGCATGGAGCCGGTCTTATTAGTATAGGTTCAACATCCTTCACCCCTGCCCCCCCCCCCCCCCCCGCCCGTCAAAAATTCAAAACTTGCGACTATTAATATCTTGGCTGCTCCATCCAGTGAATCCCTCTAACACTACCAACAGGCCACCTCTCACATCGGTGCAGGCGAAACCCCACCGACACAACACACTTCACATCAAGCCATGATTTTACACGTCCAATGCTTCACACAAACCAAGACCACACACGACAGTCTATCAAAATATTCCGTCACGTTCAACAGCAATATTCATGCCACTGTCTCAACATATCTCATCAGCAGTGGGTGATGTTGGCCGTATCACCATACTTAACCACATCACCTCCGCCGTATGTCTGTACAGTCACAACTGGTAAATGTCGTGAAGCTTCAATATGTTGATGACCATTCACCAACAGCAATGCAAAAACACATTAGTAATACAGTTCGTTAGCCTAATCCAGTGCAACAACATTGCATATCTTGTCTAGTAAATGGTTTTCATTGGCTCATATGACGTTTTCTAACAACGAGTCCTGACCCCAGATTGTTTAATTAAACAATGTTCGGTACAAAAGTAATGCATGTTGTAAGCGGTGTAATATACAAAATAAAATACCTATACGGTAAATAGCTGAATAAGCATGCCGCCAATGGGAAAGAAATGTCAGGCAAGGTAATGTTTAATAACACGTGATAGAGAGCACGGAATAAATATCCGCGTGATGAAAAAGACGCCTCAACACTGTATTCAGTGGAAGGCACTTACCCCACACGGGCCGAACCCTTGTCGGAAGCTACACCGCACGTATACGTAAGCCCCAGTGTCGCTACGGAAGCGGTAATCTAGCCACAACCGCCATTTAGCTATGACCCACATGTTAAAATACAGCAAGGTCGTATCCAGATAGCAGCGATTAGCTAACATCACTCTCTATCAGTTAGCTGTAAAAGCGCCGGGCCGGTAGGAATTTTGCGAACATATGCATCTCATTCATTTTGTAGTCTGTCTTACGACTGGTCCGTAGTCTCTTCCAAAGCGAGTTCTCCACAGAGTGCGATCTAGTGCTTCCTCTTTCAATTTCCAGTATCTTCTCTTTTCCTTACGATCATCCACTAGCTCTTTACGTCTTATCCCCCTTATTTCCGTCATTTCTATCCTTCCTTATAACTTTCCTTCAATCACGTGTTTTAGAAGGCAGTTTCTACGCAAGATGTGACCAATCCAGTTAGCCTTTCTTCTTTTTATTGTATGTATGATATTCCTCTCCTCCTTGACTCTGTGTAATACTTCTTCATTTCTCACACGATCGGTCCAACTGATCTTCTCCACTCTTCTCCAGCACCACATTTCAAAACGTTCCAGGTATTTCTGATCTACTTTCCGAAGTGTTCACTTTTCAGCACCATACAAAGCTATGCTCCAAATGTAGCACTTTATTAGTTTCTTCCTTAAATTTAAGTCCAGTTTGCTGGTGAAAAGATTCTTCTTCTTGTTGAATGCTCCTTTTGCCTGGCAATTCTGGATTTTATTTCACGCGTACACCTTGCATCATTTGTTATCATGCTACCCAAATAATTGAAATATTCCACATTCTCTAATTGCTTTTGATCTATCGTGATTCTTATTGGGTATGGTTGCCTTGAGATTCTCATTACCTTAGTTTTTTCCACATTCATTTCCATTCCATAGCGTCTTCCAACATGAATTGTATTCATGTTATTCAGTTTTTACTATTTTAACCAATTGTACCATTGACGTAAAATATGTGTAATTTAAAATACTGAAGTCCCTGAAGATGAACCAAGATAAGGTTCGAAACATGTAGGACTGTCACAATTAACAGTGAATAAAATTGTACACTCGTTGGGCAATAAACATATATGTCTCCGTGTAATTATTCTGCCGTACAATTATAACTCTGCTCTGCTTACTCAGGTTCCAACGACTCTTGTACCATGTATTGGTTGCAGTGTCGGGCGGCCCCGCTCCTGGTCGTTATCGTCTAAATACCAGGTGTTTGTAAGATGACTTTTTGCCGCGTCCTAACCGTACGTGAGGGAGGTCTCTAAAAATGCGCGATATTTATATAAACCTCTTGACGATATGATAGGACGCTGCACTGACTGAATAGACAATGAAGAAGATTATTTCAAACAGACGTATGTTCAGTGGCGTCGAAGTCCTACCCGTCAAGTTTGACCAGCTTTCCTCGGACCATTAAACGGATATTCAGATCTATATATGTCTCATTATCACCCGGAATTACAAATTCCAAATCCGACTAATCGACAGGTTCGATGGGTTTGTACTGTGTGGTCATAGTCCAGAGTACGGCACTCTGGACTAGTTTATTGGCAAAAATATCAAATTCGGATTTTGTGCACCCAAACATCGCGAATGCTAGTCTCTAAGTAAAGTTTACTCTGAAAGTATACCATTTTTATAATCTTTGTCTTCCTACGCTGAGGCGGTTTTGTACGTTCTATACCTTTTCCCTGCAACTTATTAACTAGCCTCTGTGTCGATTCGGTTACACGTTTGGATATGATATCTTTAACTTTTGTATCCGGTTACGTATCGACTATATCGGAGATTATCCTCGCTCCTGTACGTAACGTCTTGCGACCCACGGCTTTAGAACCACTTATTAGTACGGGTTTTACTATTCTAAACAGGCTTTCGAGGAAGCTGCCGATCCCGCTTCCACGTTTAACGAGAGGACTGCCGACAAAGACGGGTCCTATAATATCTTCGATTCGCCTTTCTCCTACATCTTGTTTTTTTTAAGAACTTTATTAACATTGATTATTACATCATCTACAACATACATTCTGGTACTGTAGTTGTTCCTGTTACCAACTGTTCTGATCGCCTCAAGCGTCGGAGTTGAATCCCGGGATCTCCGTAGGTGTTCAGAGATTCGTAAAAGTAGTGAAAAACAGTTTGAAAAACACTACCAAGTTCTTAGCCGATTTTAAAGCAACGCGTTCTTTGGTCGTTTGTGCTTATAACGTTTGTATAACTTGTGCAAGTCCCGCAATGTGTATTGGCCGATAGATCGAATAAGAGGATTTGTATGTGACGTACAGGTCGAGTAGAAGCGCTCTGCCAGGCGTAGAATATGTGGTTGAATATATTCAATTCCGGTGATCCTGTGTAGTTGGGTTATGGGAGTACTCCGTGGGGAGTTCGTATCTCCCTGACGTATATGGCATGCGGTTAGGTGGTCCATGTCTCTGTGCCAATCGTGAAAGGGAGGTACGTTTATGTAATAGTCTGTTACGTTACGAAAATGAAGAACCAACATGCTGTGTTTTACACTATCTGGGAACGGTACGCGCTCACCTAATTTCGTCAAGATATCTACCGTAATTGTCTGAATGTACTGTTTGTCTACGGGTAGATAAATGGACGGCGTCAAAGACGTGGTGCCCGTCAAAAGATGGATATTCGACGATTCGTGAACACCGCGTAGAATCGCCAATACTTTTCGCGGACGCAGAGACGAATCAGTAGCCCCCACTACTTCCCTTTCTGTCCTTTTAGCATCCCGTGGTTCTACATCAGTTCAATTCCTATACCACCACCGTCGTGAGAGGTGTTCTAGCGTTAGGAGTGGGAGGTATTTTGTCTTTACGTTATTAGACAACGTGGCAGCGTTCGTTGATTGCCCGGTATCTGGGTACAAGTGCGCTATTGCCAAGTCGAAATAACTGATTCCAATTAAAGCTGCGTAGTAATACGTTTAAACGATGTTACCTCTGTGAAAATTGCTACGAGTGGCATTGTGCAAACATGGTGCAAGTACCTCTTACCTTTACCTTAGCTCCGGCCTTTCCCACTCTCTTACATTTTTCCTTACGACAGAGACGCGGAAAAATATATTGTCGCATTATAAGAGAATTACTACTAATTGAGTGCGATCAACATCAATAAACGAAAGTGTGAGTCACTTCCCACGAAGCTCCGTGGGTTCACAACGGATATGCAAATTCACATAAACCTACCAAAACATTGCCGGGTCCTAGATCTAAAATGTTTTGCTATCTGCGTCTGCAAAATTGGCATATCGTATGTGAGATAAAACATCTGCGACTATCGCTCAATAACGCGACTAAAAGTGATATAAATCGTATTAACACTCGTGGCGGAATCAGCTGCAAAAGCTGAGCAATAACCTTCCAACGCATAATACTCGCGAAATGTCATTCTTACATTGTGTAGTATTTATCTATCTTATATGCGTCTTCTTTGTAATAAGTAACAGGTGTTAATTTTCTGCTTAAAAATCGCCACTCACCCCCTATATGGGTCCCACGTAAATCTTCAATTCGTATGACGGGATTCGAGGGACTCTTGCCACAACTTCGGTATCTTAATATTTCAGTGTAATAATGTTGTTCCAAACCTTTCGCAAATTTCATTGTTGCTTCACTGATACGTGTTTTCCCACTTGAAATACCACAGGCACCTGTTTAACGCGCCCTGCCTTGTCAATAATCCTATTCCATATAGCTAAAATATCCGTGACTCGAACCTTGGAGGGAACCATTCAAGTTGTCGTAAGGACCATTTACAAATCTATCCAGCACGTCTATGTAGCGATACTTCTTCTTGTACGTAAAGTATGTGTAAATTTGTGTCTTTAATGTAGATTCAGGCGTTCGATAACTGCTCATTTGACGTCAGGGTTTATGCACACTTGAAACTGAATTCCCTCGCGTTTAATGAGACTTTGAAACGTCGCGTTTAAAATTTTTTGCCCTTTTCCGTACGAACCCAGATAGGTCGGTGTTTAGTTCTACTTAGTATGGATTCAAATGCTGACGTCACAGCCGATCCGGTCTTTGACCACAGTGGTATGGAATTGCGTACTTTGAAAAAAATGTCAATTACATTGAACAAATACTTGTAGTTATTTTTGTATTTACTCAGAAAGCGCACATCAGCTAAGTACCCACATACGTTTATATTGATCACAGTATACGGGTTCCTGTGAAACGTCTTCCGAACGGTTTTATGTAAAATCTTTTGAAGCAGCCAGTCTCTAGCAGCAGTCTGTATAATCGCCTTTCTCAATTTTGGGTTAGCTGTTTTGAGAACTTGAAGTGTATAAAACTTCGATTTTATCCTCTTAATTCTCCAGCGGAGCGTATTCGACTGTAACGTCCGGTGGGAATATGTTCGTCGGAAACTGAACGAGTCGTCTGAGCCTTGTGATAGGTCTAGCAACAGGACCCCGCGGTTTCTGTGTGGCCTCCAGGTATTTCTCGTATAAACTGATATTATTTTCAGAGTAGACTTGTCTGGCTAAATATGCAAAGTGATTCTTATCTCACACGTTCTTGTACACGACCAGATACTTGGCGTGTAGCGAAATATAACGGCTAAATCGTCCGTGACGGAAGAAGTGTTTAATTATTAGGATAACGCTGATATTTCTATGATGGCTACCTTCAGCGAAGAGATTACACACGTCTTTAGAATATGCGTCCTTTAAGAGATCTTCCAGGATAATTAGCGGGTCTCTCTTCCAGTTGTCTAGCTCGGGCACACCTTGATGAAAGCGGATATGTTTTTTGTTACATTCGGTGAGCTGGTGGTGAGGGACGGCTGATCCCTCGCTATAACACCAGATTATATCTCGGAAATTCGGTTCCGTGCACAACACGTCCAGGTGCTTCAGGAATGGGACGCAGAACACTCTCTTACCGCAGCCAATCGGTCCGCTTAGTGTGCAACTAAACGAGTGTTGAAACCAGATCATCACACGCGCAGATATGAACTTTGTCTAACCCTACATTTCCTTTACATACCCAAACGGGACCGAATTATTGTCACCTAATCTTCTGTTTATGGAATGAGACACTGTAATCTTATACTCGGTACAATTCATCCATCTAAGTGACCCCATTCCTGACTCTCTTCATCAACCAACAAAAGGCCAAATCATAGCAGTGTAAGGAGAACTCTTTATGCATTATGTAGTTATGGAATTTTTCCCACCCATAAATAACTGCCGAACATTCCTTTCTGTAAGCACCGTATGGTTCTTTTTTTGCTGAAAATAAAAAAAAGACTCTGTAATACGAGAGTGGAGGCAGAACGCCATTCATTATCTGATGCAACATGGTGTGTATCTCTTTATTGCTATCATCAGTAATTAATAGGAATTCCAATTCAATATTTGGAATTTGAGAAATGGTACTTCGCAAAAGTCGTCTTCGAAGAACCTGATATTAAGTGGTGTTTGTTCTCCCAAAGGAAACTAACACCTTTGTTTTTCCAACCCATGTAACGATGCCGTCTTCTTTGAAAAATCACGGATGAGATTAGCATAGAAGTAAACCATCACTATGAATCATCGTCAAGCCATCAAATTCGCAGGGTGAGGGACAGGTTGAGTAGCCTCTATCAGACCTGGCAGCACATTTACCCCGTGTGAAAATTTCAGGTGCCACAGACATTTTACCTCACTTGCCCTGCGTGGCACTTTCTCCTCCATCAAGCAAACCCAGCTTTCTGCAAGCTACCAAACACCTCATGTAGACGACTTGCATGTTCCTGGAGGGATTATTCATGCATACCAGATCACCAATGAATATTAGGATTATATGCCTCATTTAAATGTAGAACAATTTTCCAAATATCCATCGCCCCTTCAGATTTTAAACTGGAAACTCATCCTTACAATTACATGAGCACCAACCACAGATAATTTCAACATCTACATGAGAGGGCGATACGACATTCAAGTTGGGGGGTTCATATTAGCTACTAATAAATCTGATATTTTACTTGCCTAAGGCATCTACTTGTTATACAAAGTAACTGCAATGAACAGAAGCTCAAGAAAGGGTAAAGAATAATTGTATCAACATAAAGTAATGCATTAACTAAAGCAGAAAATAAACCAGAGGACACAAACCATTTATTTACTTATGAGGGCAGAGCAATGTATGATGTTACACTGCTTTGTACCTAACCAGGTAGGTCTATACACCTTTACAGTGCGCAGTACCAGCACTTCTTGACAACAATTAAGATAGGAATGACCATCAAGATTCTTAGTGATCCATTAATAGTGCCTCAGAGTAAAAGAATAGAGTGAGTCAGGAACACATTGAGACATGACTATCAAAAAAGACTAAATCACAGAGACAAAAATATCCTAGCAGTCTTGGGACATTTGGATAAATGATATTCTCCCTAACTACATATGATACAACACATTGCACTTGATTACTAGAAATACTTAATAGACACAACTTTAAGAAATGGTCCCAGGCATTAAACGTAATGCCATTTCATTGCAAGGCATTCTCTATGGGCAAAAATGATCAATTTTGCCATGATCTCACCAAACACACTTTGGATGAATTGCACACTTGGAATTAGTATAAAAACTGTAACACCACACTCATGAATGCAGAATGGTCATGTTCTCTAAATATTCAATAAGCTGAAAGTATTATGGTATAAATCTGCAGCATATGTTCCTGTGCCATGCATATATTTTTCTGACATAAAAATAACCACATTTTATAACAAATAATGCATGGAGTATGCACCACAAACAATACCCATGCTGCACAAATATTTGAGCTTATTTTCTCACAATATTTTGCCGTTTTCTGAGCGACCAAGAAAGTAACAATAACAGATATGAATTAACCACCAGCCCCACATGAACAGTACTATATATATATATAAGAAATATATTCAAAGCAGGTTTAAGATTTAAATTATCGTTTGTGACCAATGAAACTTGATGATAGTAAGATGTCCTATTGTGCTTAATCCTCTACTTAAAGCATAGACCACTGAAATGTTATGACCAAAAGAACCTGAAAATGCCGGACACAATCAAAGCAGGTGTCTCGCATGCTGGAAAGTACTGCTGTTCCAAGAAGTCACAAACAACTCGTGACACAGTGCTTCCAAAATGGAAAGTAACTATGTTATGAAATCCATCCAACACAACAAGAATGGCTAAATTATCATGTTTAGGTAGAATGAATGGTGCCATGAAATTAAAAAAACCGCTCCCTAAGGCAAGACTGGGGCCGCAAACTGGATTCCTACCTATTTATCCTGTACCAATTTAGCAAGTTGGCCTGAATCACCGTTCTTCACATATAGAGTATTTTAAATTTCATGCTAGGATAAGACAAGTTTCTAGCAATTTTCTGCAAGGTTTTCAAAGCGCCCCGAACCCCGATACCGCTGATTTAAGGAAATATTTAATCTTGTAAATAGTATTAAGCCGACCCCAGTGGCCGTGCGGTCTAAGGCATGGGTCTACGGCCGCTCGCTTACTGGGATTGTGGGTTCGAATCCCACCTAGGGCTTGGATGTCTGTCTCTTTTGAGTGTTATGTGTTGTCAGGTAGAGGTCTCTGCGACGAGCTGGTCCCTCGTCCAGATGAGTCCTACCGAGTGTGGTGTGTCTAAAAAGTGTGTGATCGTGAAGCCTCGAAAAATGAGTGAATCATATTTTACTAGGAAAATTGGAATTTTATGGGATAGTGGGAAAATTTCAAGCTTTACTAAAATCATTTCTAAGTGAAAGACATAAAAAAATGCTTATTGACAATATTGATTCGAATAATAATGTAGCCTCCAACTGAGGCAGTGTTACACTTGGGGTTCCGCAAGACTCGATACTTGGTCCATTTTTTTTCTGCTATACATAAATGATTTGCCCAAAATAACATCTACTGGCGCCAAATCTTCTTGGATGCAGATGACACAAGTTTAATTGTAACCAATCCCAACATAAAAGACTTCAAAATAACTATGAACGAAATATTCTTAGAAGTAAATAAATTAATAAACTAATTTATTATCATTGAATTTAAAAAAAAAACTCATAATTTACAATTTACAACTAAAAATTGTCATAATAGTAACATAAAAATCAGTTATAATAGTAAGCATATACAACACTACTAGCAAAAATTCTTGGGACTAATCAATGATGATATTTTATCCTGGAAAACCCACATAGACTATCATCTAAATTAAATTCAGCTTGTTTTGCAATAAGAATGGTTAAATCTTTAATGTCTCAAGATGCTTTAAGGATGATATATTTTTCCTATGTACATTCCATTATAACCCATGGTATAATTCTTTGGGGCAATTCACCATATAGTATAACAATTTTTACAATTCAAAAAAAAATAATAAGAATTATTACAAACAAAAGGAATAGGGATTCATGCAGGGAGTCATTTAAGAAAATGAAAATACTACCTTATATTCTCAGTACATATTTTCTTTATTATTGTTCATAGCAAATGATAAACAATTATTTGTACCATATTGAGAGATTCATAATATAGTACTAGATCCAGTATTAATCTACACCCACCAACCTCAAATTTGAAAAAATTCCAGAAAGGTCATATTATTATGGAATAAAAATTTTTAATCATCTTCCAACTAATATTAACTGCCTAACCAATGAGGTAAAATTATTTAGCCCAGCCCTAAAAAGGTTTCATTACACTAATTCATTTTACAGCTTAGATTAATATTTTAATCACATTTAAAATATATTTATATTGTGTTAGGGTACATAAATTTGAAGACTATTTTTATAAGAATGACTTTTAATAACAGACATTGTGTTTAGAATTGTATAAAGTTTGCCATTGATTCATACAGATGATGATAATTTTATGAGAATTGATATCTTCTTGCACACTGGAATTGTATTCAGTACTCTATTTTGTGTTGCTGTATGTTGTGCTGTTCGTATTTTGTTGTATTGTAAACTAGGACGATTTCCACATCCACATGAGTTTGTACTCCCGGCAGGATTTATGGAAAATGAATAACATGAAATGAAATAAAACTTATGGTACTACATGTTGCACTTCATTACCAGAAATACGGAGATGACATCCACAGTTTTAAGAAATGCTCCCTGGCATGGCAAATAATGCCATTCTGTTTCAAGGCATTTGTTATGGGGAAAAATTATCAGATTCATCCTACTCTCACTAAACACACTTTGGATGAATTCCACATGAGGAATGACTATAAAAAATATAACACCATAGTGATAAATGCAGAGTGGCCATGTCATTTTTAAAAATGGCCTTCTAAACATTCAATGAAAAGAATGTACTATTGTATAAACCTTCAGCATACCTTTCTGGGTAAGGTACATATTTTCTAATATAAAGAGAATCACATATACAGTGAAACCTCTATCCATCGTTTTTCAGGGGACCGGAAAATTTGAACGATACATACGGGAAATGATAGTACCGGGAAACCATTAAAAATTATAGATAAGCACAATTTAATGATAATTATTACTTCTTGCTGAGAAAATCTTTCATTGACGTTTGTTTTGAGCAAACTTTACTCCTCCTCAATTCAAAGTACGATTTTTCAAGGCCTAGAACACTTTCACGACCACTGTCACTCGTGCTGTGCGCATAAGAGAGAGATCTTACTTCCATCAGCGCTTCATGCGTCTCAGCAAAGCTCGCCAGCTTCTTCTTCTCCTTCTTCCCGCTCCACACTCCCGGACGTCACGAGGCTCACGCACAGCTCCTGCACTGTTTCTACACCACAGGTTGCCACGTGACTGTCCACAGAGACGTAGTCCTCGAATTTATCTTTGTTCATGCCACTGAACTTTTCCCAGTCTTGGCAGAAATCGTTGTCATCGTTGGTCAATACAACGTCACTATCGCCTGAAGATTGTCCCTGCACGTAACCAGCTTTCCGAAAACAATTTTCGATTGTCTGCTGGGTTACTTCTTGCAAGGCTGCCACAGTGTAGTGCAAAGCTTCCAACACGTTTATCTTCTTTTTCGTATCTTTGCCTGCATCCATTAAGCAAACAGCTGTTTGCACGAGGCGTTTTCTATAAAGCTGCTTATAACAGTTTATTACCCCTAAATCAAGGGGCTGGAGCACACTTGTACAATTTGCCGGGTACCGTATGACTTTTACATTTCTTAGAAACGATGTATCCATTGGATGTGTGGCACAATTGTCCACAAAGAGGAGAATGTTCCTGTTTTGTGCACCCATACTTGCGTCTAATGAACGCAGAAATGAAGAAAATATGTCTGTGGTCATCCACGCTTTATTGTTCGCGTGGTAATTGGTGGGTAATTTTTTTACATTCTTGAAACATTGCGGTTTCGGAGATTTTCCGATAACAATCGGCACTTGTTAGTCAGTTAAATCACTGTTAACACAAAGTAAAACAGTAAGTCTGTCTTTACAGTTTTTCCCTCCATGACAAGACTCTCCTTTGAGAGCCAAGGTTCTATCTGGAAGCACGTTGTAGAAGAGCCCCGTCTCATCCGCGTTGTAAATATCACGTTGTTCGTAGCCCTCCAACAAAGATGGCAGTCTTTCCAGCCACGCTTCCGTGCTTTCGCTGTCCACTGCCACACTTTCTCCGACTAACTTCTTGTATACTAGGCCATGCCGGTCCTTAAACCTCGCTAAACCATCGCTTCAAATTAAAAAAAAAAAACTATCAGTGCGGGAAAATGTTGCGTCAGGACCGTGATTTTTCAACTATTGGTGCGGGAAAACGACAGTTCGAGGAACAATGGAGGCGGGAAAAAATAGTGTTATTTATATGGGGCTAATTTCGGGACCAAATAAGGCAGACGATACATGCGGGCGAACGACGGTAACGGGAACGATGGATAGAGGTTTCACTGTAACAACAAATATTGCATGGAGTGTACAACACAAATAATTCCCTAGCAGCACAATTATGTGAGCATAACAGATATGAATTAGGCACCAACCACACATGAACAACAATGACATTACTTGTGGTAACACAAGGTCCTTATTGCTCTGTGTTATTGCCATTTGTGTTCTTCTTCCAGTTCAGCAGTTCATCTAGTATATCTTCTAGCAGTGGATTGCCTCCAAGTTTAGCCACCTCAGCTCTTATTTCAGCATCAAGCTCCTCAAGAGTATGCCTTGTGTAACTGAAAGACCCAAACTTCTGCAGCAACGTAACACAGTACTTCTTCAATTCCACATCCCGAGTTCGTTGTCGCAGGATATCTGAATGGTTGCAGTTAAGACTAATATTCAAATGCTGTATTATGTCACATGACCACAAGATCTTTTGCTGCAAACTCAAACTGTGAAACTTCAATACAACCAGCCTAGCATTTAACCAAAATCACTGCACAAATATTCAAATTTACAGCCACCTGTGAAGCCATTCTTTCTTTCCATACACACTACATGATCAAGCACTGCAGCTACAAAAACATACACAGACACAAGGTTGCCTTGCTGCCATCTTGTAACATTACATATCACCACAATTAAGTACAGTGTGCCACAGAAGTTTTGCTGTTACATGTGCACCATACCCTCACGTTTTAATATTACATGTATCACTCTGAACTGTGTATGAGACATCAAATAGGACAGTCAGCAAAATCAATTTAATTTAATCACTAAGATTAATTGTAGTTATCATTAGTTGTTTGGTACATCTGCATCAGAAAGTTACAGAACTGCACCTATTAGCTTTGTCATGTTTTTCTGTCCAAGTTTAACAACTCATATGAAGTACAGTATGGTGGAACTGTAGACAGAGCGGTGTCAGGAGAAATACTGAACTGTATACTCTCAAGAATGGAGCAACAGTGTGAGGTGTAAAGCACACAGATTTGGAGAAACAAGAATCTGGCTAAAGGAAACTGACTCAGAAATATGTATGACAAGGACAGTTGATTGCAACAATAAAGGGGAGTGGCAGAAAAGACAAATAACTGTAAAGTTAAAAGGAGAAAAATGGTAAAGGAACAATATGAAGAAGGAGAAATAATGTATGATTACAAGTAAATAGTAGGGATAGATATGACACAGGCCTATTACAAGTATAAAAAATCCTGAAGTCTTAAAAAGAGTAATTTAATTAGGATGTCAAATTATAGGACCAGAGAGTTGGAAATCCAAATTCTCCCGCAGTAATTATCTAAGTGATTCAAACGTGGATAAACCAAGGTACTTTTTATGTTGGCAAAATGATTTTAGATTAAGTTGGATATTGCAACTACTAGCGAAAAAGAGCAGAACAGCATTTAGCCGAATATTATGGTGTCAAAGTATCGGCTAATGAACAAATCTAGAACAGCACAAGGATACGCAACACCTGATTGTCATCTGGATGACTCATTATAGCGTGGATTACTGGCAGACTAAACTTGCCTTCTGTGAGGTCTTCACAGTAGCCTTTGCCTAGTGAATACTGTAACAAAAAAAAGCAACTTTTTTAAGCAACATTCCCATATTAGCACTTTACAAGCCTTATCATTATACAAACATTAAGTGCCTCCTGACAACAGAATGTACATGTCAGTTCAAATTTACTTCCATATTATTGACAAGTTTACTAACGTTTCATCAGAAGTCACCAGCATACAGGTACTTCTAGAAAAACGCATAAGACATTCTATATGGTACTTTATTGAAGATTTACGAGGGATTTCCAGAAAGTAAGGTCCCTTATTTCCTTCTTAGTATTTATTTACTCCAAAATCATAACAATTTCACATTATGAAATGTGCTGAGTGAACTAGATGGGGGATGTAGGTTGGACGGAAGTAAAACTGTCCAAAATGTTTTTATGGCTTCCCGAATCTTCAGACTTCTGTGCTGACTTCCATTATCAAGCTGAAGCAAGATTTCTGTTGCAGTCTTGTGAGGCTCAGGTCGTTTGAAAAGCTTCCTCAGTTCTTTCAGCCTCCTGATGAAGGCGTCGGATTTCACTGTCTCCTCTCTCGGCATCGCATCTACAAGGAGCACTTGTTCACACTCACAGATGACAGTGATCTTGACCTTGCCGCTTGCAGAATTTCTGAGGTCGTTCTTCCTGGGAGATTGAGGATGGTGCCATTCCTTGGATTGCCATTTCTTCTCTGGTTCAAAAATAATGGATCCAGGTTTCATGTGCTGTTAACAGTCTGAAGGTAAAAAGGTCTCTCCCCCAGCTCAAAACATGTAAACAACTCGGAAGAAATGGCTTTTCTCTTGGTTTTGTGTTCGACTGTGAGGCTCCGAGGAACCCATCTCGCGCACACTTTCGAATATCCAAGATCTCTTTAACACTTCCTTTTCTGATTAAAAATTATTGCCAGTTATCGGTTTGTGATTCGTCGATCCTCGCAAATGGTGGCATCAGCACGCTGCAGATTTTCAGGGCTAACAGCTGGGTCAGGATGAAGATCGCGCTTTTCGACCGATGACTTAAGGTGCTTCTGTCAACCATAGCACTTCATAAACATTGCTAAGACTTTCGGGGATATTTGTCACTCATTCTCGGCAACAAGGAATACTATCACAGCAAATTGACTGTAACGCACTTCATTGCCTGACTCTATTGTGAGGCGCGGCTGCAATGGTGCTGTGTCAGAAATCTTTACAATTTGGTACATAAATGTTACAAACTTCAGATTTGGTTCACCTAAAATGTGACAGTTGTAGCTTTGTTAAATATGGGGCATTACTTTCTGGACACCCTACATTAAGTGATAATCCTTGAATTAAAAATACGATATGCACGAAAACAGTTTCACTGAACGTGATTTCAAATTTCATTACATTTAATAGTGGATATATAAAACTATCAGTTAGATAAAAGGATAGATAACACTTACACCTATGCCTTAAAATCACATACAGTATAAAGCCTTAGGCATTCATACAAACTAAAATCAATCAAGTCTTCAAAGGTGATTAGAGAACTAAATGTAAAAATAAAAATCCAGCAACTCCGATACATTCACACTTCAATTAGAAATTCAGGAAGTAGATCAATTTCGTTCATGCACACAATTTTATCGATTCTTGCTTCTCATCTCAATCCCAGCTAATGCAAGATCTTGCATGTGTGGGGCTTCACATCAATACCCCCTACACCTTAATGACATTAGGATAGCAACATGTACATCTAGAACTGATGGGTCAGATGTTACCTCCTGCAGACACAGATTGCAGTAGTCATCCCGAATCTGGAAGTACAGCCCCCACATCTCAGTTAGTTTCGTGAAGTCAACTTTATTCTGGCTAAAGAGCTGCATCATTCGCAGTGCAAACATGAAAGTTGCAGTCGATTCTGTTAAAGACAGATATTTTATGTTCTGGTAACGTAACGTGTCACTATAAAACCTGCGTAACGTCACAAACACAATATTCATCTTGCATAAAGTACAAAAATTCAGCATCAAAAGCAAATGAAATTTATAGGGAAATATTTAGAACCAAATGGTGGTTTCCAATAGGAAAATGTGAGTTACTCTAATGCATGGTGGAACATTTTCTGCTTGACCGCTAAGCGGCGGTCCGAATCTCCACAAGCTTTGCGTCGTATGCTGTGTCTCTGGAGGGGTAGCAGTCGGTGATGTGGAACTAGACAAAATATCGCAGTGATAGTAAGTTTTGAAAGTCAAATAAAACCCATCAGTGTTACAGCATGTGCTGGAAGTTTTACCTCCCTCAATGAATGTGCTCATTAAACCCATGGAACCCGTTGCTGATAACTATTTGGAGTTCTTCCCCGGAAATTGTTGAAATATCACGGCGGATATGGTTTCTTAGTTCTTCCAGAGTGTGAGATTTGTTTTGTGCACTTTATCTTTTAAACTTACCCACTAATACAAGAAACAAAGTGTCAAATCAGCGGAATGCCGTGGCCAAAGTCCGCGGCTCTTTATGTGGCCACCGAAATGTTCTGGCAGTGCTTCGAAAATTACGTGCGACTTGTGAGTGTAAAGCTAGCTGTCGGCGATAAGAGAGTTCTGCCACGTGTTATCGCAGTTGTCTGCTTGTGGTGAAGCATTTTTTCTGTCAACTTTTCAGCGCTGTAACATCACACATCGGGTCAGATTTACCTTTCATCAGTGTGCTAGTTTATTGCAACTTTATTTAATATATGTGTCTGCTAAAATAATATCGCAGGAAATCCCGGTGCCAATTTCCTAGTGAACAATTTCCGAGTAAACAATTTGACTTCTGACTTTTATTTGTGAAGAAGTTAAAAAATAAATTGTATAGAACAAACCCCACACTCTGAAAGAATTAAGAAACAAAATCCGCGGGGAAGTTTCAACAGTTTCGGGGAAGTAATCCAGAGAGTTTACAACAACATGTACCGCAGGTATACTGGGTTCATTCAGTCAGGAGGGCAACATTTTCAGTATCTGCTGTAGCACTGGTGGGATTTTATTAGACTATCTAAGGGTTATTATCACTGAGATATATGACGTAGCTACCTTTACCGAATGTTGCCTCTCCCAACACGCGGCATACGACACAAAGCTGGCGGAGGACCAGGCTGCCACTTATCGGTCAAGAAGTAAATCGTCCATTCTATACAAACACTTTGCACTTGAACAAATTCTCTACCAGATAAGTTTCAAACACACAACTTGTGAACATAACAGGTTGTTGTGCCCAGAAATACAAGAAACCTGCTACAACAAAGAACTATGCCTAACAAGAATCCACAAACACACAAACCCAACGCCTTGCTTGCAGACCATGAGGATTCCACCACTGTACGCAGCTGCAACATGACGGAACGTTATAGCTTTTTATACACGTGGTCACAAGAATACCATCACAACAAATATTTGCATCTGACCAAAACTCAAAAGATATTTTATACATATTTAGGACATCGATTGCAGTCATGACATTGTAATGAACAGTATCACTTGGCCAGAGTTCACTGCCTTACCCCCACACTAGAAATATCCAAATACAATAAACAGCTACAAACAGCCAGAACCTGACATTTTACAGCTGTCCAGTGCCTTACTCCCAGAATTAAACATTTCACAACAACAAACAGTTGTACTGAACCAAAGTTCACGATGTTTCATACCAAGTCCAGCAACTTGTCTGGAGTCTATTAGGATCCAGGCACACCAAAAATAAAATCCATCTCACTTACATCAAAATTTCCCCCTACAAGCAATCATTTCAGTTAGAAGCATACAGAATGTCCACAAAGTCCTATTTCTATTTTCAAAATTAAGTTTTTTATGAGATGGTAGTTTAACAACACCTTGCATTGTACCATTACTTAATAAAAATACAAAGCATTTAATTAATTTGCAATCAATTAAAATTTGCAAAAGACTGTAGATTTATATTAGTTTTGGATACAACTTAATAAGTTTTAAAATATGAAGAGGACTTTGTGGTTTTTGTTAGAATATTATGCATCTTTTTAAGAAGAACAGGATTTGTGTGCAGGCTTATCATCATTCTGCATTATTAGCTCTTGGACCTCAAACAGATATAAATGCACTCAAAAAATACCTCATAACGAATTAAGTTTTTTCCACCTTTTCAAGTTTTAATAAGATTAGAACTATCCCAATGGCACTAGATTTTAACACACAAATTTAAAAGGAAAATTTTCTAACAGGTTTTGTCAAAATTCTTGCATAGTGAAACCGTCAATTTGTGTCAGGATGAAAATGGATAGGAAGCATGAGCCTTGATAATTTATTTCCACAGCCAAATGTATTGCCACTGCAGCCTGGATAATTGTGAGAATTCACCTCTTCCAATTTTAAATTTAGGGTATATGGCACTGACAAAATTGGACTGGGGAATAAAAATTAAATTTTAACTGATGTAAATACCTTTTGTATAGAAACCCTTAAATTCAGATTTCATTGTCACTGTGTTATCTTAGCTTTTCATAGCATGTTTCACAAACATTACAGTTTCCTGGGGTATGACCAATCAACATGGCATCATCTCAGAAGACAGTAATCCTCTCTGTAATTAATTACATCCCCTGAAGTTAAGCCGTATGTGGAATCAAAGCTCGCAACATAGTCAAGACAACGTAAGTCAAGCAACTCCCCATTAACACGATGTTAAAAAGGTTCCAGACAATCTATTTTGAACAAGAAACAGGTATGTTCATATTTATCAAATAATTACAAAAATATATGAAATCCAACAAAAGAACATAATTTAAAGTGAACACACTTTCTCTTGAACATTAGGTGGGTCAGGTGGATCATTATATCCAATGTTCAAGAACTCAAGTGATGATGCACAAGTCCCTGAAGATGACTTTAAAGAATAAAGAACTGAAATCTGGTGAAACAAGGACCTCTTCCTCTCTTTCAGATCTCCTTATACCAGCTTCAATATAACCAAGCACATCAGTCACTTTAACACAGTAATGGTTCTCTCCTCAGGGTCTGGACTGCAATCCTTAGATTCTTAAAAGGGTCTCAGCTTTCAAATTTCAACAAGATTGTTGAGCATGAGCTCCTGATCACGGGAATTTGGCAAATAGAAAACAGTCTTCGACAAAGTACGCATGAATCTGCGTGTTTGGCTTACGATGTTGTGGCTAAGGGAAAGTGACGAAGTGTGGAATGACATAAGACAGAGGATGATTGCCAAAATGAATTGATTTACACAATGTTTAATCACTATGATGATTATTTAGCGCTCATGTTTCTTACTGAATTCTACATTATACTTCCCTCAAGGTTCATTCTGCCCTAACTCGCATATTTCATCTATTCTGATAATTTATGTTGATAAAAACTCTTGAATGGGAAAATAATGTTTTATTTCAGAGACTTCAGCATTAAACACGATAGCACTGAAATACATGCCTTCAATTTCAGGCAATATAATAAAAAATATTATTGCTGCCTCAGTATACTTTCTACTAAATAAGCCTCTACCTCCCCAACTTCTTAATCCTATGAGATTTTACATGAACTTCGAAGTGTCTTTTCTGAACAACATTTTCCCTGCTTTACACCACATCTCAAATCCATTCTAGGTTAATACGAACTCATTCTACAATGTGCATTAAAAGAATACAAGTCTACCGTTATGGTGATCATGCCTCTACATCTGTATACTATAACTTGACAACTACTTGACAGGTTATAATTAAATTTTATATGAACATTTTGTCACTGGAGGCGATCCCAAATTCATATTTTTCAGTTTCCTAAAACTGGTAGTAACAACACAGTAGACACATGGACTTAAGACCTGGGAATGGCACTAGCATCACTTCCAGTAGTAATCAACCTGTTTTTCAGAGTGTTAACACTTGTATCCAAGGGCTTTTTTTCAAAAATTACTTAAATTGTTTCTGTCTCCACAATTTTATTAACCTTTAATATTAATGCCTTGTAAGAATTGACATGTTAATATTCAAGATTCATAAAAGCTTTGGAGATGGAAACAGTTTTTAAAATTTTTAAAAATTTTTCTTCCATGACACAAACACAATTGGATGCATAATAGTTGATGACATTCAGAATGCCGAAGTACAAAGGATGTATGTGTAAACTTCGTGCATTCTGGTACACACCACTTCTTCCCAATCTTTGTACAAGCACACAGGGCCAGTTAAATCCTGCAAATGGCTCTGGCCCTTTCCTTACTTCTTTTAGCCATATCCTTATATTCCTCTACTGATGGACAGATGTAGTTATCACGCCAGTAGACATCCATTGCCTGTCCTCGATATGCCTCCAACATCCCTTCTGTGTACATTGTTGTTGCCTCTGGGTGGTTAAGACTCAGCACCCTCTTCATCCCTGTGAGAAATGCATAGTTGGCAGCATTGATTGTGCTCGCTACTCCATAAATTTTATGTGCCACAGGAATACCTCTACGCAGAACAGAGTTATCTTGAATATCATCAATTCTGCAATGCAAAATTATACACAATTGCAACATAAAGCTTTGACACAATATTTCTCTCCTTAGTCACAATATTTCAGATTTGATGTTACTCAGTGCTCGCCACTTCGATCCTTGGGTTCATGTCACTTCATGTATAAAGGGCACAGATGCATGACCACTCTTAATTACAGTAATTATAGATGTAAGTGAATATGCATGGAATTGTGGATATTTTCATGATACCATTCACTGAACAAACTAGTGTCATAATTTCTAACAGACGTTTTCGATATTATCCGTACAATGTCAAGCTTAGTTCTCTCTCATATGACTGAATGGATTGCTGTTGACAAGTTGGTCCTAAATCTGGATAAAGCAGATAAAATACAATTTGTAACAAATTATTTACCACACTCTTCTTTAAGTAATGGTTATGATGAAACTGTAAATACATAATTTCTTGCTGTCTATTAAACCAACCAAATGCACCTTCACTCTCAATTTTTAATAGTAAATTCAACTTTCCCCTACATATGTTTCAGTCTGCCTAGACCATCATCAGGGGGTGACCCCCTGATGATGGTCTAGACAAACCGAAACATATGTAGGGGAAAGTTGTAATTACTATTAAAAATTGATAGTGAAGGTGCATTTGGTTGGTTTAATAGACAGTAAAATTTAAAATGCACGGTGAAGGTCATATAGAAAAAAAAACATAATTTCTTGATTTGTGAATTGATAACCACCTGAATTGGAAGAATCTTTTTGATGAAACTATTTTTAAGTTAATTGGAGCATGTTAGGCAGTTAGGATGATGGTCCATTTCAGCAACATTAAAACACTCAAATCCTTTTATTTCATATACTTCCATTCTGTTATAAAATATGGAATATTTTTTGAAGTAACTCTTCTAACAATGGAAAGATATCAACTATACAAAATCAATTCATCAGAATCATGGTTGGTGCATGACCTAAACTACATGTAGGAGTCTATTTAAGAAATTACAGATATTACCTGCTCCATGCCAATGTGTGTTTTCATTCATGGACTTCATTGAAAAAAATTAAGTTGTATTAATACAAGAAATAAACATCACCTTCACAGACAAAATGCCAACATATCATGTTTTCAGAAAACTACCTTCTATTATGTCTTCAAAATTTTTTACATTTTGCTACTTGGTCTCATATGTGTCTATAGAAAGAAAAGGCACACTTTCAAGTAGCTTTAAGAAAATACTTAAGTACACATCTTTTTATCCTGTGGACAATTTTTGCATGTGGAAATACGAAACATAATACAGTATATAAATACCTTTATAGTACCTTACGCTGTAATAATCCTGTCATTGTGGAAAAGTCAAAGATCCTTGGAATGTATCTGTGTACATATATGTACATGTGTATGTGCATGTATGTGTATGTATGTAGGCCATGTATGCACGTGTGTATGGGGGTGTATGTATGAATGTATGTATGTATGCAAGTATGTATGCATGCATGTGTTTCAGTGTTTTGACTTGATTGCAAATTTCAATCTATTCTGTTCTTGACAAATTCCATATCCAATCCTATTGCGTGGATATTGGATCGGTGAATGTATATGTATATATATGTATATGTATGTGTGCATGTATGTATGTATGTATGTACATATGTTATGAAAGATGAGTAGAATATCAGGTTTTAAGAGCTGATAAAGTTACATGCACATACTATTCTGCTATAAGATTACAAATCAAAATGGTATTTGATACATGTATAAAAGTAAAATAGTACAGACAAAAATGTTTTAGGGATTTACTTGTAGACGAAATTTTTATTTAATTATGTTAACATTGAAGCAACAAATTATTATGCTGAAAACACAATTTGGCATTCAAAAGCAAAACTGATGTAAGGATTTATGTTATGGAGTGTCCAAAATAATGTTCAACAAATTCCTTTCAAAATAAAATGCTTAAATTAAACCATCAATGTCGATTCTCTACAGACATGTGACAATGGTTTTTTCACTATACTCATATTATGTTGCACTCTGGACATTATCTCAAAAAATAGTTGACATATAACACATATTTCTGAATTTGGCTGCTGTCCATATCATGCTCTGCAACACAGCCCTGGTAGTGTCCATGGCAACAAGTTAAAAAAAGTCCACAGTGTTTTGTCCTTCCATAACACACTCCTTAAAACCAAGTTCCATGAAATTATTAGTGTGTATATGATGTATGCATTTGAAACTGGGGAAATGTGGAGAGAGAGGGAGATAACACACTACCACAAAACAAACACTACAGATGGTAAACCTGCCTCAATAAGGATAATTTGGACTTACAGTACAGTAGAATTATGAAACACCATAAGTATGTCCCGCACTTCAATCAGCTTATCGGCCGGTACCTTCAACCAGTAGTTGAAGGCATGGACCAACTTTAGTCGAATCAGCTTGCCAGGAACTTGCAGAATATGTGCAAATGGCTGTATTATTCTCTGAAATAACATTTACGTACAGTGTGTCCATGAAGTACCTTCGGGGTTTTTAAAAATTGTGGCGCGCAAACAAATTGAGCCAGCCACATGCGGTTTGCGGCAGATTG
The DNA here is from genome assembly GCA_021186555.1 of Reticulitermes speratus. NCBI lineage: Eukaryota > Metazoa > Arthropoda > Insecta > Blattodea > Rhinotermitidae > Reticulitermes > Reticulitermes speratus. The sequence goes on along the minus strand of JAJKFL010000013.1, from coordinate 8,295,140 downwards.
CAGTGAAACTCTGGAAGTTTTTTACTGACCTCAGTAGACCTCGATGTGGGCTCCCTTGGTAGCATGGAGAACGTCCAGACGATATTCGAGCTCTTGCCATGGTCTGTGGGGCATGTCCGCTGGAATAGGCGAGATCGCATTCCTGATACATGTCTTCAGGTCATCAAGTCTGTTAACTGGTGTTCGGAACACAATGCTCTTGACATAACCCCACAGGAAAAAATCCAGTGGTGTTATGTCTGGTGAACGTGGAGGCCAAGGCATTGGACCGTCTCTGCCAATCCATCTTCCTGGAAATATCCTGTCTAGGTACGCACGTACATGCATACCCCAATGAGGTTGAGCACCATCTTGTTGCAGAATTATGTGTGGCTGTAAGTGCTCAATTTGTGGTACTGCATACAGTTCCAGCATGTCTAGGTAGGTGTTCATGTTGATCGTATGCTCTTGAAAAAAGAAGGGTCCAATAACCTGGTCATGCATTACACTACACCACACGTTCACTTTCGGATTATCGCGCATGTGCTCCCTAACAACATTTGTTTTTTCAGTGCCCCATATGCGCACATTATGCCTGTGAATTTTACCCGAGACTTGAAATGTTGCCTCGTCTGTGAACATGATTTTTTTCAAGAAGTCCACATCAAGGTCAATGCGGTCGAGCATTTCTTCTGCGAAATGTTGACGTGCTATGCCATCACCAGGTTTCAACTGTTGCACTAACTGAACCTTGTATGCACATAACCTCAACGTCTTATGTAGCATTTTGTGTACCGTTGAACGTGGGAGTAACAATTCACGCGAAGCTCGCCGTGTGGATTTTGTTGGGCTTCGTACAAACGATTCACGGATTCTTTCCATACATTCATCGCTTACACCCGGCCTGCCACGTCTCTTGCGATCATGGACGCTACCAGTTTCTAGGAAACGCAGTTGCCAGTCTCTTATTGCATTGTCACTCGGAGGTTGCTTATTGAACTGTGTGCGGTAATTTCGTTGAGTCTGGGTAACTGATTTTGTCTCCAAAAGCCATTGCACACAATGCGCGCGCTATCCTGCACAGTCCCCATTTCACAAACAGCTAACTGAGAAACGTAAAGATGGCCGCTTATGCCATCTGTTGGCGGCAAAAGAAACTTCCAGAGTTTCACTGTAATCTGCCCGAAACTGCATGTGGCAATCTCAATTTGTTTATATTATATACTATAAACCAACAAACAATTTGTTTGCTCGCCACAAATTTTCAAAAGCCCGAAGGGACTTTGTGGACACACTGTATGTTCTGAAAAAATTTGTTTTCATCTATTCACACACAAAAATTACTACGTCTTAAAGTATCCTGTTCCTGTCCCCAAAAACTTCTTTTTTTTTTCAATTTATAACTTGGAAGAGAAAGAGATGAAGCGAGCCAAGTTATCATTTCAGAATTTTGCTACAGAAAAAGACTGCTATTATATATTATAATTTTTCACTAGATAAAATGCAACAGAATACATTACATTAATTTACGGTAAGAAAGATTGAGAGACAGGATATTTCTCCTGTGATTTTTTCTTTCTTTTTGCACACAGGTGCTGGTAATATTGTGTTAATCCTCTTTTCCCTGGCCCAGAGGGCTTCCTGCAATAAAGTAACAAGCTACTTAAAAATGAATTATGATGAGTTATTTGTTGTGTACAAAGAAGCTCTATTGCTGGTTGGATGATACAAAAGTCATCAGTAAATCTCCCCACGGCTTCTTCAATTCTGCCTGCCAAACAGCCTTCAAAAATTCTTCGATCTCATTACCTTATCTTGGTCCCTGTCACGCGCTGTGTTGTAGGGAACTCCGTATCCTTTCCCGGATCCTTCCATCGTGAATAGTGTCCTTTTTAGTACTGCCTTAACCCCTACCACGGAAATATTTGTAATGCGTCCCAACAACCTGACACACTGCATTTTTAAAACTAACAGGCAAATCAATTGCTGAATCCATAAAAATGCAACTGTTTATAAACATATTCACTGACTCAAAAAACCTTGCAAGGCTATGAAAGAAAAGGGCATAAGAAGTTTAATAACACGCGCATGCTTAGGGGAGAGGGGGGATAGTTGGCACACTTTTCACGTTATAATTTTTCACATTTTCCCTGTACTTGTTAAGTTGAATATAGCGGCACGTATGGTTAGCAACACTCTTGGGCTACAATCTGACCTACACAAATTTGACGCTATTCGTAAGGAATAGGAGGGAGAGGCTTTTGCCCTAACCTCTGCACGTGTGCCAACCTGCCCCACACACGGGGTAAGTTGGCATATGGTACGTGGAAAATCAAGATGCCAACTTTTCAAGGCCAAAACATAATAGATAGTGATTAATATAATGTTTTATGGAACAAACGTGTCAGATAGGGGCACACCAAAGGGGGCGGGCTACCAGGCTGCAGCCCCCCAAACACCCCAAAAATGAAATTTAAAAAACACAGATTTGGTGACTATGATGATATCAAGGGTTTTACGTGATTTACCCTGCAGCCAAATTCAACCACTGAAATCAGCTGATGTCTAGTACATTAGAATTTTGAATAATAAATTAATACAATTAAAAAAACAATAAGTTAGGACACTGTGATTGAGTCATGGAACATGTAGTTATATTTGTACGTATATAAATGCAGTTGCTGACAGTGTTATGTTATTACTTATGACAAGATTTTCATAACACAATTTTTAAAAGCAAACACAAATTATATTCAGCCTCAGAGTCAGCCTCCCCCCCCCCCCAATGAAAAATTCTGGTTGCCCACCTGGTGTCAGATACAGGTTGTGCGCAACAACGAGGTGTTATTATGGTAATACAACAGTTGAGAAACAATAGAATTTCGGCCCAAAATCCAATAAATTTACTTAATTTGAAAAATAAATTCAAAAGGAAAGTATAGCTCAGTATGGCACTAGCCTACCACCAGCAACACACGTTTTCATTCTAAATAAAGTATCCCAATCCTATGAGACTGGCAATTTAGGCAAACACAGTTGGGAGAGCCATCAGTCCATTATTCAAGTGACCGCAACTTGCATTCTGTGCACTGAATCCACATTTCTCTGGATGCGCCAAGACAGTAGAGGCAGGAAGTATCCTCGGAGTCTTCTTCGTCTGTGTCGCCTGCATTTTTGGATTTATTTTTATTTTTGCGTTCTGTTCTTGTAAATCTCTCTTTAGATACGTGGCACGCTCCTCTTTCTTATATTTTAGGCCCAGTTATTCTCTCATTTGCTCCGAGCCTTCTGTTGTACTGGTGTCGAAGCATTTTTGACAGAGGTATCAGTCAAAATGACAGTTATTTTCTTGTTCTTGTTTACATTCTTGCTCTTTTTGCGTACGGTTTAGGAAGGTTTCGAACGTCTTCTGGAGTAGCAGGATGTGTGCAACTTTTGAAGCAGAAGATGATCATTTGGGAGAATCATCAAAATCGCAGGAAGTTCACTGTTGCTACTGGAAGCTGCTGCCTCCATAGGAGGGGCAGCTATATCTGCAACGTAATCTTCCATAAATTCCTCATTTTGAAAGATATCGCCGCTGAACATGTAATTCCAGAAAACTGGAAACCTGCTTTGGTACTTGCAGTAAAAATAAGTCAGGTGCGAAGGTGTGTTGACGACATAAGGATTGTCATGTATTTCACTGTTGTGCCTGTGTGGTTAGTTATGCAGGCATCATAAGCTCGGTTCACATACGTCGTAAGCGATCCGTTGACAGACCTGTCAAGAGGCTGGAGTTACGGCTGCAGTGTGGAGGGAAGTTGAGGACAGTCACGCCATTCTGCTTGCAGTAGTCTATTGCCCGTATGGCCAAATGCGAATCATGGTTGTCTAGCAACAGAACTACTGATCTCTCTTTAGAAGCCTTAGCATGTGCCACGAAACGTTTTACTAATCTTACAAAATGCTCCTTCGTCATCTACCCAGAGGGATGGACGGTATGCTCAATGACAGTGTTGGTGAGGTGGTTTTACCTCACCCTGCCTTACCCTTTTGCAGTATCTTGCCCAAATACGAAAGGAAATCTGAATTCCTTCGCGCTTTCCTTGTTGACAGTCCACGTTTTCGCAGAGCTCTCACAGTTTGTAGAAGTGTTCAAGGCATGTGTTGCTCCTATATGGCCTCTTCCTGCAAGTACGCATTATTTAGCTTCTTAAACTGGACAGAAAAAATCACACTGCTAAACAATTAACCAATGAGATTCTGATCGACAGCGGGGCAAGTTGACACAGTGAGCCAACATGCCCCACGTTGAGTGTGCCGACCTGCCCCGTCGCCACCTTCTTATGTTTTAGAGTGTATCATCCTCAAACAAAATGGAAGTCTACAATTCTCTCTAGCTCCAATGTTAGCCAAAAAGAGGTACAATTCATGGGTGGCACAATGTTACATGTAGCTGTAACCAAACTTCAAACACAAAACATTTCATAAAGCGATAACAAAATTACTTTCTGCGGTGTACAAAATAAAACACTACAACACACTTCAGTCATAGCTCACAAAGCGCTGACGCTTGCTGAACGCTCTCAGGAGAAGTCATTGAACAGTAAAAATTGACAGGTGCTGCTATCCTGCTCCATCTTTGGCTGTTATGGCCCTTTTGCCAACTTATCCCTGTAGCCAACTATCCCCCCTTTTTCCTATACATACAGCTGTTCACTGCGCTTAGTACCCTGGAAGAGAGGGAAGATGTAATGGATACGACTACCGGAAACAGAAATTTCGTAGATTTTGAACATGCTTGCCGATATTTCAAGGAACGAATGAAACTTGTTTGAAACAACGATGTACGGCTTTTAGATGCGTTCGCATAGCCGCAAAAAACACTTGTTAGCTTCATCATGTCCTTCCGTTCGTCAATGTACATGTATCAGCGCTGCTCCCAGTGGTCGAATTTCCGTGAAATTTGATATTGGGGACTTTTCTGAAAATCTATTGAGAAATTCCACATTTGGTTACAATCGAACAAAATATCGGGCACTGTACATGAGACCTAAGTGCTTTATATTGCTGCCTGTTATATTAAATCTCTATGTAAGCGCTCTTTTCGAGGGACATGGTATCAGGCTCTTAGTTTAGCCAAGCAGACAAACATCACGCAAATCTGCCACAGTATTACGTTATAAGTATATTGCCTGTCTTGTTTAAAAGTCTGCCTGTACGCCTACCGGCTGAAGAAAAACGCTGAATAAAAGCACAGAGGCCTTCGGGCATTTCGGCTTCAGTATCACATATAAAGATACCAGCGGTTGTGTACTGACAGGAACTAAAAGCAGGATCCATGATTACAGGTCATCAGCAGTATAAGATCGTACACATAACAACAATTATAACGTAAAATAAACCGGTTCCGCGGAGGTGTGCAAAATGAATTATGAAAATCACTTGCTGTTGGAGCAAATAACACTTTTCCCTCAGTAAGATTTGCTAACTTTACAGAACCTATAGTAAAGAAAGTGAATTAAAGGGGTGATTTTAAGAGATAAAAAAAGACTTGGAAGACAACGAAACCAGTCCATATAAAGCTAAGTACTTTACAGGTGTTACTAGCCCCAGTTTTAGAAGATTATATTACCTCAAATTACACTACAAACATTCCCCTATACTCGTGATGGTGCGAGAGGTCCATACCCCTACTGTAAGACATAAACGCACCAAGCATTACTTTACATATCTTTCCTAGTCCAATATTTATTCTCAATAGATAATATCCTTCGATTACGTGACACAGTTAAAATATTTGGTAATAAAATTTCCAAATTAAAATTGCAATTAAGAAAAGTTAAAACAGACAGATCTCTAGGAATACTTGCTACAATCCAGACTCCTAGCCAATGGGCACCAGAGGATCCTTCTTCAGGATAAAGCGGCCGTGAGGTTAAGTTATGAATACAATTAATAGCGCCGAGGATAAGAATTCGTGTAGCTATACCCGCACACTCTATATGCCATCACGCATAGTGCATAGTTAAGGAACAGGAACATTTTACATTCACTTTTTCATTTATAATTCCTTTCACTACCTGACATTCAGTTTAGTAGTTTTTATTCTGTCTTTTTCCTCATAATATGTCACAAGAAAAACCTAATTAAAAGAGATTATTTGGCATGTTTCTCACTAAAGACAAGGCAAACAACACGTCACGTTAATTCGATTCATTGTGAAACTCGAGGGCACGTTGTGTAATCGATATACAGTGTGTCCACAAAGTCCCTTCGGGCTTTTGAAAAATTGTGGCGCGCAAACAAATTGAGCTTGCCACATGAGGTTTGCAGCAGATTACAGTGAAACTCTGGAAGTTTCTTTTGCCGCCAACAGTTGGCATAAGCGGCCATCTTTACGTTTCTCAGTCAGTTGTTTTTGAAATGGCGACTGTGAAGGAACGCGCGCGTTGTGTGGGATGGCTTTTTGAGACAAAATCAGTCACCCAGAATCAACGAAATTACTGCACACAGTTCAATAAGCAACCTCCGAGTGACAATGCAATAAGAGACTGGCAACGGCGTTTCTTAGAAATTGGTAGCGTCCATGATCGCAAGAGACGTGGCAGGCCGGGTGTAAGCGATGAATGTGTGGAAAGAATCCGTGAATCGTTTGTACGAAGCCCTACAAAATCCACACGGCGAGCTTCGCGTGAATTGTTACTCCCACGTTCAACGGTACACAAAGTGCTACATAAGAGGTTGAGGTTATGTGCATACAAGGTTCAGTTAGTGCAATAGTTGAAACCTGGTGATGGCATAGCACGTCAACATTTCGCAGAAGAAATGCTCGACCGCATTGACCTTGATGTGGACTTCTTGAAAAAAATCATGTTCACAGACGAGGCAACATTTCAAGTCTCGGGTAAAATTCACAGGCATAATGTGCGCATATGGGGCATTGAAAACCCACATGTTGTTAGGGAGCACATACGCGATAGTCCGAAAGTGGACGTGTGGTGTGGTGTAATGCATGACCAGGTTATTGGACCCTTCTTTTTTCAAGAGCAGACGATCAACATGAACACCTACCTGGACATGCTGGAACTGTAAGCAGTACCACAAATTGAGCACTTACAGCCACACATAATTCTGCAACAAGATGGTGCTCCACCTCAATGGGGTATGCAGGTACGTGCGTACCTAGACAGGACATTTCCAGGAAGATGGATCGGCAGAGACGGTCCAATGCCTTGGCCTCCACGTTCACCAGACATAACACACTGGATTTTTTCCTGTGGGGTTATGTCAAGAGCAATGTGTTCCGAACACCAGTTAACGGACTTGATGACCTGAAGACCCGTATCAGGAATGCGATCTCGGCTATTCCAGCGGACATACTCCACAGAACGTGGCAAGAGCTCGAATATCATCTGGACGTTCTCCGTGCTACCAAGGGAGCCCACATCGAGGTCTACTGAGGTCAGTAAAAAACTTCCAGAGTTTCACTGAATCTGCCGCAAACCGCATGTGGCTAGCTCAATTTGTTTGCGCGCCACAACTTTTCAAAACCCAGAAGGGTCTTTGTGGACACACTGTATAATCGTGCCAGCCGTCGTTTGATTTAATGATAGTTTGCTTAAGCCGAAGTTTTGCAATTTTCCCGGCCGGTTCAGAGGAGAATTCGGCCCGATCCTAAAGCTAAACTTTGACTTTTTTTCCGTAAACAACGGAAGCTCAGCTCCCTTTTATTCCAGACCGAATGAAGTTTGATCTACTTAAATGTGCTCTGAATCTCATGTCATTAACAGGTCTACACGCTTCTCTTTCAGGGAGGTAACAACTGCTATAACCCCACAATAAATCAACTTATAATATTTTTTTCTGCATTCCGACAGGACCCAATATCCCCAGTAAATTCTTCAAATAAATTCTCAGCTCCCCAAGTTCCGTGCACATGCAGTCCCCATGTAACTGGAGTCAATTCGCAACCCATTTAGTAGCGTATGCTATGCGAGTTTGCAAGTTTTGCAGCGCTGTATCTGATACTTCCTTTCTTAAGAGATAGGACAGCGTCTCACTAGTCACCCGTTTCCCCACATTTCCAGACTACTATAGCACGGTGACGTGGCTCCGTACCTCAGAAGAGTGAAATCCTCATCTCCAGGCTACGTGTTAATTTCCTGAGTTACTAACACAAGATCAACACTATCACAAACAGTTTCTTTGTGACACGAAGAACGGCACGAGGAAGCCACAAATGTTGGACATAGCGTTTGACTGGTCTCATCTGAACAAGCCCCGAAGCCGACCGTCAAGTGTCCTAGGGTTGGGTCTTGTCGGGTCGTGGCACGAGGGCCAGGCCCGGGTCCGTGCAGACCTCTACATCGCGTGTATGTTTCGTGGTCAGCGCACACACCTTAGAAAATGTTCGATGGAACGTGGTTTAAGTACAAGTTATACATCAAATAAAATGACATATATAACAACGTGCTTATACTGATAGAAGTCTATGCACTGTGGAAGTTGAATTTATGAGTCGTGCTCGGTACTTGAAGTTTCTTAGTTTGAGTCTACCGAGCAGGTTAGCTGAGCAGTAATGGACTGATGTAATTCATGACACATTTCGTTCGAATATCTAGCATGCAAATGTAGGCCTATAATCTGGTTTTCGTGTTTACCTAATTCTTTTCAGTTAACTCGTAGAGTACCGACCTGTGAAAGAACACAGCTTAATATAGCTTAATATAGCTTACTCTGCAGTTCACCTTCACGGTTATGACAACACGCGGTCCACTTCAGATTGTACAACCGACTTAAATAAAGCAATCAGTTACGTAACATTCGGGCTCTGATGTTCTGACAGAGGTGCTCGTGAAGGTTCCAGGCTTGTCAGAAATTACGTCCTGTACATGCGACTTACATGAAAATTTAAGGTGCCACTGTGTGTCACTTTCTCCTCCATCAAACCAAACTCAGCATTCTGCTAGCTATCAAACTTATCAGGTAGACGATTTTCACGTTCCTGGATCGATAATTCGTGTATACCAAATCTTCAAAGAATATTAGGAATATATACGTCAATTAAATGTAGAACAAGTTTCCAAATATCCATCGCCCCTTCAGATTTTAAACTGGAAACTTGTCCTTACCATTACACAAACACCACCCACGGATAATTTCAACATCTACATGAGAGGGCGATACGACATTCAAGTTGGGGGAGGTTCATATTATCTACTAATAAATCAGGTGTTTTACTGCTGAGTTATCTACTTGTTACACAAAGTAACTGCAATGAACAGAATCTCAAGAAAGGGTAAAGAATAATTGTATCAACATAAAATAATGCATTAACCAAAGCAGAAAATAAACCAGAATACACAAACCATTTATTCACTTATGAGGGCAGAGCAATGTATGATTTACACTGCTTTGTACTTAACCAGGTAGGTCTATACAACTTTACAGTGAGCAGTACCAGCACCTCTTGACAACAATTAAAATAAGAAGAACCATTTCCATTCATAATTATCCATTAATATAATACTGCCTCAGAGTAAGAGAAAAAGGGTGTCAGGAACATGCTGAGTCATGGCTATAAAGAAAGACTAAATCACAGAGGCAAAAATATCCCAGCAGTCTAGGAGCATTTGGATGATTAATATTCTCCATAACTCCATATCATAGTACATGTTGCACTTTCTTACTAGAAATACTTCGATTACACCCACAGTTTTAAGCAATTCTCCCAGGCATGGCAAATAACACATTTCCATTTCATGGCATTTTTATGGGGAAAAATTATCAATTTTATCATGCCCTCACCAAACACACTTTGGATGAGTTCCACATTAGGAATGACTATAATGAATATAACACCATAGTGATAAACGCAGACTGGCCATGTGATTTGTAAAAGTGGCCTTCTAAACGTTCAATGAAAACAATATATCATGGTGTAAACATGAAGCAAAACGTTCTGGGTCAAGGACATATTTTTCTGACACAAAGAGAATCACATTTAATAACAAATAATGCATGGAGTATGCACCACAAACAATACCCAGGCTGCACAAATATTTGAGCTTATTTTCTCACAATTTTTGCCATGTTCTGAGCAACCAATAAAGTAACAATAACAGATATGAATTAGCCACCAACAACACATGAACAGTACTGACATTACTTGTGGTAACACAAAGTCCTCACTGCTCTGCGTTATTGCCATTTGTCTTCTTCTTCCAGTTCAGCAGTTCATCTAGTATAGCTTCTAGCAGTGGATTGCCTCTAAGTTTAGCCACCTCAGCTCTTATTTCAGCATCAAGCTCCTCAAGAATATGCCTTGTGTAACTGAAAGACCCAAACTTCTCCAGCAATGTAACACAGTACTTCTTCAATTCCGCATCTTGAGTTCGTTGTCGCAGGATATCTGAATGGTTCCAGTTAAGACTAATAATCAGATGCTGTATAATGTCACACGATCAGAAGATCTTTTGCTGTAATCTCAAACTGTGTAAATTCAATATAACCAACCCTGCATTTCAGCATTTTCAATGCAAAAAAAAATCACATTAACAGCAAATTGTGAAGCCATTCTTTCTTTTCTTACACAAAACATGACAAAAACATACACAGACACAAGATTGCCTTGCTGCCATCTTGTAACATTACATATCACCACAATTAAGTACAGTGTGCCACAGAAGTTTTGCTGTTACATGTGCAATATGCCCTCACGTTTTAATATTACATGTATCACTCTGAACTGTGTATGAGACTTCAAATAAGATAGTCAAGAAAATAAATTTAATTTAATCACTAAGATTAATTATAGTTATCTTTAGTTGTTTGGTACATCTGCAACAAAAGCACCTATTAGCTTTATCATACCCATCTGTCCACATGTAACAACAAATATGAAGAACAGGATTGCGGAACTCTAGACAGAGCGGTGTCAGGAGAAATGCTGAACTGTATACTCTCAAGAATGGAGCAACAGTGTTAGGTGTAAAGACCACGGAATTGGGGGAAGAGAGACAGGCTAAAGTGCACTGACTCAGAAATATGTATGAAAGGACAGTTGGTTGCAACAGTAAAGAGGATTGGCAGAAAAGAACATTATGTGGAAATAACAGTGATGTTAATAAGGAAAAAATGGAAAAGGAAAAAGAAGAAATAACTTAAGATTGCAAGTAAACATTAGGGACAGATATGACACAGGCCTATTACAAGTACAAATTTTCTCAAGTATTAAAAAGAGTAAATTAGAATGTCAAAATATAGGACCAGGGAGTTGAAATCGAAATTATGAAGCAGTAATCATCTAGTGATTCACACGTGGATAAACCAAGTTCGTTCTTTTGCGTTGGAAAAATGGTATTAGATTGAGTTGGATATTGTAACTACTAGCTAACAAATGCAGAACAGCATTTAGCCGACTATTATGGTTCCAAAATATAAGCTAATGAACAAATATGTAACAGCAGAAGGATACACATCACCTGATTGTCATTAGGATGACTCATTAAAGCGTGGATTACTGGCAGACTAAACTTGCCTTCTGTGAGGTCTTCACAGTAGCCTTTGTCCTGCGAATACTGTAACAAACAAAAGGCAAACATTCTTAGACAACATTCCCATATTAGCACTTTACAAACCCTATCATTATACAAACACTAAGTGCCTCCTTTCAACAAAATGTACATGTCAGTTCAAATGTAATTCCATATTATTTCCAAGATTACTAACGTTTCCTCAGATTTCACCAGCATATAGGTACTTCTAGAAAAAGGCTTTAGACATACCACGTGGTACTTTTTGAAGATTTGCGAGGGATTTCCAGAAAGTAACCTCCCTTATTGTCTTCTCAGTATTTATTAACTCCAAAATCAAAATAATAACACATTATGAAGTGTGCTGAGTGTACTAGATCGGTGATGTAGTGTGGACGGAAGTAACACTGTCCACGCAAAGTTTTTCATAGCTTCCCAAATCTTCAAACTTGTGTACTGCCTTCCATTATCAAGCTGAAACAAGATTGCTGTTGGATTCTTGTGAGGCTGAAGTCATTTGAAAAGCTTCCTCAGTTCTTACAGCCTCCTGATAAAGGTGTCGGATTTCACTGTCTCCTGTCTCAGCATTGCATCCGCAAGAATCACTTCTTCACACTCACAGATGACAGTGATCTTGACCTTCCTCGCTGACAGAATTTCTGAGTTCATTCATCCTGGGATATAGAGGATTGTGCCATTCCATGGATTGCCATTTCTTCTCTGGTTAAAAAATAATGGATCCAGGTTTCATGTACTGTTAACAATCAAGCTCAAAACATGTAAACAACTCGGAAGAAATGGCTTTTCTCTCGGTTTTGTGTTTGACTGTGAGGCTCCGAGGAACCCATCTCGCGCACACCGTCGAATATCCAAGATCTCGAATGATGTGATTAACACCTCTTTTGCTGATTAAAAATTATCGCCAGTTGTCGGGTTGTGATACGTCGATCCTCACAAACGATGGCATCAGCACGCTGCAGATTTTCAGGGCTAACAGCTGGGACAGGATGATCTGAGAGATGCAAAACATGGAGCTCTGCTTTTTCTGTTCCAGAAGTAATCACGCGTTTCGCCCAGCGAATTAAGATGCTTCTGTCAACCATAGCACTTCATAAACATTGCTAAAACTTTTGGGGATATTTGTCACTCATTCTTTCTCGGCAACAAGGAATACTATCACAGCGAGTTGACTGTAACCCACACCATTGACACAGCTGTGAGGTGCAGCTGCAATGGTGCTACGTGTCAGAAAACTTTACAATGTCTTACATAAATGCCATAAACTTCATATATGTTTCATCTCAAATCTCACATTCGTAGATTTGTTACTGGCCAAAAAATATGGGACATTACATTCTGGGCAAACTAGATAAAGTGATAATCTTTGAATTAAAAATACAATTTGCACAAAGACAGTTAAATTGAACGTTATTTTGCATTTCATTACATTTAATAGTGGATATATAAAACTATAAGTTATATAAAAGGATAGATAACACTTATCACTCTGCCATAAAATCATATACAGTATAAAGCCTTAGGCATTCATACAAACTAAAAGCAACCAAGTCTTCAAAGGTGATCAGAGAACTAAATATAGAAACAAAATTCCAGGAATTCCAAGACATTCAAACTTCAATTAGAACTTCAGGAATTAAATCGATTTTGTTCATGCACATAATTTTACTGACCTTCCAGCTTCTCATCTCAACCCCAGCTAATGACAAGATCTTGCATGTGTGGGGCTTCACATCAATACCGCCTACACCTTAATGGCATTAGGATAGCAACATGGACAACTTAACCATCTAGAACTGATAGGTCAGATATTACCTCCTGCAGACACAGATTGCAGTAGTCATCCCGAATCTGAAAGTACAGCCCCAAGATCTCAGTTAATTTCGTGAAGTCAGCTTTATTCTGGCTAAAGAGCTCCATCATTCTCACTGCAAGCACTAAACCTGCACCTGTCTCTGTTAAAGACAAACATTTTATGTCACTATAAAACCTGCGTAATGTCACAAACACAATATTCACTGTGTATAAAGCACAAAAATTCAGCATAAAAGACAAGCGAAATTTAGATGGAAATATTTAGAATCAAATAGCAGTTTCCAATAGGGAAGTGTGAGTTACCATATGTAGGGCAGAACTTTTTCTGCTTGACCGATAAGCAGCTGCCCGAAGCTCCACAAACGTTGCATCGTATGCCGCGTCTCTGGAGTGGTAGCAGTCGGTGATGTGGAACTAGACAAAATATCGCAGTGATAATAACTTTTGAAAGTCAAATGAAACCCATCAGTGTTACAGCATGTGTTGGAATTTTTACCTCCCTCAACGAATGATCTCATTAAACCCTTGCAACCCGTTACTGATAACTCTTTGGAGTTCTTCCCCGAAAATTGTTGAAATATCACGGCGGATATGGTTTGTTAGTTCTTCCAGAGTGTGAGATTTGTTTTTGTGCACTTTATCTTTTAAACTTAATCACTAATACGAGAAACAAAGTGTTAAATCAGTGGAATGTGGGGACCAAAGTCAGCGGCTCTTTATGTAGCCACCGAAATGCTCTGGCAGTGCTTCGAAAATTACATGCAACTTGTAAGTGTAAAGCTAGATGTCGGCGATAAGAGACTTCCGCCACATTTTATCGCAGTTATCTGGTTGTGTAGAAGCTTCTCTCTGTCAAATTTTCACTGCTCTAACAACATACGTCGAGTCAGATATATTATTCATCAGCATGCGATTTTATCGCAACTCTATTTAATATGGTGCGCCGGGATAGCATAGTCGGTATGGAGACTCGCTACGGCCTGGACGTTCCAGGGATCGAATCCCGGTGGGGGCGACATTTTCCGCACCCGTCCAGACCAGCCCTAGGTCTACACAGCCTCCTGTACAATGGGTACCGGGTCTCTTTCCCGGCGGTAAAACGGCCGGGGCGTGGCGTTAACCACCCACCCCAATCTAGCGCCGAGGTTAAAGAAAGAGTAGAGCTATACCTCTACTACCCCTCGGGCCTTCATGGCCTGTTCTAGGGAAAACATTACCTTTATCTTTTATCTATTTAATATGTAAGTCTGTTGAGAAATGTCGCAGGAAATTTCGGTGGCAGTTTCCAGGAGAACAATTTCCAAGTAAACAAACTGAATTGTGACTTTTGTTTATGAGGAAGTTCAAAAATAAATGTATAAAACAAGTCCCACACTCTGGAAGAATTAAGAAACAAAATCCGCGGCGATGTTTCAACAGTGTCCGGGAAAGAAATTCAGAGAGTTAACAACAACCTCCACCGAAGGTATACTGGGTTCATTCAATCAGAAGGGCAACAGTTTCAGCATCTGCTGTAGCACTGGTGGGATTTTATTAGACTTTTTACAGGTTATTACCACTGCTATACTTAGCATAGCTACCTTAAGCGAATGTTGCCCCATCCAATAAGCGGCATACGACACAAAGCTGGCAGAGAGCCAGGCAGCCGCTTATCGGTAAAGAAGAATATGGTCCACCCTGCTGTCCTGTATAAACACTTTGTACTTGTATAATATTTCTTCCAGATAAGTTTCAAACACAAAATCTGTGAACATAACAAGTTGCTATGCCCAGGACTACAAGGAACCTGCTACAACAAAAAGCTACACCTAGCAAGAAACCAAGATATTCTATACAAAAACCCAATGTATTACTTGCAGACCATGAGAATTCCACCACTGTAAGCAGCTGCAACATGCCGGAAACCTTAAGGTTTTTGTACACTTGGTCACACTGTTAGCCCCAGGCACAAGAATACCATCATACAAATACTTGCACTTAGCCAGAATTCAAGAGACATTTTATAGGTAGGTATGACACTGACTGCAGTCATTACACTATAATGAACAGTATCACTTGGCCAGATTTCACTGCCATACTGCACACTACAAATATCCAACCACAATAAACAGCTACAAACAGCCAGAACCTGACACTTTACAGCAGCCCAGTGCCTTACTCCAAGACTTAAACATTTCACAACAACAAACAGCTGCAATGAACCAAAGTTCAGGATCTTTCATACCACGTCCAGCACCTTGTCCCCAGTCTGCAAGGATCCAGGCATACCAAGAAATATAATCCATCTCACTTACATCAAATATTCCCCCAATATAAGCATTCATTTCCATCAAAATTGTAAAGGATATCCACGAGGTGCTATTTCTATTTTAATAAGTAATTTTTCATGAAATGGTATTTTAACAACAACTTGCATTGTACCATTACTTAATAAAAATACAAAGCATTAATTTATATTGCAATCAATTAAAATTTGCAAAAGACTGCAGATTTATATTTATTTTGGTTACAACTTAATAAGTTTTAAAAAAGAAAAAGGAATTTGTGGTTTTTGTTAGAAAGTAGTACATCTATGTGGAAACCTATACTACGGAAAATAACGTTTACCACTCACGCATCATCAAGGGAATATACAGACACAGAGGATGAGTATTGAGTAACATATCTCACGACAGTCACATGCAGCAAACTGTGAATTGCTATGTCTCTGACTGGCAACACTTATACATCATGCTTTCCACAGCTTGCAAACACAGTTCTTTCAGTCACTGTGTGTTGGTCAATGTAACCAGACACTGTGTCTGTATGAACAGTTAGTAAACACAATGTTTGTAGGTACAGCCCTAATCAACAAAAAAATAAATTTACTCTCCATATTCTATGACTGTGAATTTTTAAGTTCTCTGCAAGCGTATCATCACTCTGCATTATAAGCTCTTGGACCCCAAATAGGTTTAAATGTACTCAAAAAATACCTCATACAGAATTAAGTTTTGTCTACTTTTCAAGTTTTAATAAGATTAGAACTGTCCCAATGTCACTGAATATAAACACACAAATTTAAAAGGAACATTTTCTAACAGGTTTTGTCAAAATTCTTGTATAGTGAAACTATCAATTTGTGTCAGGATGAAAATGGATAGAAAGCATAAGACTTTGACAATTTTTTTCTACAGCTCAATGGATTGCCACTGCAGCCTGGATAATTGTGAGAATTCTCCTCTTCCAATTCCAAATTTAGGATATCTGGCACTGGCAAAATTGGACTGGGCAATAAAAATTTAATTTTAACTAGTGTAAATACCTTTTGTATCGAAACCCTTAAATTCAGATTTATTGTCACTGTGTATCTTAGCTTTTCATAGCATTTTTCACTAAGATTACAGTTTTCTGGGGTATGACCAATCAACGTGGCATCATCCCAGAAGACAGTAATCCCCTCTGTAATTAAATTCATCCCCTGAAGTTATGACGAACGACAAAGCTGGCAACATAGTCAAGACAAGGTAAGTCGAGAAATCTCCACCATTAACACAATGTTAAAATGGGGATGGTGGTTCCAGACAAGCTATTTTGAAAAAGAGAAAGTTATGTTTTTATTTATAAAATAAAAAAAATATGATATCCAACAAAAGAAGATAATTTAAGGTGGACACACTTTCTCTTGAACATTAGGTGGGTCAGTTGGATCATTATGTCCTATGTTCAAGAATTCAAGTGATGATGCATGAGCCCTGAAGATGACTTTAAGAAATCAAGCACTGAAGTCTGTTGAGACAAAGACCTCTTCCTCTCCTTCAGATCTCCTTATTCCAGCTTCAACACAACCCAGCACATCAGTCACTTTGACACAGTAATGGTTCTCTCCTCAGGGTCTGGCCTACAATCCTCAGTTTCTTAAAGGGGGCTCTGCTTTCAAATGTCAACAAGATTGTTGAGCATGAGCTTCTGATCATGGGAATTTGGAAAATTCAAGACATCTTCAACACTGTACATACAAATTTGAACGTCTGGCTTAGGATGTTGTGTCTGAGGGCAAGTGATGAATGTGGAATGACATAAGACATAAGATGACTAGTCAAAATAAATTGATTTAACAATGTTTGATCAATATGACTGTTATTTAGCGGTGATGTTTCTTGCTGAATTCTACATTATCCTACCCTCAAGGTTCATTCTGCCTCAACTCACATATTTCATTTATTCTGATGATTTATGTTGACTACAGCTCTTCAATGAGACAACAATGATTTATTTCAGACAAAAGAATATGACTCCAGCACTGAACATGTTCATTCATTCATTCTGTAGTCTGTCTTACGACAGGTCCGTAGCCTCTTCCAAAGCGAGTTCTCCACAGGGTGCGATCTAGTGCTTCCTCTTTCAAGTTCCAGTATCTTTTCTTTTCCTTAAGGTCATCCAGTAGCTGCTTACGTCTTCTCCCTCGTCGTCCCGTCATTTCTATCCTTCCTTCTAACTTTCCTTCAATCACGTGTTTCAGAAGGCAGTTTCTACGCAAGATGTGACCAATCCAGTTAGCCTTTCTTCTTTTTATTGTATGTACGATATTCCTCTCCTCCTTGACTCTGTGTAATACTTCTTCATTTCTCACACGATCAGTCCAACTGATCTTCTCCATTCTTCTCCAACACCACATTTCAAAACTTTCCAGATACTTCTGATCTACTTTCCGAAGTGTCCACGTTTCAGCACCATACAAAGCTATGCTCCAAATGTAGCACTTTACTAGTTTCTTCCTTAAATTTAAGTCCAGTTTGCTGGTGAAAATATTCTTCTTCTTGTTGAATGCTGCTTTTGCCATGGCAATTCTGGATTTAATTTCACGTGTACACCTTGCATCATTTGTTATGATGCTACCCAAATAATTGAAATATTCCACATTCTCCACTTGTTTTTGATCTATCATAATTTCCATTGGAGATGGTTGCCTTGAGATTTTCATTACTTTAGTTTTTGCAACATTCATTTCCATTCCATAGCGTCTTCCAATCTCAATTAGTCTATCAATCATGCCCTGTAGCACCTTTTCTTCCCTAGCCAGTAGCACAAGGTCATCTGCATATTTCACAGTGCAAATTACTTGTCCTCCTATTTTGAAGTCTCCAAACCCTTCAAGAGCTTCCTTGGTAAGGTACTCGCTGTATAAGTTGAACAGAATTGGTGACAAGGAGCAACCTTGTCTAACTCCTCTTCCAATCTTCACACTTCTCGTCTCCCCTTGGTCCAGTCGTATTTTGACCCTCTGCTCCATGTACAATTTGCTGATCAATCTTCTTTCGCGCCAGTCTATCCCAATTCCTTTTAGGATTTGCATTAATTTGGTCCAGTTGACATGGTCAAATGCCTTCTGCCAGTCTATGAAGCAAGCACACAATTCCTCATCTATGACCAAGGTTCGTTCTGATATTATTCTCAGCATCCCAATTGCATCCCTAGTTCCTTTTCCTCTTCTAAATCCAAACTGATCTTCTCCAAGTGCATCTTCAATTTTCCTCTCAATCCTTCTTCTAAGTATCCTCGCTACTATCTTTGCTGCATGAGCGATGATGCTGATTGTGCGATGGTTGCTGCATTTTGTAGCTTTGGGCTTCTTCTTTAAGGCAATCATTGTAACTTCAATAAAATCTCCGGGCCATTCTCCAGTTACATACATGCTGTTGATCAGCTGTGTCATTAGCCTTAGACCACCTTCTCCCAACAATTTGAGTACATTCCCAGGTACATCATCATCTCCTGTAGCCTTCTTATCCCTCATCTCCTTGATAGCTTTTTCCACTTCACTTAGCAAAATATAAGGGCCTTTTTCATCTTCATATACTTCATCTTCAGGTTCGACTTCTAGGTGTTCTGGTCGATTAGCTCGATCGTAGAACTCTGTGATATACTTCTCCCAAATTTGCAGTACTCGTCTCTGATTTATTATTATATTGCCTTGAGAGTCTTCGATGCCAATGTTTTGAATCCCATGGTTTTCTTTCCAACCTAGTTCCTTTGCCTTCATGTTCATTAAATCATAACGTCCTGTTCTTTGAAATTCTATGATCTCGTCGCATATGCTCTCCAGATATTCCTTCTTGGCATTGTCCGTGGCTCTTTTCAATTCATTCCTCAGTCTTCTGTAGTTCTTCCTTCCTTCTTCATTGTTGACATTCTTCCATTTCCTTCGTTCATCCATTTTACTGATCATCTCCTGTGTAATCCATGGCTTTCTTGCTCTCCTCTCGACTTTTCCCACTAAATCACTCATAGTATCTAACACACATTTCTTGATATTGTTCCACTGCACTTCCACATTCCCACTTTCACATTTGACTGCACCAAGTTTTTCTTCTAGACTATCGTGTACTTCCTGTCGTTGAGCATATAGCTTCTCCAAATCCCATCTTAGTTTTTTCTTGTGGAACCTCATGATCTTCTTCAATCTGGTGCAGATCATTGCAACCAGTAAATTGTGGTCAGAGTCAATATCTGCTCCAGGCAGTGTCTGCACATCCTTTACACTGTTCCCGAATCGCTGTTTCACTGGTACGTAGTCCAATTGATATCGACACCTATCCCCTGGTCATTTCCACGTGTACAATCTTCTTTTAGGTTTTTTGAACCATGTGTTTTTTACAACAAGTCCATTTCCTTCACAGAAGGCAATAAGCATTTGACCTCTCTGATTCCTCCTTCCCAATCCATATGGTCCAACAGTGTTGTGATGTGCTTTATCTCCAACCACACTGTTCCAATCTCCCATTATAATCGTGTTTGTCGTGCCCTTTCCATCCTCTTCTAGAATTTCTTCAATTACATCATACAACTCTTCCACTTCGTCATCTTCATAGTCCGATGTTGGCATGTACACTTGCACTATCAAAATACTTACCGGTTCTGCCTGCAATTTAATAGCAATGAGTCTGTCACTATACACACTCTTCTTAACAACACTTTTCACTACGCTTTTATGCACTGCTATTGCTACGCCTCTTTCAGCACTGTCACCCCCGGAATAATACACTGTCTCTGTTTCTGGAAGAGACTATCCAGGAAAAGTAATAATGTGGTAGTTTTTCCATTTGCTTTCCACATCGCAGTACAGCAGCCGTTCAGACCACTCTGGTCACGCCTGTTGCTACACGATCATGAACCATCTCGAGCATCATTTGCTCTGTGCTTCATGTCGCTACTGATGTCGCTGCTTCTGGCATCAGGGGAGTTTTTATTCGGTTTCCCATCTCCTAGGCATCTCTCTTCGTCTGGTTCCTACCCTCTTGATCTGTCCGGCTTGGGAGACCCTACTGGTAGCAATGCTACCGCCGGCTTAGCTCTCAGGGTCACTGGAACTCACAAGCCCCTCTACCATGGCAAGGTGAAGATACCAACAAAGGGGACTGAACATGTTAACACGAAAGAAATGCCTTCAATTTCAGGCAATGTAATAAGAACTATTATTGCTGTCTCAGTACACTTTCAACTAAATAAGCCTCTACCTCCCCAACTAATTCTTCCTGTGAGATTCTACATCAACTTCAAAGTGTCTTTTCTGAAAAAAATTTGCCCTGCTCTAAAACACATCTCAAATCCATTCTAGGTTAATATGAACTCATTGTACAATGTGCATTAAAAGAATACAAGTCTAGTGTTATGATGATCATGCCTCTACATCTGTATGCTTTACCTTGAGAACTACTTGACAGGTTATAATTAAATTTTATATGAACATTTTGCCACTGGATGCAATCCCAAGTTTGTATTTTTCATTTTCCTAAAACTGGTAGTAACAACACAGTGGACACATGGACGTAAGACTTGAAAATGACACTAGTATCACTTCCTGTTGTAACGTTTAATAGTGTTAACACTTCTACCCAAGGTCTTTGGTTCAATAACTGTTTAAATTGTTTCTGTGTCCACAATTTTACTAACCTTGAATATTCATGCCTTGTAAGTACTGAAATATTAAAATTCAAGATTAATAAAATTTGTGGAGACAGAAACGATTTTAAAAATTTTTCTTCCAGAATAAAAACACAATGAGATGTATAATAGTTGAGGACATTCAGAATGTCAAAGTCTAAAAAATGTGTGTGTAAACGTCATGCACTCTGTTACACACCACTCGTTCCCAATCTTCTTACACGCACACTGACCCAGTTAAATCCTGCTCATAACTCAGACCCTTTCCTTACTTCTCTTAGCCATATCCTTATATTCCTCTACTGATGGACAGATGTAGTTATCACGCCAGTAGATATCCATGGCCTGTCCTCGTAACAGCTCCAATGCATGTTCTGTGTACAATGTTGTAGTTTCAGGGTGGTTAAGTCTCAGCAACATCTCCAGTACTACTAAAAGTACATAGTTGGCTGCATTTATTGTGCTGGCAACTCCATATATTTTGTGTGCCACAGGAATACCTCTACGCAGAACAGAGTTGTCTTGAATATCATCAAATCTACAATGCAAATTTAAACACAAATTTAATATAAAGCTTTCACATAATACTTCTTCCTATTCACAAATATTTTACACTTGGTGTTACCCGGTGCAGGCAAATTCAATCCTTCATTTCATGTCACTTCATGTACAAAGGACCCAGATGCATGATCAATCTTAATTACAGCAATTATTAATGTAAATTAATATGTTTGGAATTGTGGATATTTTCAGGATAACATTCGCTGAAGGAAAAAGTTTCTTAAGATCTAACAGAAATTTTGGAGATTATCTGTACAATATCGCGATTAGTTCTCTCTCATATGATTGAATGGCTTGCTGCTATGAAGTTGGTCCTAAATCTAGATAAAGCAGATACACTACAATCTATAACAAATTATTTATCACACTCTTCATTAAGTACTGTTTATGAAGAAACTGTAAATACACAATTTGTTGGGGTGTGAACTGATAACTACGTGAATTGGAAGAATCTTTTTGATGAAATTATTTATAAGTTAATTGGAGCTTGTTAGACAGTTAAGGATGATGGTCCATTTCAGCAACATTAACACACTCAAATCCTTTTATTTCACATACTTTCATTCTATTATAAAATATGGAATAATTTTTGAGGTAACTCTTCCAACAGTGGAAAGAAATCATCTTTACAAAATCAAATTGTCAGAATTATGGTTGGTGCAGGACCTAGAACTCAATCTATGAGTCTATTTAAGAAATTACAGATTTTACCTGCTCCATGCGAATGTGTGTTTTAATTAATGGACTTCATTGAAAATAATTAAGATAATTTTCAAACAAATTCATCTCTGTAGAGTATTAATACAAGAAATAAACATCATCTTCACACACCAAATGCCAACATATCATGTTTTCAGAAAACTACATTCTATGCTGCCTTCAAAATTTGTAACATTTTGTCACTTGGTCTCATGTGTCTGAAGAATGAAAAGGCAAAACTTTAAGTAGCTTTAAGAAGATACTTATATACACATCTTTTTATCCTGTGGACAATTTTTTTATGTGGAAATATGAAACATAATACAGTAAATAAAATTGTTTACACTACCTTGCACTGTAATAATCCTGTCATTTTGAAACACTTAAGGATCCTTGGAATGTATCTGTGTACATACTCGTATGTGCATGTATGTGCATGTGTACATGTGTATATGTGTGTTCATATATGTGTATTATGTAGGCCATGTATGTATGTGTGTATCTGTGTGTGCATGTATGTATGTATGTATTTAGTTATGTATGTACATATGTATGTATGTATGCATGTATGTTATGACTGATTAGTAGAATATCAAGTTTTCTGATTTCTATGTTTCAGAAGTGTTAAAGTAACATGCACATACTATAATAATAATAATAATAATAATAATAATAATAATAATAATAATAATAATAATAATATGATTACAATGGAAAACAGTTTTGACATGTGTATATATATATAAAGTAAAATACTACAGACAAAATTTTTTAGGTACTTTCGTGCTGTTGAAATTGGTTACTTATTTTATGTTAACATTGAAGCAAAAAATTACTATGCTGAAAACACAATTTGACATTCAAAACCAAAACTGATGTAAGGATTTATGTTATGGAGTGTCCAAAATAATGTTCAACAAATTCCATCCCAAAATAAAATGCTTAAATTAAAAAATCGATGTTGATTCTCTACAGACATGTGACAACGGTTGTTTCACTATACTCATATTCTGTTGGACTCTGAACATTATCTAAAAAAATAGTTGACATATAACACATATTTCTGAATTTGGCTGCCCTCCATGTCATACTCTGCAACACAGCCCTGGTAGTGTCCATGGCAAGAAGTTAAAAATATAACACAGTGTGCTGTCCGTCCATAACACGTGTCTCAAAACCGAGTTTAATGAAAATGAGGCAATTAGTGTCTACATGATGCATGGATTTGAAAATGGGGATGTATGGAGAGACATATAGACTGACTTCCACACATAAAAAAAAACTGCAGATGGTAAACCTATCTCAATAAGGGATAACATTTGTACTTACAGCAGACTAGAATTATGAAGCACCAAAATTATGTCTGCCAATTCACTGAGCTTATCAGCAGGCACCTTCAACCAGTAGTTGTAAGCATGGATGAACTTCTGTCGAATCTGCTTGCCAGGAACTTGCAGAATATATGTCAATGGCTGTAGTATTTTCTGAAATAGCATTTACATACGATCTGACAAAAGTTATTGTCATTTATTCATGCAAAAAAAAAAAAAATTAGATATTAAGTTATCCTGTTCCTCTTCCCAAAAAAGAATTTAAATTTCAAACTTTTATTTTGCAATTTGGAACTCGGAAGAGCAAGAGATGAAAAGAGCCAAGTTATCTATTCAGAAGTTTGCTACAGAAAAAGCCTGCTATAGACAATCATAATTTTTCACTAGATTAAATGCAGCAGAATACATTATATGAATTTATGGTAAGAAAAGTTGAAAGACAGGATATTACTCCCATTATTTTTTTCCCCCTTTTTGCACACAGATGTTGGTAATTTCGTGTTATTCCTCTTTTTCCTGTTCTAGCTAGCTACCCGCAGTACAGTTACAAGTTACATAAAAATTACGTACGATGCCTTAGTTTTTGTGCAGGAATAAGTTCTGTTGCCTTTTGGAAAATACAAATGTGTGCAGGAAATTTAACCATGGTCTATTCAATTGTGCCTGCAAAATTGCCTTCAAAAATCCTTCAATCTCTGTTACCTTGTCTTCCTCCCTGTCACCCGTTTTGCTGAAGGGAACTTTATTTGCTCTCCCGGATCCTTCCATGGTGAACACTTTCTTTGTAACCTTGATTTCAGGCTTCCGCCGCGATTTTGATGTAATGTACCCAAAAGACCACAGATTACTTTCTTTGTAGTTATGATTTGTCCCCTAACACGGAAATACTTGTATATATAATGTGCCCCCGCAACCTGTCACACTACATTTTAAAAACTAACATGCAAAACAAGTTTTGGATCGATAAAAAAGCAACTTTTTACAAACATGTTCACATTTTCACACAGCATTTCAAGGCAACGAAAAAAATCACATCCAAACTGCTACAAAACACGTGCGTAAACATACAGCTGATTGGTTGTGATTGGTACCCCTGGAAGAGAGGGGAAAAATAGTTAGTACGTGTACTGGAAACAGAAAATTCGTAGATTTTGAATGTGTTTGCCGATCCTGCAAGGAACGAATGAAACGTATTTGCAATAACGATGTACGATTTTTAGATGCTTTCACATAGTTGCAAAAAACGCTTGTTAGCTTCATCATGTCCTTCCGTTCGTCAATGTACAGTGGTCGAATTTCCGTGAAATTTAATGTTGGGGACTTTTCTGAAAGTTTTTCTTTTGAGAAATTCCACATTTGGTTACAATCGAGCAAATGATCGGCCACTGCACATGAGACCTAAGTGCGTTATATTGTTGCCAGTTATATTAAATCTCCATACAAGCAATCTTTTCGAGGGATATGGTATCAGGGTGTTAGTTTAGCCAAGCAGACAAACATCACGCAAATCTGCCACACTATTACGTTATAAGTATGTTGCCTGTCTTGTTTAAAAGTCTGCCTGTACGCCTACCGGCTGAAGAAAAACGCTGAATAAAAGCACAGAGGCATTCGGGCTTTTCGGCTACAGTATCACATATAAAGATACTAGCGGTTGTGAACTGACAACAACTATAAGTACGAACCATGATTACAGTCATCAACAGTATAAGATCGTACACATAACAACAATGATAACGCAAAATAAACCGGTTCTGCGGAGGTGTGCAAAATGAATTACGAAAATCACTCGCTGTTCGAGCAAGTAACACGTTTCCCTCAGCAAGATTTACTGACTTTACATAACTTATAGTAAAGAATGTGAATCAAAGGGATGATTTTAAGAGATAAAGAAAGAATTTACGTATATTTTAATATAAGTATTTTTAATATACGTACTTATATTAACTGGCACGTCCGAAATCCGAACGTAACTGCAGCATGAATCTTAGCAGTGGTAATAAAGTGACTGAGTTTTAAAGGCTGTGAAAGTGAATCTAGTTATTCATGATAGCGACGATATGGAACACGTATCGTCAGTGACAAATGTATGCAAGTTGTTTAAAGCAATTATCAACTTACATAGGCTAAAATTTAATATTAATTTTTTATTTCTACAGTAATATCAGTAGCACAATATTAATACCAGAAATACACTGACATACCGGACATGAAGAGGCTGTCTTTGGTATGAATACTCGGAATCCCTACCTATTCCACTATCTCAACTAGGGCGTAAAACAAGGCCTACGTGCAAAAGGGGAATCGCTGAGAAGCAAGACTAACAGCCCGACAGAATATCTGCTTCTAGCCGTAGTTTTACAAGATTATAGTATCTCAAACTGTGCTACAAACGTTTCCCTACATCACTTGAATGTATGATAGGTCCAAACCCCTACTGTAAGACATGAACGCACCAAACATTAATTTACATATCTTTCCTAATCCAATGTTTATTCTCGATAGATAATATCCTGCGATTATGTGACACAGTTAAAATATTTGGTAACGAAATTCCAAATTAAAATTGTAATTAAGAAAAACTAAAAACAGACAGATCTCTAGGAATACTTGCTACAATCCAGTCTCCTAGCCAATGGGCACCAGAGGATCTTTCTCCGGGATAAAGCAGCCGTGAGGTTAGATTGTAAATACAACATATAGCGCCGAGGTTAAGATTGCGTGTAGCTATACCCGCACACTTCATATGCCATCACGATTAGTGCTTTGTTAAGGAACAGGAACATTTTACATTCTCTTTTTTCATTTTTAATTCTGTTCCCTACCTGACATTCATTCTAGTAGTTGTTAGTCTGTCTGCTACCTCATATTACGTCACATGCAAAACCGAATTAAGAGAGATTATTTGGCATGTTGCTGACTAAAGACAAGGCAAACAACACGTAACCTTACTTCGATTTATTGAGGAACTCGAGGGCACGTTGTGTAATCGATAAATAATCGTGCCCGCCGTCGTTTTACTGAGTGACAGTCTGCTTAAGCCGACGTTTTGCAGTTTTCCCGGCTGCTTCCGAAGAGAATTCAGTTCGACCCTGAAGTTAGACTTTAAATTTCTTGTCTGTAACCAAAGGAAGCTCGACTCCCTTTTATTCTAGACTGAATAAAGTTCGATCTACTTAAACGTGCTCTGAATCTCATGTCATTAACAGGTCTACGCCATTCTCTTTCAGGGAGGGAACAACTGCTACAACCCCACAATAAATCAACTTCTGACATTTTTTTCTGCATTCCGACCGGACACATCATCCCCAGTTAATTCTTCAGATCATTTCTCAACTCCCCAAATTCCGTGCACATGTAGTCCCCACGTAACTGGTGTCAATTCTCAACCCATTTAGTAGTGTACGACATCTCCACGTTATGCGAGTTTGCAAGTTTCGCAACGCTGTAACTGATACTTCCTTTCTTCAGAGATATGACAGCGCCTCACTGGTCACCCGCTTCCCCACATTTCCAGACTACTATAGCACGGTGACGTGGCTCCGTACCTCAGAAGAGTGAAATCCTCATCTCCAGGCTACGTGTTAATTACCTGAGTTACTAACACAAGATCAACGCTATCACAAACAGTTTCTTTGTGACACGAAGAACGGCACGAGGAAGCCACAAATGTTGGACATCGCGTTTGACTGGTCTCATCTGAACAAGCCCCGAAGCCGACCATCAAGTGTCCTAGGGTTGGGTCTTGTCGGGTCGGGGCACGAGGGCCAGGCCCGGGTCCGTGCAGACCTCTATATCGCGTGTATGTTTCGTGGTCAGCGCACACACCTTAGAAAATGTTCGATGGAAGGTGGTTTAAGTACAAGTTATACATCAAATAAAATGACATATATAACAACGTGCTTATACTGATAGAAGTCTATGCATTGTGGAAGTTGAATTTATGAGTCGTGCTCGGTACTGCTAGTTTCCTAGTTTGAGCCTACCGAGCAGGTTAGCTGAGCAGTAATGCCACTCATTTTAATTCTTGACACATTTCGTTCGAATATCTGGCATGCAAATGTAGGCCTATAATCTGGTTTTCGTGTTTACCAAATTATTTTCAGTTAACTCGTAGAGTACCGACCTGTGAAATAACATAGCTTAATATAGCTTAATAGTGACTTACATAAAATATTCTCATTAATTATTCTTCTTATTAATATTATATATTATTAATACTGTAATTATTATTGTTATCACATTGTGTGTGTCATCTGAAAAAACTGATAGGAATAACCCTTTAAACATGCACACTGAAGGTGTAAAAACGTATGCATAACTGAACACGTGTGATAAATGAGTGGGGTTTGGGTTAATTAAGATTTACCTGATGCAACATGGCGTGTATCTCCTTATTACTAGCATCAGTAACCAATAGAAATTCTGTTTAAAAATTTGAAATTAGCAGAAATGGTACTTTGCAAAAGGCCGTCTTCGAAGGAACTGATATTAACTGGTGTTTGTTCTCCCTAAAGAAACTAACAGCTCCGTTTTTCCAACCATGTGAAGATGCCGCCTTCTTTAAAAAATTAGGGATGAACTTAGCATAGAAGTAAACCATCTCTACGAACCACGGTCAAGCCATGAAATTGGCAGGGTAAGGGACAAATTGAGTAGCCTGTATCAGACTTGGAAGCACATTTACCCCTTGGGAAAATTTCAGGTGCCACAGATATTTTACCTCCCTTTACCTGAGATGCACATTCTCTTCCATCGAAGCAAACCCGACTTTCTGTAAGCTACCAAACACCTCGTGTAAACGACTTTCATGTTCCTGGAGCGATGATTCATGTATACCAAATCACCAACAAATAATAGAAATATATACCTCAATTAAATGTAGAAAAATTTTCCAAATATCCATCGCCCCTTCAGATTTTTAACTGGAAACTCGTCCTTACCATTACACAAACACCACCCACGGATAATTTCAACACCTACATGAGAGGGCGATACGACATTCAAGTTGGGGCGTTCATATTATCTACTAATAAATCAGTTGTTTTACTGCCTGAGGTATCACCTTGTTACACAAAGTAACTGCAATGAACAGAAGCTCAAGAGCGGGTAAAGAATAATTGTATGAACATAAAATAAAGCATTAACCAAAACAGAAAAAAAAAACCAGAGGACACAAACCATTTACTCACTTATGAGGGCAGAGCAATGTATGATGTTACATCGCTTTGTACCTAACCAGGTAGGTCTATACACCTTTACAGTGCGCAGTACCAGCACCTCTTGACTACAACTAAAATAAGAAGGACCATTTCCATTCATAGATATCCATTAATATAATACTGCATCACAGTAAAAGAAAAAGGGTGAGTCAGGAACGCACTGAGTCTGACAATAAAGAAAGACTAAATCACAGATGCAAAACTATCCCAGCAGTCCAGGAACATTTGGTTGGACGATATTCTTCATAAATCCATACGATACTACACGTTACACTTTCTTACTAAAAATACTTGGGTTACATCCACAGTTTTAAGAAATGTTCCCAAGCATGCAAATAACGCCATTCCATTTCAAGGCATTTTTTTATGGGAAAAAATTATCAATTTCATTCTGCTCTCACCAAACACACTTTGGATGAATTCCACATTAGGATTGACTATAATGAATATAACACCATAGTGATAAACGCAGACTGGCCATGTCATTTTTAAATATGGCCTTCTAAACGTTCAATGAAAACAATATATTATGGTGTAAACCTGAAGCAAAACGTTCTGGGTCAAGTACGTATTTTTCTGACACAAAGAGAATCACATTTAATAACAAATAATGCATGGAGTATGCACCACAAACAATACCCATGCTGCACAAATATTTGAGCTTATTTTCTCACAATTTTTGCCATGTTCTGAGCAACCAATAAAGTAACAATAACAGATATGAATTAGGCACCAGCCACACATGAACAGTACTGACATTACTTGTGGCAACAAAAGGTCCTCACTTCTCTGGGTTCTTCTCATCTGTCCACTTCTTCCAGTTCAGCAGTTCATCTAGTATAGCTTCTAGCAGTGGATTGCCTCCAAGTTTAGCTACCTCAGCCCTTAATACGGCATCAAGCTCCTCAAGAATGTCCCTTGTGTAACTCAAAGACCCAAACTTCTCCAGCAACGTAACACAGTACTTCTTCAATTCCACATCCTGAGTTCTTTGTCGCAGGATATCTGAATGTTTGAAGTTAAGACTAATAATCAGATGCTGTATAATGTCACATGATCAGAACATCTTTTGCTGTAATCTCAAACTGTGTAAATTCAATATAACCAGCCCTGCATTTAAGCAAAATCACTGAAAAAAAAATCATATTTACAGCAACCTGTGAAGCCATTCTTTTCTTTCATACAGAGTACATAACAAAAACATACACAGACACAAGATTGCCTTGCTGCCTTCTTGTAACGTTATATATCACCACAATTAAGTACAGTGCACCACAGCAGTTTACTGTTACATGTGCACCATGCCCTCACATTTTATTATCACATGTACCACTGTGAACTGTGTATGAGACTTCAAATAGGATAGGCATCACTAAGATTAATTGTAGTTGTTATTAGTTGTTAGGTACATCAGCTAAAAATGTTGCACAATTGCACCTATTAGCTTTATCATGTTCTTCTGTCCACATGTAACAACTCATATGAAGAACAGTATGATAGAACTGTAGGCAGAGTGGTGTCAGGAGAAATACTGAACTGTGTACTCTCAAGAATGGAGCAACAGTGTGAGGTGTAAAGATCACGGAATTGGAGGGACAAGAAGCTGGCTAAAGTACACTGACTCAGAAATATGTATGACAAGGTTAGGTGTTAGCAACTTGTAAAGAGGATTGGCAGAAAAGAGGATTATCTGGAAATAACTGTAATGTTAAAAAGGAAAGAATGGTAAAGGAACAAGAAGAAGAAGAAGAAGAAGGAGAAATAACTTTAGATTACAAGTAAACAGTAGGGATACATATGACACAGGCCTATTACAAGTATAAAAATTGCTAAAGTGTTATAAAATGTAATTTAATTAGGATGTCAAAATATAGGACCAGGGAATAGAAATCCTATTTCTCCAGCAGTAATTATCTAGTGTTTCACAAGCAGATAAACAACGGTATTTTTTTGTTTTGGTAAAATGGTTTTACATTAAGTTGGATATTGTAACTAGTAGCGGACAAAGGCAGAACATCAGTTAGCCGTATATTTTCGTCCCAGAGAATGAGTTAATGAACAAATCTGTAACAGCAGAAGGATACGCATCACCTGATTGTCATCTGGATGACTCATTATAGCATGGATTATTGGGAAACTAAACTTGCCTTCTGTGAGGTCTTCACAGTAGCCTTTGCCTTGTGAATACTGTAACAAAAAAAAGCGACATTTTTAGCAAAATTTCTATATGAACACTTTACAAGCGCTATCATTATACAAACACTAAGTGCCTCCTGACAACAAAATGTACATGTCAGTTCAAATTTACTTCCATATTATTGCCAAGTTTACTAACGTTTCATCAGATGTCACCAGCATACAGGTACTTCTAGAAAAATATTTTAGACATACCACGCGGTATTTTATTGAAGATTTACGAGGGATTTCCAGAAAGTAAGGCCCCTTATTGTCTTCTCAGTATTTACGTCATCCAAAATTATAATAATTACACATTATTAAGAGTACTGAGTATACTAGATCGGTGATGTAGGGTGGACGGAAGTAACATTGTCCACGCAAAGTTTTTCATAGCTTCCAAAATCTTCAAACTTGTGTACTGCCTTCCATTATCAAGCTAGAGCAAGATTGTTGTTGGAGTCTTGTGAGGCTGAAGTCGTTTGAAAAGCTTCCTCAGGTCTTTCAGTCTCCTGATGGAGGCGTCGGATTTCACTGTCTCCTGTCTCGGCATCGCATCCACAAGAATCACTTCTTCACACTCACAGACGACAGTGATCTTGACCTTGCCTGCTGACAAAATTTCTGAGTTTATTCCTCCTTGGAAATTGAGGATGTTGCCATTCCATGGATTGCCATTTTGTCTCCAGTTCAAATAAAATGGATCCAGGTTTTGATATGCCGTTAACAATCTGCAGTAAAAAGGTCTCTCCCTCAGCTCAAAACGTGTAAACAACTCGGAATAATTGGCTTTACTCTCGGTTTTGTTTTCGACTGTGAGGCTCGGAGGAACCCATCTCACGCGTACGTTCGAATATCCAAGATCTCGAACGATGTAATTAATACTTCCTTTGCTGATTAAAAATTATCGCCAGTTGTCGGGTTGTGATACGTCGATCCTCGCACCCGGTGGCATCAGCACACTGCAGATTTTCAGGGCTAACACCTGGGACAGGACGACCTGAGCGATGCAAAACATGGAGCTGTGCTTTTTCTGTTCCGGAAGTAATCACGCTTTTCGCCCAGCGACTTAAGGTGCTTCTGTCAACCATAGCACTTCATAAACATTGCTAAAACTTTCGGGGATATTTGTCACTCATTCTTTCTTGGCAACAAGAAATGCTATCACAGCGAATTGACTGTAACCCACACCACTGACACCGTTGTGAGGCGTCGCTGCAGTGGTGCTATGTGTCACAAATATTTATAATGTCGTACATAAATGCCATAAACTTCATATATGTTTCATCTCAAATCTCACATTCGTAGCTTTGTTACTGGACAAAAAATATGTGGCATTACATTCTGGGCACACTACATAAAGTGATAATCTTTGAATTAAAAATATAATTTGCACAAAGACAGTTACACCAAACGTTATTTTGAATTTAATTACATTTAAGAGTGGATATATAAAACTATATGTTACATAAAAGGATAGATAATACCTACACCTATGCCATAAAATCACATACAGTACAAAGCCTTAGGCATTCATACAAACTAAAAGCAATCAAGACTTCAAAGGTGATCAGAGAACTAAAAATAGAAACAAAATTCCAGGAATTCCAAGACATTCACACTTCAATTAAAACTTCAGGAATTAAATCGATTTCGTTCATGCACATAATTTTACCGACCTTCCAGTTTCTCATCTCAATCCCAGCTAATGGCAAGATCTTGCATGTGTGGGGCTTCACATCAATACCGCCTACACATTAATGGCATTAGGATAGCAACATGGACAACTTAACCATCTAGAAATGATAGGTCAGATGTTACCTCCTGCAGACACAGATTGCAGTAGTCATCCCGAATCTGCATGTACAGCCCCAAGATGTCAATTAGTTTGGTGAAATCAGCTTTATTTTCACTAAACAGCTGCACGAGTCGGATTGCAAGCATAAACATTCCACCCGTCTCTGTTAAAGACAAACATTTTATGTTCTGGTTAACATAACATGTCACTATAAAACCTGCGTAATGTCACAAGCACAATATTGACTATGTATAAAGCACCAATATTCAGCATCACAAGCAGATAAAATTAAGAACGAAACACTAAATTCCAGTATTAAAATGTGAGTTACCATAATGCAGGATGGAACATTTTCTGCTTGACCGATAAGCGGCTGCCCGAAGCTCCACAAACGTTGCGTCGTATGCCGCGTCTCTGGAAGGGTAATAGTCGGTGATGGGTAACTAGACAAAATGTCCCAGTGATAATAACTTTTGAAAGTCAAATAAAACCCATCAGTGTTACAGCATGTGTTGGAAATTTTACCTCCCTCACTGAATGAGCTCATTAAACCGGTGCAACCTGTTGCTTCGGAGTTCTTCCCCGGAAATTGTTGAAATCTCACGGCGGATATTGTTTCTTAATTCTTCTAGAGTGTGCAATTTGTTTTGTGCACTTTATCTTTAAACTTACTCACTAATACAAGTAACAAGGTGTTAAAACAGCGGAATGTGGGGGCCAAAGTCCGCGGCTCTTTACTCGGCCACCGAAATACTCTGGCAGTGCTTCGAAAATTATGTGCGACCTGTGAGTGTAAAGTTAACCGTCTGAGATAAGACACTTCGGCAACCAGTCATCGCAGATGTCTGCTTGTGGTGAAGCATTTCTCTCTTTCAAACTTTCAGCGCCCTAACATCATACGTCGAGCCAGATATAGCGTGAGAGTTTATCGCAACTCTATTTAATATATAAGTCTTCTGAAAAATATCGCAGGAAATCTCGGTGCTTATTTCTAGGAGAACAATTTCCGAGTAAACAAACTGATTTGTGACTTTTATTTGTGAGAAAGTTCAAAAATAAATTGTATAGCACAAATTCACATTCTGGGAGAATTAAAAAACAAAATTCGCGCGAGATTTCAACAGTGCCAGGGGAAGAAATACAGAGAGTTAACAACAACATGTACCGCAGGTATACTGGGTTCATTCAGTCACGAGGGCAATATTTCCAGCATCTGCTGTAGCACTGGTGGGATTTTATTAGACTATCTAAGAGTTATTATCACTGCGATAATTGGCATAGCTCCCTTAGCCGACTTTTCCTTCTCCAAATACGCGGGATAAAACACAAAGCTGGCGGAGGGCCAGGCCGCCACTTATCGGTAAAGAAGAATATGGTCCATCCTGCTGTCCTGTATAAACACTTTGCACTTGTATAATATTTCTTCCAGATGAGTTTCAAACACAAAATCTGTGAATATAACAAGTTGTTTATGCCCAGGAATACAAGGAACCTGCTACAACAAAGAGCTATGCCTAGCAAGAAACCAAGATATTCTATACAAAAACCCAATGTATTACTTGCAGACCTTGAGGATTCCACCACTGTAAGCAGCTGCAACATGCCGGAACCCTAAAGCTTTTTATACACGTGGTAACACTCTTAGCCCCAGGCACAAGAATCCCATCACAACAAATATTTGCACCTAGCCAAAACTCAAAAGATATTTTATACATAAGTAGGACACTGATTGCAGCCATGACATTGTAATAAAAATTATGATTTGGCCACAGTTCCCTGCTTTACCCCCACACTACAATTATCTAGCCACAATGATCAGCTACAAACAGCCAGAACCTGACACTTTACTGCAGTCTAGTGCCTTACACCCAAACTTAAACATTTCACAACAACAAACAGCTGCACTGAACCAAAGTTCAGGATCTTTCATACCACGTCCAGCACCTTGTCCCCAGTCTGCAAGGATCCAGGCATACCAAGAAATATAATCCATCTCACTTACATCAAATATTCCCCCAATATAAGCATTCATTTCCATCAAAATTGTAAAGATATCCACGAGGTGCTATTTCTATTTTAATAAGTAATTTTTCATGAAATGGTATTTTAACAACAACTTGCATTGTACCATTACTTAATAAAAATACAAAGCATTAATTTATATTGCAATCAAATAAAATTTGCAAAAGACTGCAGATTTATATTTATTTTGGTTTTAAAAAACAAACAGGACTTTGTGGTTTTTGTTAGAAAGTAGTACATCTGTGTAGAAACCTATATGACGGAAAATATCGTTTAACACTCACGCATCATCAAGGGAAAATACAGACACAGAGGATGAGTATTGAGTAACAAATCTCAGGACAGTCACATGCAGCAAACTGTGAATTGCTATGTCTCTGAATGGCAAGTCTTAAACATCATGTATTCCAAAGCGTGCAAACACAGATCTTTCAGTCACTGTGTGTTGGAACTGTAACCAGACACTGTGTCTGCATGAACAGTTAGTAAACACAATGTCTGTAGGTACAGCCCTAATCAACAAAACAATAAATTCACTCTTCATGTTCTATGACTGTGAATTTTTAAGTGCTCTGCATGCAAATCATCATTCTGCATTATAAGCTCTTGGACACCAAACAGGTATAAATGCACTCAAATAATGCCTCATACAGAATCAAGTTTTGTCCACCTTTTCAAGTTTTAATAAGATTAGAACTGCCCCAGTGTCACTGAATTTTAACACATAAATTTAAAAGCAAAATTTTCAAACAGGTTTTGTCAAAATTCTTGCATAGTGAAACCCTCAATTTGTGTCCGGATGAAAATGGATAGGAAGCATGAGCCTTGATAATTTATTTCCACAGCCAAATGCATTGCCACTACAGCCTGGATAATTGTGAGAATTCACCTCTTCCAATTTTAAATTTAGGGTATTTGGCACTGACATAATTGGACTGGGGAATAAAAATTAAATTTTAACTAATGTAAATACCTTTTGCATAGAAACCCTTAAATTCAGATTTATTGTCACTGTGTATCTTAGCTTTTCATAGCATTTTTCACAAAGATTACAGTTTTCTGGGGTATGACCAATCAACATGGTGTCATCCCAGAAGATAGTAATCCTCTCTGTAATTAATTTCATACCCTGAAGTTATGCCATATGTGGTTACAAAGCTGGCAACATAGTCAAGACAATGTAAGTCAAGTAGCTCCCCCATTAACACAATGTTAAAATGATTCCAGACAACCTATTTTGAACAAGAAAAGCTATGTTCATATTTATCAAATAATTACAAAACTATATGAAATCCAACAGAAGAACATAATTTAAAGTGGACACACTTTCTCTTGAACATTAGGTGGGTCAGGTGGATCATTATATCCAATGTTCAAGAATTCAAGCGATGATGCACGAGTCCCTTAAGATGACTGTAAAAAATAAAGTACTGAATTCTGGTGAGACAAAGACCTCTTCTTCTACTTCAGATCTCCTTATACCAGCTTCAATATAACCAAGCACATCAGTCACTTTGAAACAGTAATGATTCCCTCCTCAGGGTCTGGCCTGCAATCCTCAGCTTCTTAGAATGGTCTCTGCTTTCAAATTTCAACAAGATTGTTGAGCACGAGCTCCTGATCACGGGAATCTGGTAAATTGAAAACAGTCTTCGACACAGTATACGTGAACCTGTGTGTTTGGCTTACAATTTTGTGGCTAAGAGCAAGTAACGGAGTGTAGAATAACATAAGACAGAGGATGATTGTCAAAATGAATTGATTTACACAATGTTTAAACACTATGACAGATGTTTCTTCCCAAATTCTACATTATCCTTCCCTCAAAGTTTATTCTGCCCTAACTCACATATTTCATCTATTCTGATGATTTATGGTGACAAAAACTCTTCAATGAGAAAATAATATTTTATTTCAGAGAATCCAGCATTAAACAAGATAGCACTGAAATACATGCCTTCAGTTTCAGGCAATATAATAAGAACTATTATTTCTGCCTCAGTATACTTTCAACTAATAAGCCTCTACCTCCCCAACTAATTCCTCCTGTGGGTTTCTACATGACCTTCAAACTGTCTTTCTGAACAAAGTTTGCCCTGCTCTATACCACATCTCATCTCCATGATAGGTCAATACACATTCTTTGTACAATGTTCATTAAAAGAATAAAAGTTTAGTGTTATGGTGATCATGCCCCTTCATCTGTGTACTTTACCTTGACAACTACTTGACAGGTTATAATTAAATTTTATATGAACATTTTGCCACTGGAGGCCATCCCAAGTTTGTATTTTTCAGTTTCCTAAAACTGGTAGCAACAACACAGTGGACACATTGACTTAAGACCTGGGAGTGACACTAGCATCGCTTCATATAGAAACCAGATTCTTTTAATAATGTTAACACTTCTACCCAAGGTCTTTGGTACAAGAATTGTTTATGTTGGTTCTGTCTCCGGTACAAGAATTGTTTTTATTGGTTCTGTCTCCACAGTTGTACTAACCTTGAATATTAATGCCTTGTAAGAAGTGAAATATTAAAATTCAAGATTAATAAAAGTTGTGAGACAGAAACAATTTTAAAAATTTTTCTTCCACAATAAAAACACAATGAGATGGATAATACTTGAGGACATTCAGAATGTCGAAGACCAAAGAATGTGTGTGTAAACGTCATGCACTCTGGTACACACCACTCCTTCCCAATCTTCTTACAAGCACACAGGTCTAGTTAAATCCTGCAGATATCTCTGACTCTATCCTTACTTCTCTTAGCTACATCCTCATATTCCTCTACTGAAGGACAGATGTAGTTATCACGCCAGTAGACATCCATTCCCTGTCCTTGAAACACGTCCAACACATGTTTTGTGAAAATTGTTGTTGCTTCAGGGTGGTTAAAATTCAGCACCCTCTTCAGCTCTGTGAGAAGTACATAGTTGGCAGCATTGATTGTGCTGGCAACTCCATATATTTTGTGTGCCACAGGAATACCTCTACGCAGAATAGAGTTATCTAGAATATCATCAAGTCTGCAATGCAAAATTATACACAATTTCAACATAAAGCTTTGACAAAATATTTCTCCTTATTCACAAATATTTCACATTTGGTGTTACCCAGTGCTCGCCACTTCGGTCCTTGGGTTCATGTCACTTCACGTCCAAACGACACAGATTTATGACCACTCTTAATTGCAATATTTATATATGCAAGTAACTATGCATGGAATTTTGGATATTTTCAGGATACCATTCACTGAAGAAACTAGTGTCATAAATTGTAACAGATATTTTGGAAATTATCTGTACAATGTCATGCTCAGTTCTCTCTCATATGATTGAATGGATTGCTGTCAAAAAGTTGGTCCTAAATCTAGGTAAAGCAGATACAATACAATTTATAACAAATTATTCATCACACTCTTCATTGTCATCCTCTACATCTCCCCTAATAAATGGCCTATCAGACCATTATGCTCAATTTCTCACAATTAACAATATATATGCAACAACGAACAAAATTCCTTTCAAGCAAAAGACCAGATTAATAAATAATAAAATGATAACACACTTTCAGACACTGCTAAAAAAAGAAACATGGGAATGTGTTTATAAAGTTAAAGATAATAGCTGTTTGTTTAATTCATTTCTTTGTACTTTCCTAAATATTTCATAAGCTAGTTTTCCAGTTAAATACAAAAGTACAAACAACATAAAAAACGACTGGATTACACAAGGATAAAAATATACTGCAGACATAAAAGGAGTCTATACACCTTCACTAAGAAAAACAACGATCCAAAATATAAAACACATTATATTACATATTGTAGAATCCTAAGAAAAGTTATAAAAGGAGCTAAGAAGCAACATTACAAAAGACTTATAGCAAAATCTAATAATATAATAAAACAACTTGGAACATTATAAAGAAAGAGACAGGAAAATTACATTCCATGGAACAGGTGCCCTCCTTGCTTATGAACAACGAAGAATTAACGGATCCAAAAAAACGTGGCTAATGCCTTCAATACCTTCTTTCTAAAAATTACTGAAAAATTAAACCTACAGCAAGTAGAGAAAGGAGATACTGTCTCATTTTTAGAAGATTCATTTCCATGAAACTTCCCTAGCATGAAAACAATCCCAATCACCGAGGCTGAAATTAAAAGTATAATACTTTCCCTTAAACCAAAAAAATCATTAGGTTATGACGAAATAACAAGTAAATCTTAAAAGCCTGTGCATCTCTCATTAGCCACCATTAAGCTACATTTGTAATCACTCAACACATACAGGTGTTTCCCCTGATCGTCTTAAAATTGCGGTAGTAAAACCGCTACACAAGAAGGGAGACAAAACTATTATGTAAAATTATAGGCCAATTTCCTTATTAACTGTTTTTTCTAAAGTATTTGAGAAAGCTACACACAGTAGGTTAAGCCAACATCTACATACTAACAACATACTGGTCACAGAACAGCATTGGTTTTAGAAAAGGGATATCTACTGAAAATGCTACCTTCAGACTAACAGATAGTGTATTTACATCTATTAACCAAAAAATGTATGTTGGAGGAATTTTCTGTGATTTGGCAAAGGCTTTTGACTGTGTAAATCATGAAATTTTGTTGGCTAAATTACATTTCTATGGATTCGAGAAGTAACTGCGGATTGGTTCAAATCCTATTTAACTAATAGAAGACAGAAAGTAGAAACAAAATCACGTAATGCAACTCAAAACATTTTCTCTGATTGTGGTACACTGAAACATGGAGTTCCCCAAGGATCAATTCTAGGGCCTTTATTATTCATAATATATATAAACAACCTTCCTCGGAA
This sequence comes from Reticulitermes speratus, assembly GCA_021186555.1. Lineage (NCBI taxonomy): Eukaryota > Metazoa > Arthropoda > Insecta > Blattodea > Rhinotermitidae > Reticulitermes > Reticulitermes speratus. The sequence continues at coordinate 8,255,235 of JAJKFL010000013.1, read as the reverse complement.
AATAAATTCCATATCAAAACCAATACTTTTTGCTGAATACACTAGTGTCATAATATATAACAGAAATTTAGGAAATTTCTGTACAGTGGCATACTTAGTTCTCACTCGTATGATTGAATGGTTTACTGCTAATAAGTTAGTACTAAATCTTGATAAAACCATCATTATGAAATTTATAACAAATAATTCACCACACTGAGCTTATCTATTGATTATAGAGAAAAGTATATAGAAGAGACAATAAACACAAAGTTTCTTGGTTTACAAATTGATAACCACTTAACTTGGAAGTATCATATTGATCAAATGGTTCCTAAGTTAAGTGTGGTGCATGGTATGCAGTTAGATCAATGTATCATATCAGCAACATCAACACTCTTAAATCAATTTATTACGCATACTTTCATTCTATTACAAAGTACGGAATAATTTTTGGGGTAATTTCTCCAACAGTAAGAAGATATTCACCTTACAAAAGAAAATCATGAGAATTATGGTCGGTGTACAATCAAGAACTCCATGCAGAAGTCTGTTTAAAAAATGAGAGATTTTACCTATTCCATGTCAATATATATTTTCATTAATGAACTTTATTTTAAACAATCAAGAACATTTTCAAACAAATTCATCTATACACAGTACAGACACCAGGAATAAGCACCACCTGCACAGACCAAATGCCAACCTATCTTGTTTTCAAAAAAGTACATTCTGTGCCAGTATCAGAATTTCCAATAGACTCCCTCTGAGTCTCATAAGTCTTAAGAATGAAAAGACAAAATTTAAAGTAGCATTAAGAAAATACTTAAATACACATTCCTTTTACTCAGTAGATAAATTTTTTATGTATAAAGTTGGTTCATAGTGAGGTATGTAACACATTTGTAGTGTTTTAGTTTATAGTGTTCAAATGTAAAATTCTATAGTCTGTATGGCTGTATATTTGTATATTATGACTTATTCCACATCCAGTTGTCACTTCGACAGAATTATGGATCCATGGAATGTATGAATGTACGTATTGAGAATTGGTTATGAAGAACAGTATAGAGAATAAACTGTAAATATACAGTTTCTTGATTTGTGTTTTGATAACCACCTGAATTGGAAGAATTTTTTGAATAAATTATTCATAACTTAAGTGAAGCATGTCGCACTTAGGATGATGGTCCATATCAGCAACATTAACACACTCAAATCAATTGAAAGTACATAAATTTGTTTATAGTACCTTGCACTGTAATAATCCTGTCATTTCGGAAAACTTAAAGATCCTTGGAATGTATCTGTGTACATACATGTACATAAGTACATGTGTATGTATGTGTATATATGTAGGCCATGTAGGCACGTGTGTATGGGTGTGTGTGTGTGTGTGTGTATGTATGTGTGTGTGTGTGTGTGTGTATGTATGTATGTATGTATGTATGTATGTATGTAAGCATGTATGTATGTATATATGTATGTATGTATGTTATGAAAGACGAGTAGAATATCAGGTTTTCAGAGCTGATAAAGTTAGATGCACATACTATACTAATATATGATTAGAACAGAAAGTGGTTTTTGATATGTGTATAAGAGTAAAATAGTACAGACAAAATGTTTAGGGATTTTCATGTAGTTGCAATTGTTTAATTATTTATGTTAACTCTGAAGTAACGAATTATTATGCTGATAAAACAATTTGCCATTCAAACCAAAACTGATATAAAGATTCATGTTTTGGATTGTCCCAAATAATGTTCAACAAATTCCATCTGAAAACAAAATAAAACCATCAAATGTAGCACGTTGTATTGACCGTGCATCTTATCACCATTGAGGATTTATTTACCAACTTATGCACAATATTACAATAGTGTCATTTACCCCTATACGTATTTCGGCTTATTTTAAGCCATCCTCAGGGGGTCATAGAAATATAGCATAGACTACACATCCATTGTACAGGTATTTACATCCACGTGAGTAAACCAATAAAATATTACTCTGTGGTTTCCAAAAGTCCCACTTTGAGCTCTTAAAATATATGTACATTAAGATATTAAAATGTCATTAAAATTTTTACATATTTTAAAGTATCAGGAAATTAATGCAGACTGGTCTTGTATCATTTCAGTATCGCGGTGATGCAGTAGGTTTCTGTATTATGTAGCGCGTGTTACGCCTTGTCTGCTCTGTCCAATGGTTATGTGGTGACTCACCACATAACCATTGGTGTCTATATGATGTATGCATTTGAAACTGCAGATGTGTGGAGAGACAGACAGATTACCAGACTTCCACAAAAAAAAATACAGATTGTAAACCTGCCTCAATAAGGATAACAATTGTACTTACAGTAGAGTAGAATTATGAACCATCATAACTATGTCCCCCACTTCAATCAGCTTATCGGCCGGCACCTTCAACCAGTAGTTGAAGGCATGGACCAACTTTAGTCGAATCAGCTTGCCAGGAACTTGCAGAATATGTGCAAATGGCTGTACCATTCTCTGAAATAACATTTACATATATTCTGAAAAAAGTTGTTTTCATTTATTCACACACACAAAAGTACTACGTCTTAAAGTATCCTGTTCCTGTCCCCCAAAATAAATTTTAAGTTTTAAACTTCCCCCCCTCCCCCAATTTAGAACTTGGAAGAGAAAGAGATGAAGTGAGCCAAGTTGTCATTTCAGAATTTTGCTACAGAAAAAGCCTGCTATTAAATATTATAATTTTTCACTAGATAAAATGCATCAGAATACATTATATGAATTTATGGAAAGAAAAGTTGAGAGAGAGGATATTTCTCTTCTTGTTTTTTCTTTCTTTTTGTACACAGGTGCTGGTAATATTGTGTTAATCCCCTTTTCCCTGGCTCAGGGGGCTTCCTGCAATAAAGTAACTAGTTATTTAAAAATGAAGCATGATGCGTTATTTGTTGTGTAACAATAAGTTCTATTGCCAGTTGGAAGATACAAATTCGATCAGTAAATCTCCCCACGGCTTCTTCAATTCTGCCTGCAAAAAAGCCTTCAAAAATTCTTCGATCTCATTACCTTATCTTGCTCCATGTCACGCGCTGTGCTGCAAGAAACTCCGTTTCCTTTCCCGGATCCTTCCATCGTGAATAGTGTCCTTTGTAGTACTGCCTTAACCCCTACCACGGAAATATTTGTAATGCGCCCGAACAATCTGACACACTGCATTTTCAAAACTAACAGGCAAATCAATTGCTGAATCTATAAAAATGCAAATGTTTATAAACATATTCACTGACTCAAAAAAACCTTTCAAGGCAATGAAAGAAAAGGGCATAAGAAGTTTAATAACATACACATGCCTATACATATAGCTGATTCCTTGCGTTTGGTAACCGTGGAAGAGAGGGACGTAATAATGGATAGGGCTACTGGAAACAGAAAATTGGTAGAATTTGAACATGACTGCCGATACTGCAAGGAACGAATGAAACATATTTGCAGCAATGATGTACGACTTTTAGATGCTTCCGCATAGTCTAAAAAACGCTTCTTAGCTCCATCATGTCCTTCCGTTCGTCAATGTACATGTATCAGCGAGGCTCCCAGTGGTCGAATTTCCATGAAATTTGATATTGGGGAGTTTTCTGAAAATTTGTCGAAAAATTCCAAATTTGGTTACAATCGAGCAAAATATCGGGAAATGAACATGAGACCTAAGTGCGTTATATTGTTGCATGCTCTGTCAAATCTCCTTAAAAGCGCTCTTTTTCGAGTGAAATAGTATCAGGCTATTAGCCTAAGCAAGGAGACAAATATCACGCGAATTTGCCACAGTGTTACGTTATAAGTATATTGCATGGAACCATGATTACAGTCATCAACAGTATAAGATCGTACACATAACAACAATGATAACGCAAAATAAACCGGTTCTGCGGAGGTGTGCAAAATGAATTACGAAAATCACTCGCTGTTCGAGTAAGTAACACGTTTCCCTCAGCAAGATTTACTGACTTTACGTAACTTATAGTAAAGAATGTGAATCAAAGGGATGATTTTAAGAGATAAAGAAAGAATTTACGTATATTTTAATATAAGTATTTTTAATATACGTACTTATATTAACTGGCACGTCCGAAATCCGAACGTAACTGCAGCATGAATCTTAGCAGTGGTAATAAAGTGACTGAGTTTTAAAGGCTTGTGAAAGTGAATCTAGTTATTCATGATAGCGACGATATGGAACACGTATCGTCAGTGACAAATGTATGCAAGTTGTTTAAAGCAATTATCAACTTACATAGGCTAAAATTTAATATTAATTTTTTATTTCTACAGTAATATCAGTAACACAATATTAATACCAGAAATACACGGACATACCGCATATGTAGAGGCTGTCTTTGGTATGAATACTCCGAATCACTACATATTCCACTGTCTCTTAAGGGAACATAATTTTTTATTTACGCCCACTTTTCAGGAAAACAACTAGGGCGTAAAACAAGGCCTACGTGTACAAGAGGAAACACTGAGAAGCAAGACTAACAGCCCGACAGAATATCTGCTTCTAGCCGTAGTTTTACAAGATTATAGTATCTGAAACTGTGCTACAAACGTTTCCCTACATCACGTTAATGTACGATCGGTCCAAACCCCTACTGTAAGACAAGAACGCACCAAGCATTACTTTACATATCTTTCCTAGACCAATGTTTATTCTCGATAGATAATATCCTACGATTATGTGACACAGTTAAAATATTTGGTAACGAAAATTCCAAATTAAAATTGCAATTAAGAAAAATTAAAAACAGACAGATCTCTATGAATACTTGCTAAAATCCAGCCTCCTAGCCAATGTGCACCAGAGGATCTTTCTCCGGGATAAAGCTGCCATGATATTAAGTTATGAATACAATATATAGCGCCGAGGTTAAGAATGCTTGTAGCTATACCCGCACACTGCATATGCCATCGAAGTACGTGCCTTGATAAGAAACGGGAAAATTTTACATTCACTTTTTAAATTATAATTCCTTTCACTACTGATATTCAGTTTAGTAGCTTTTATTCTGTCTCTTACCTCATATTATGTCACATGGAAACCTAATTAAAAGAGATTATTTGGCATGTTGCTCACTAAAGACAAGGCAAAAAACAATTCACCTTACTTCGATTTATTGAGAAACTCGAGGGCACATTGTGTAATCGATATATAGTCGTGCCCGCCGTCGTTTTATTGAGTGATAGTCTGCTTAAGCCGAAGTATTGAAGTTTTCCTGGAGGCTTCCGAAGAGAATTCGGCTCCACCATGAAGTTTGACTTTATATTTCTTGTCTGTAACCAAAGGAAGCTCGACTCCTTTTATTCTAGACCGAATGAAGTTCGATCTATTTAAACGTGCGCTGAATCTCATGTCATTAACAATTCTACACTTTTCTCTTAACGCAAAATATCAGTTATCCTTAATGGATTATTTAGCAAAGTCGCAACAATGTCTGGTTTCATCTTAGCTTTTGAAAGCCGTACTTACGTATCGGACACCAAACGTTTTAAGCGTTGTTCTGTCGAACTCTTTCAGGGAGGGAAAAACTGCTACATTCTCACAATAAATCAAGTTCTGACGTTTTTTCTGGACTCCGACAGGACACATCATCCCCAGTTAATTCTTCAAATCATTTCTCAACTCCCCAAATTCCGTGCACATGCAGTCCCCACGTAACTGGTGTCAATTCGCAACCCATTTAGCAGCGTACGAGATCTCCACATTATGCGAGTTTGCAAGTTTCGCAGCGCTGTAACTGTTACTTCCTTTCTTCAGAGATATGACAGCGCCTCATTGGTCACCCGCTTCCCCACATTTCGTGATTACTACCGACTGTGGAAGCTGAATTTATGAGTCGTGCTCGGTACTGCAAGTTTCTTAGTTTGAGTCTACCGAGCAGGTTAGCTGAGCAGTAATGCCACTGATTTTAATTCTATGACACATTTCGTTCGAATATCTAGCATGCAAATGTAGGCCTATAATCTGGTTTTCGTGTTAACCTAATTCTTTTCAGTTAACTCATAGAGTACCGACCTGTGAAATAACACAGCTTAATATAGCTTAATATAGCTTACTCTGCAGTTCACCTTCACGGTTATGACAACACGCCGTCCACTTCAGATTGTACAACCGACTTAAATAAAGCAATCAGTTACGTAACATTCGGGCTCTGATATTCTGACAGAGGTGCTCGTGAAGGTTCCAGACTTGTCAGAAATGACGTCCTGTACATGTGACTTACATAAAATATTCTCATTAATTATTCTTCTTATTAATATTATATATATTAATAATTATTAATACTGTAATTACTAATTGTTTTTCATGTGAAAAAACTGATAGAAATAACCCTTTAACATGCACACTGACACTGTAAAAACGAATACATAACTGATGACGTGTGATAAATGAGTGGGATTTGGGTCAACTAAAGAATTATCTAAATTTTGGTTTACGTTAAACTATCAGGAAAGGAAACCAAACGTATTTCCACCTGCAGTGTAATCTTAAATCTTGCAGAAGGAGATAGAAGTTTCTCCAGTCGTGCTGGTAACCATTAATGACACTGCAGACACTACTTGTCTTACGCAATAGTTACGTTACGACATGTCCGGCAAAAGTTAAATATGGGTTAATATCACTGCGATACTTGGCGCAGCTATGTAAACCGGCTGTTGTCCTCCCAACACGCGGCATAAACGCAAGTCTGGCGGAGAGACAGACCGCCACTTATCGGTCGAGAAGGAAATGGTTCATTCTATACAAACACTTTGCACTTGTACAAAATGTCTTCCAGATAAGTTTCAAACAAACAATTTGTGAACATAACAGGTTGTTACGCTCAGGACTACAAGGAACCTGCTACAACAATGAACTACACGTAGCATAACCCAAGATATTCTGTACACAAACCTCTCGTGTCGGCCCAGGCGACAACTCCAGTACGTTCTCCAGCGACACAACACACTTCACACCTAGCCATGATTTCACACCTCAAATGCTTAACACAAAACAATACCACAAGCGACACTCTACCAAAATATTCCATCACATTCAACAGCACCATCCATGCCACTGTCTCAACATATCTCATAAGCAGTGGGTGATGTTGGCCGTATCACCATACCTAATCACATCACCGCCGTCTTATGTCTGTGCAGTCACGACTGGTAAATTTCGTGAAGCTTCAATACGATGATGAACATTCACCAACAGCAGATGCAAAACGTCATTAGTAATAGAGTTCGTTAGCCTAATCCAATGCAACAAGATTACATATCTTGTCTAGTAAATGATTTTCATTGGCTTATATGACCTTTCCCAACAACCTTTCCAATCTCCAGATTGGCCAACTAAACGATGTTCGGCCACAAAGTCCTAGCTGTTAACATGGGTTTAGACCACTTAAATATTTTGGCAGAAATGTTGTTAGGCTTAATGCTCGCCAAATTCAACTTATCAAACACACTGTCTGCAATTTTCAAAGTATTTGGCATCGACTAATATTATATCTCAATACGAACTTCTTGCACGCCGACTTTTAAGTTACCATAAGCTGCAGCCCAGAAAGACTGATTACCATCCCGCACATCACTGATTTGCTCGGGAGATAAATCCCACTCATTTTTAAGGAGGAAAGTAAATACCTCCCCAGAAAATAATTTTGCTGGTGTAAATCTCATACTCCAATGGATAGCAGTGTTAAATGCTGAGATCAAAAATGGCAGATCTTCATGACAAACATCTAGGTTTTATGATAAATTATATTCAAAGCAGGTTTAAGATTTCAATTAACTTTTGTGACCAATGAACCATGGTGAGAGTAACGTGTCCTATTGTACTTAATCCCCTACTTAAAGCATAGACCACTGAACTGTTATGACCAAAAGAACATGAAATTACTTTTTTTTTTTTGCTGAAATTAAAAAATAATTTAATACGACAGTGGTGGCAGTACTCCATTAATTATCTGATGCAATATGGCATGTATGTTCCTATGGTTAGCAACAGTAACTAATAAGAATTCCGTTTCAATATTTTGAATTTGAGAAATAGTACTTCACAAAAGCCGACTTCGAAGGACCTGATATTAAGTGGTGTTATTTCTCCCAAAGGAAACTAACACCTCTGTTTTTCCAACACATGTAATGATGTGGACATCTTTGACAAATCAGGGATGAACGTACTGTAGAATCAAACCGTATCTACGAACCACCGTAAAGCCATCAAATTCGCAGGGTGAGGGAAGGTTGAGTAGCTTTTACAATACTGGCAACACAATTACCCCTTTGTGAATATTTCAGGTGCCACAAATATTTTTCCTCACTTGCCCTGAATGCCACGTTCTCCTCCATCAAGGCAAACCCGGCTTTCTGCTAGCTACCAAACATCTCATGTAGACGACTTTCATGTTTCTGGAGTGATGATTCATGCATACCAGATCACAAATGAAGATTAGGAATATATACCTTATTTAAATGTAGAAAACATTTCAAAACATCCATCGCCTCTTCACATATCAAAGTGGAAACTCATCCTTACAATTACATGAGCACCACACACGGATAATTTCAACATCTACATGAGAGGGCGATACGACCTTCAAGCTGGGGAGTTCATATTATCTATCAATAAATCATTTGATTTACTCGTCTTAGGCATCTCCTTGTTACACGAAATAACTGCAATGAACAGAAGCTCAAGAAAGAGTAAAAAATAATTGTATCAACATAAAGTAATGCATTAACCAAAGCAGAAAAAAAACCATAGGACACAAACCTTTTTATTCTCTTGTGAGGGCAGAGCAATGTATGATGTTACACCGCTTTGTACCTAACCAGGTAGGTCTAAACACCTTTACAGTGTGCAGTACCAGCAACTCTTGACTACAATAAAATAGGAAGCACCATTTCCATTCATAGATATCCATTAATATAATACTGCATCACAGTAAAAGAAAAAGGGTGAGTCAGGAACATGCTGAGTCGTGACAGTAAAGAAAGACTAAATCACAGATGCAAAACTATCTCAGCAGTCCAGGAACATTTGGATGAATGATATATTCCATAAATCCGTATGATACTAAACGTTGCACTTTCTTACTAGAAATACTGTGATTCAATCTACAGTTTTAAGAAATTCTCCCAGGCATGGCAAATAACACCATTCCATTTCAAGGCATTTTTCATGGGGAAAAATTATTAATTTCATCATGCTCTCACCAAACACACTTTGCATGAGTTCCACATTAGGAACGACTACAAAAAATATAACACCTTAGTGATAAAAGCAGAGTGGCCATGTCATTTGTAAAAATGGCCTTCTAAATATTCAATGAAAAGAATGTACTATTGTATAAACCTGCAGCCTACCTTTCTGGGTCAGGTACAAATTTTTCTAATATAAAGAGAATCACATATAATAACAAATATTGCATGGAGTATGCACCACAATTAATTCCCTAGCAGCACAAATAATTCAGCATATAATTCTCTAATTTTTGCCATGTTCTGAGCAACCAATAAAGTAACAGTAACAGATATGAATTAGCCACCAACCACACATGAACAGTACTGACATTACTTGTGGCAACACAAGGTCCTCACTGCTCTGGCTTCTTCTCATCTGTCACCTGCTTCCAGTTCATCAGTTCATCTAGTAGAGCTTCTAGCAATGGATTGCCTCCAAGTTTAGCCACCTCAGCCCATATTTCAGCATCAAGCTCCTCAAGAGTGTGCCTTGTATAAATCAAAGAACCAAATTTCTCCAGCAATATAATACAAGACTTCTTCAATTCCACATCCCGAGTTCTTTGTCGCAGGATATCTGCATGCTTGCAGTTAAGACTAATAATCAGATGCTGTATTATGTCACACAATCAGAAGATCTTTTGCTGTAATCTCAAACTGTGTAAATTCAATATAACCAGCCCTGTATTTAAGCTTAATCACCAGAATTAAGTACAGTGCACCACAGCAGTTTTGCTGTTACATGTGCACCAAGCCCTCCCCTCTTAAATATTACATGTATCACTCTGAATTGTGTATGAGACTTCAAATTGGATTGTAAGCAAAATCAATTTAATTTAATTATTAAGATTAATTATAGTTTTCATTACTTGTCTTGTACATCTGCAACAAAAAGTTGTATGATTGCACCTATTAGCTTTATCATGCCCTTCTGTCCACATGTAACAACTCATACCAAGAACAGTATGGTGGAACTGTAGACATAGCGATGTCAGCATAAATACTGAACTGTATACTCTCAAAAATGTAGCAGTAGTGTGAAGTGCAAAGACCACGGAATTGGAGGGACAAGAATCTGGCTAAAGTACACTGACTAAGAAATATGTAAGATAAGGACAGTTGGTTGCAAAAATAAAGGAGAATGGCAGAAGAGAATATTATCTAGAAATAACTGCAAAGTAAAAAAGGAAAAAATTATAAAGGAAGAAGAAGGAGAAATAACGTAAGATTACAAGTAAACAGTAGGGATACATATGACACAGGCCTATTACAAGCAAAAAAGTTTGCTAAAATGTTAAAAAGAGTAATTTAATTAGGATGTCAATATATAGGACCAGGGAGTTGCAATCTGATTTCTACAGCAGTAATTATCTAGTGATTCAAACGTGGATAAACCAAGGTTCTTTTTATGTTGGCAAAATGATTTTAGATTAAGCTGGATATTGCAACTACTATCGAAAAAGAGCAGAACAGCATTTAGCCGAATATTATGGTGTCAAAGTATGAGTTAATGAACAAATCTGTAACAGCAGAAGGATACGCATCACCTGATTGTCATCTGGATGACTCATTATAGCATGGATTATTGGCAAACAGAACTTGCCTTCTGTAAGGTCTTCACAGTAGCCTTTGTCCCGTGAATACTGTAACAAAAAAAAAAGCAACATTTTTAAGCAATATTCCCATATTAGCACTTTACAAGCCCTATCATTATACAAACATTAAGTGCCTCCTGACAACAAAATGAACATGTCAGTTCAGACTTATTTCCATATTATTGCCAAGTTTACTAAAGCTTCATCAGATGTCACCAGCATACAGGTACTTCCACAAAAACGCTTTAGACATACCACGTGTTACTTTTTGAAGATTTACGAGAGATTTCCAGAAGGTAAGGTCCCTTATTTTCTTCTCAGTATTTACTTATTCCAAAATCATAATAATTACACATTATTAAGAGTACTGAGTGTACTAGATCGGGTCTGTAGTGTGGACGGCAGTAACACTGTCCACGCAACGTTTTTGATGGCTTCCCAAATCTTCAAACTTGTGTACTGCGCTCCATTATCAAGCTGAAACAAGATTTCTGTTGAAGTCTTGTGAGGCTGAAGTCGTTTGAAAAGCTTCCTCAGTTCTTTCAGCCTCCTGATGAAGGCGTCGGATTTCACTGTCTCCTGTCTCGGCATCGCATCCACAAGAATAACTTCTTCACACTCGCAGACGACAGTGATCTTGACTTTGCCCGCTGACAGAATTTCTGAGTTCATTCATCCTGGGAGATTGAGGAGGCTATCAATCCATGGATTGCCATTTCTTCTCCGGTTCAAAAATCCAGGTTTTATGTGCTGTTAACAATCTGCGGTAAGAAGGTCTCTCCCTCAGCTCAAAACGTGTAAACAACTCGGAACAATTGGCTTTACTCTCGGTTTTGTGTTCCGACTGTGAGGCTCCGAGGAAACCATCTCGCGCGTACTTTCGAATATCCAAGATCTCGAATGATGTGTTTAACACCTGCTTTGCTGATTAAAAGACATAGCCAGTTGTCGGGTTGTGATACGTCGATCCTCGCACCCGGTGGTATTAGCACGCCGCAGCTTTTCAGGGCTAACAGCTGGGACAGGACGAACTGAGCGACGCAAAACATGGAGCTCTGATTTTTCTGTTTCGGTAGTAATCACTCTTTTCGCCCAGCGACTTAAGGTGCTTCTGTCAACCATAGCACTTCATCAACATTCCTGAGACTTTCGGGGATATTTGTCACTCATTCTTTCTCGGCAACGAGGAATACTATCACAGCGAATTGACTGTAACGCACCTCATTGCCTCACTCTATTATGACGCGCGACTGCAATGGTGCTGTGTCAGAAATATTTTCAATTTCGTACATAAATGTTACAAATTTTATATTTGGTTAACCTAAAATGTGACAGTTGTAGCTTTGTTACTGGCAACAAAAATATGGGGCATTACTTTCTAGACATCCCACATAAAGTGATGCTCTGTGAATTACGAATACAATTTGCACAAAAATGTTAAACCGAACGTGATTTCGAATTTCATTACATTTAAGAGTGGATATATAAAACTATCAGTTATATAAAATGATAGATAACACTTACACCTATGCCATAAAATCACATACAGTACAAAGACTTATGCATTCATACAAACTAAAAACAATTAAATCTTCAAAGGTGATTATAGAAGTAAATATAAAAATAAAATTCCAGCAACTCCAAGACTTTCACACTTCAATTAGACCTTGAGGAAGTAAATCGTTATTGTTCGTGCACATAAATTTACCGATTCCATCTTCTCATGACAACCCAGCTAATGCCAAGATCTTGCATGTGTGGGGATTCATATCAATACCCCCTACACCTTAATGACATTAAGATAGCAACATGTACAACTTAACCATCTAGAAATGATAGGTCAGGTGTTACCTCCTGCAGACTCAGATTGCAGTAGTCATCCCGAATCTGGAAGTACAGCCCCAAGATCTCAGTTAGTTTGGTGAAATCAGCTTTATTGTCACTAAACAGCTGCACGAGTCGGATTGCAAGCATAAACAGTCCACCCGTCTCTGATAAAACAGACATTTTATGTTCTGGTAAAGTATTATGTCATTATAAAACCTGCGTAATGTCACAAACAAATTATTCATTACGTATAAAGTACAAAAATTCAGCATCAAAAACACGTGATATTTAGATGGATATATTTAGAATCAAATAATGGTTTCCAACAGGAAAGTGTGAGTTACCATAATTCAGGGTGAAACATTTTCTGTTTGACCAATAAGTGGTGGTCCGAAGTTTCACCAGCGTTGCGTCGTATGCCGCTTCTCTTGAGGGGTAACAGTCGGTGATGGGGAACTAGACAAAATATCGCAGTGATAATAACTTTTGAAAGTCAAATGAAACCCATCAGTGCTACAGGAAGTGCTGGAAGTTTTACCTCCCTAACCGAATGATATCATTAAAACCTTGCAACCCGTTGCTGATAACTCTTTTGAGTTCTTCCCCGGAAATTGTTGAAATCTCACGGCGGATATGGTTTCTTAGTTCTTCCAGAGTGTGGGATTTGTTTTGTAAAATATATCTTTTAAACTTACTCAATAATATCTGTAACAAAGTGTTAAATCAGGGGAATGCAGGGGCCAAAGTCCTCGGCTCTTTATGTGGCCACAATTCAACGTAGTTGTCTGCTTGTGGTAAAGCATTTCTCTGTCAAACTTTCAGTGCTCTAACAACATACATCGAGTCAGATGTAGTATTCATCAGTATGCGATTTTATCACAACTCTATTTAATATGTAAGTCTGTTAAAAATGTCGCAGGAAATTTCGGTGGCAGTTTCCATGAGAACAATTTCCAAGTAAACAAACTGAATTGTGACTTTTGTTTGTGAGGAATTTCAAAAATAAATTGTATAAAACAAGTCCCACACTCTGGAAGAATTAAGAAACAAAATCCGCGGCGATGTTTCAACAGTGTCCGGGAAAGAAATTCAGAGAGTTAACAACAACCTCCACCGAAGGTATACTGGGTTCATACAATCAGAAGGGCAACAGTTTCAGCATCTGCTGTAGCACTGGTGGGATTTTATTAGACTTTCTACAGGTTATTACCACTGCTATACTTAGCATAGCTAGCTTAACCGACTGTTGCCCCTCCCAATATGCGGCATACGACACAAAGCTGGCGGAGAGCCAGGCCGCCACTTATCGGTAAAGAAGAATGTGGTCCATCCTGCTGTCCTGCATAAACACTTTGCACTTGTATAATATTTCTTTCAGATAAGTTTCAAACACAAAATCTGTGAATATAACAAGTTGCTATGCCCAGGACTACAAGGAACCTGCTACAAAAAAAAAAGCTACACCTAGCAAGAAACCAAGATATTCTATACAAAACCCAATGTATTACTTGAAGACCATGAGGATTCCACCACTGTAAGCAGCTGCAACATGCCGAAAAGCTATAGGTTTTTATACACGTGGTCACACTGTCAGCTCCAGGCACAAGAATATGATCACAACAAATAATTGCACCTAGCCAAATTTAAGAGATATTTTGTAGGTAGGTACGACACTGACTGCAGTCATGACACTATAATGAACAGTATCACTTGGCCAGACTGCACTGCCATACCCCACACTACAATTATCCAACCACAATAAACACTTTACAGCAGCCCAGTGCCTTACTCCCAGACTTAAACATTTCACAATAACAAACAGCTGCACTGAACCAAAGTTCAGGATCTTTCATACCACGTCCTGCACCTTGTCCCCAGTCTGCAAGGATCCAGGCATACCAAAAAATATAATCCATCTCACTTACATCAAATATTCTCCCATTATAAGCATTCATTTCCGTCAAAATTGTAAAGGATATCCACGAGGTGCTATTTCTATTTTAATAAGTAATTTTTCATGAAATGGTATTTTAACAACAACTTGCATTATACCATTACTTAATAAAAATACAAAGCATTAATTTATATTGCAATCAAATAAAATTTGCAAAAGACTGCAGATTTATATTTATTTTGGTTTTAAAAAACAAACAGGACTTTGTGGTTTTTGTTAGAAAGTAGTACATCTGTGTAGAAACCTATATGACGGAAAATATCGTTTAACACTCACGCATCATCAAGGGAAAATACAGACACAGAGGATGAGTATTGAGTAACAAATCTCAGGACAGTCACATGCAGCAAACTGTGAATTGCTATGTCTCTGAATGGCAAGTCTTAAACATCATGTATTCCAAAGCGTGCAAACACAGATCTTTCAGTCACTGTGTGTTGGAACTGTAACCAGACACTGTGTCTGCATGAACAGTTAGTAAACACAATGTCTGTAGGTACAGCCCTAATCAACAAAACAATAAATTCACTCTTCATGTTCTATGACTGTGAATTTTTAAGTGCTCTGCATGCTAATCATCATTCTGCATTATGAGCTCTTGGACACCAAACAGGTATAAATGCACTCAAATAATGCCTCATACAGAATTAAGTTTTGTCCACCTTTTCAAGTTTTAATAAGATTAGAACTGCCCCAGTGTCACTGAATTTTAACACATAAATTTAAAAGGAAAATTTTCAAACAGGTTTTGTCAAAATTCTTGCATAGTGAAACCCTCAATTTGTGTCCGGATAAAAATGGATAGGAAGCATGAGCCTTTGATAATTGTTTTCTACAGCCAAATGCATTGCCACTACAGCCTGGATAAATGTGAGAATTCACCTCTTCCAATTTTAAAATTAGAGCTTATGGCAGTGACATAATTGGACTGGGGAATAAAAATTAAATTTTAACTAATGTAAATACCTTTTGCATAGAAACCCTTAAATTCAGATTTATTGTCACTGTGTATCTTAGCTTTTCATAGCATTTTTCACAAAGATTACAGTTTTCTGTGGTATGACCAATCAACATGGTGTCATCCCAGAAGATAGTAATCCTCTCTGTAATTAATTTCATACCCTGAAGTTATGCCATATGTGGTTACAAAGCTGGCAACATAGTCAAGACAATGTAAGTCAAGTAGCTCCCCCATTAACACAATGTTAAAATGATTCCAGACAACCTATTTTGAACAAGAAAAGCTATGTTCATATTTATCAAATAATTACAAAACTATATGAAATCCAACAGAAGAAGATAATTTAAAGTGGACAAACTTTCTCTTGAACATTAGGTGGGTCAGGTGGATCATTATGTCCAATGTTCAAGAATTCAAGTAATGATGCACGAGTCCCTTAAGATGACTTTAAAAAATAAAGAACTGAATTCTGGTGAGACAAAGATCTCTTCTTCTCCTATAGATCTCCTTATACCAGCTTCAATATAACCAAGCACATCAGTCACTTTGACACAGTAATGGTTCCCTCCTCAGGGTCTGGACTGCAATCCTCAGCTTCTTAGAAGGGTCTCTGCATTCAAATTTCAACAAGATTGTCGAGCATGAGCTCCTGATCACGGGAATTTGGGAAATTAAAAACAGCCTTCGACACAGTACCCCAAACAAGTGTAAATGCACTCAAAAAATACCTCATACAGAATTAAGTTTTGTCCAACTTTTTAAGTTTTAATAAGATTAGAACTGTCCCAATGTCACTGAATTTTAACACACCAATTTAAAAGAAAAATTTTCTAACAGGTTTTGTCAAAATTCTTGCATAATGAAACTGTCAAGATATATCAGGCCGAAAATGGATAGGAAGCATGAGCCTTTGACAATTTTTTTCTGCGGTCCAATGCATTGCCACTGCAGCCTGGATAATTGTAAGAATTCACCCCTTCCAATTCTAAATTTAGGATATCTGGCACTGACAAAATTGGACTGGGCAATAAAAATTAAATTTTAACCAGTGTAAATATCTTTGGCATAGAGATCCTTAAAAATTCAGATTTCTCTCTCACTGTGTGATCATAGATTTTCACAGCATTTCTCACAACGATTACAGTTTTCTGGGATATGACAAATCAACATATCATCATCCCTGAAGATTGCAATCCTTTCTGTAAGTAATGTTATCCCCTGAAGTTATGCCATATGTAGTTACAAAGATGGCAACATTTTTAAGACAAGGTAAGTCGAGAAAAGTCTCCCATTAATGCTATATAAAATGGGGATGGTGGTTCCAGACAATATACTTTGAAAAAGAGAAAGATACCAAATACAAAAAAATATGATATCCAACAAAAGAAGATAATTTAAGATGGACACACTTTCTCTTAAACATTAGGTGGGTCAGTTGGATCATTATGCCCACTGTTCAAGAATTCAAGTGATGATACACGAGTCCCTGAAAATTACATTAAGAAATCAAGCACAGAAATCTGGTGGGAAAAGACTTCTTCCTAACTTTCAGATCTCCTTACACCGTGACAGAGTAATGGTTCTCTCCTCAGGACTGGGCCTGCAATCATTGGCATCTTAAAGGTTGTAAGATGACTAGTCAAAATGAATTGATTTATAAAATGTTTGAACACTATGACTGTTATTTAGCAGTGATGTTTCTTGCTGAATTCAACATTATCCTTCCCACAAGGTTCATTCTGCCCTAACTCTCGTATTTCATCTATTCTGCTGATTTATAGTGACTAAAACTCTTCAATGAGACAATAATGATTTATTTCAGAGAACAGAATATGATTCCAGCACTGAACACGTTAGCACAAAAAAATGCCTTCAATTTCAGGCAATATAATAACTATTATTGCTGTCTCAGTACAATTGCAACTAAATAAGCCTCTCCCTCCCAACTAATTCTTCCTGTGAGATTCTACATCAAATTCAAAATGTCTTTTCTGAACAACATTTGCCCTGCTCTACACCACATCTCAAATCCATTCTAGGCTAATATGAACTCATTTTACAATGCGCATTAAAACAATACAAGTCTAGTGTTATGGTGATCATGCCTCTAAATCTGTATGCTTTACCTTCACAACTACTTGAGAGGTTATAATTAAATTTTATATGAACATTTTGCCACTGGACACAATCCCAAATTCATACTTCTCAATTTCCTAAAACTGGTAGTAACAACACTCCCCGTGTGGTGACCGGGGAAAAGAATAGTTCCACTGATGCCCATGCAGGTCGTAAAAGGCGACCAAAATGGGTACCCAGTGCCTAGGGGTATAGCTGGGCCACCCTGCCCCGGGGGTTATAAATTCGGCGGACTGGCCCTGCAGGTTGGGGGTTGGGTGACAGGCTGACAAACTGTCACTGTAAAAAATGGATCGTTAGGAAACCTAAAATGTGGCCTCGGAACAGTCAGATAGAATGGAATCGACCTACGCAATAGAAAAGGATTAATGAGTTGAGGATAGTGACGTGGAATGTACGGACATTGTACAGAGCAGGAGCAATGAAGGAAATGTTGAAGGAGATGGATAATATAAAATAGATATTTGTGCCCTGCAAGAAATTCGATGGCCAGGGAAAGGAACGGTGATAAACAAGAATTATATGATTTAATATAGTGGAAATAAAAGTGACAAACACGAATTTGGAACAGCATTTTACACTAGTAGACACAATATGGATAATTTACTAGATTTTGAACTCATAAATGAAAGAATTTGTAAAATTAGGATTAAACATAAATATTACAATTTGACACTGATATCAACACATGCCCCAACTGAAGACAAAGATGAAGTAGTAAAAGAAGATTTTTATAACTGTTTGGAAAAGACATGTGATGAAATTCCCAATTATGACACGAAAATAATACTAGGGGACTTTAATGCTAAAGTTGGAAAAGAGACCTATTTACATCCAGCATGTGGAGGACACAGCCTTCACAATGAAACAAATGATAATGGAAAACGAATGGTAAATTTTGCACTGGGCAGGGATTTAGCTGTGACAGGAACATGGTTTCAGCATAAGGACATTCACAAGATTACCTGGCGATCACCCGACAACAAGATATGTAATCAGATAGACCATATACTAGTAGACAGAAGACACTGCACAAATGTGTGTGATGTAAGAAGTATGAGAGGGGCTGAAATAAACTCAGATCACTTTTTAGTGAGGGCAAAAATTAGATTAAAAATTAAGAAAATAGAGAAGACTAAAAAAAGTGAAATAAAGAAATGGGATATTAACAAACTAAATAAGAAAGAGGTAAAAAAAGAATTTAGTAAGGAGGTAACAGCAAACATACAAAATGCTCAATTAGAGGAAGTGGAAGATATAAATAAAACGTGGAACAATATAAAAAAAGGAATAAATAAAGCGGCAGGAAAAATAATAGAAAAAGAAGAAAGACTACAGGGAAACAGTTTGTTTGATGAAGAATGTCAAATTATATTGGAAGATAAAAAGAGAGCTTACATCAAAATGATAAAGAGAAATACTAGACAAAATGCACAAGAATATAAGGATAAAAGGAAGGAAGCACATAAAATATTTAAACAAAAACAAGAGAGATGTGTTTAAATCAAAGCTGGAACAAATGGAAATAGCTTATAATAACAAGGAAGCAAAGAAATTCTACCAAGAAGTGAACAGTATAAGAAAAGGATTCAAACCACAAACACTGTTAATCAGAGATAAGGAAGGTACCATAGTAAGCAATAGAGAGAAAGCACTACAAAGATGGTCTGAATATTATGAGAAACACTTCGAACTGCAAGATGGAACAGAAAACCACAGGGGTGAAGAGGGGACAATATGTGTACACACTGCAGAACCAGAGATTAAACCACCAAGTGATGTAGACATAGAGATAGCTATAGGTAAATTAAAAAATGGAAAAGCAACTGGATATGATCAAATTCCGGCTGAATTGATTAAAGAAGGAGGAAAAGAACTGAGGAGGGTTATGTATGGTCTAATTTTAAAAATATGGGAAAAAGAGACTATACCACATGAGTGGAAGTATGGCATAATATGTCCAATTCATAAGAAAGGGGACACTGTGAGATGTGACAACTACAGAGCAGTCACACTGTTATGTACAACATATAAAATTTTGGCAAATATTTTATACGCAAAATTAGTACCTTATGCTGAGGAAATAATAGGAGAATACCAAGGGGGCTTTCGAAGAGGAAGATCAATTGTTGATCAGATTTTTACTATGAGACAAATATCGAAAAAATGCTGGGAACAGAATATAGATGTGCACTATTTATTTATAGATTTTCAAGCAGCATATGACAATGTATGGAGAAATGAAATATGGAGTGAAATGCATAAACTAGGTTTCCCCAAAAAATTAGTTAATTTGTGTAGAATTCTAAATAATAAAATATATGCTAAGTTTAAAATAGTTAAACATTTGTCTCCGGAATTTGAAGTTATGAAAGGTTTGAGACAAGGAGACGCAATTGCTCCTTTGTTATTTAATGTAATGCTAGAAATTGCGACAAGAAGATCTAAAGTAGAAACAAAGGGAACTATTTTTGACAAATGCAGTCAAATTATGGCATATACTGATGATGTGGTCATTATGGGAAGAAGATTACAGGATGTAAAAGAAGTATTTACTTCACTGATAGAACAAGCAAATAAGATGGGATTAGAAATAAATGAGAAAAAGACAAAATTTATGACAGTATCATGAAAGCCCTACAACGAGAATGAAAATGTAAAAATTGGTACATATAATTTTGAAATATGAAAGACTATACATATCTTGGTACAGTTTTAACAAATAAAAATGAATTAAGACCGGAGATTGAAAAAAGAATTACAAATGCAAATAGAGCATACTATGCACTTCTTCCTTTACTAAAGAGTCAATCAGTACGTAGAGCAAAAAAGTTAACATTTATAAGACATTAATAAGACCTGTGGTAACATACGGAGCAGAAGTGTGGACATTGAATAAGGACATTGCTAAAAGGCTGGCAGTGTTTGAACGAAAAATTTTGAGAAGAATATTTGGGGCAATTAAAGTAAATGAAAATTGGAGAAAGTGACATAACAAGGAACTAAAGCAGGTGTTTGGAGATTTAGATATACTGTCATTTGTCAGAATAAGTCGGCTCAAATGGATTGGTCATGTTAACAGAATGGAGAATAAAAGAACAGTAAGTCAAGTATTTAATAAGAATCCTCAAGGAAGTCGACCAAGAGGACGACCAAGAAACAGATGGTGGAATTGTGTACAAACAGACATTAAGAAGTGTAAAATTAACAACTGGAAAGAAAGGTCAAAAAACAGAGGTGACTGGGAAAGGGCCATTAAGGAGGCCAAGGTCTGCATTGGACTGTAGTGCCAGAGAAGAAGAAGAAGAAGAAGAAGAAGAAGAAGAAGAAGAGAAGAAGAAGAAGAAGAGAAGAAGAAGAAGAAGGAGAAGAAGGAGAAGAAGGAGAAGAAGAAGGAGAAGAAGGAGAAGAAGAAGGAGAAGAAGAAGAAGGAGAAGAAGAAGAAGAGAGAAGAAGAAGGAGAAGGAGAAGGAGAGAAGAGAAGGAGAAGAAGAAGAGAGAAGAAGAAGAAGGAGGAGGAGGAGGAGGAGGAGAGGAGGAGGAGGAGGAGGAGAAGGAGGAGGAGGAGGAGAAGGAGAGGAGGAGGAGGAAAGGAGGAGGAGGTAGTAACAACACAGTGAACACATGGACTTAAGACCTGGGAGTGACACTAGCATCATTCCCTGTAGTAACCCAGATGTTTTCAATAGCGTTAATACTTCTACCCAAGGTCTTTGATACAAGAATTGTTTATATTGTTTCTGTCTCCACAATTTTACTAACCTTCAATATTAATGCCTTGTAAGAACTAAAATATTAAAATTCAAGATTAATAAATGTTGTGGAGACAGAAACAATTTTAAAACTTTTTCTTCCAGAATAAAAACACAATGAGATGTCTAATAGACACTCAGAGTGTCGAAGTCTAAAGAATGTGTGTGTAAATGTCATGCACTCTGGTACACACCACTCCTTCCCAATCTTCCTACAAGCACACAGGTACAGTTAAATCCTGCAAATGGTTCTGACCCAATCCTTACTTCTCTTAACCATCTCCTTATATTCCTCTACTGATGGACAGATGTAGTTATCACGCCAGTAGATATCCATTCCCTGTCCGCGATGCAGCTCCAACATCTGTTCTGTGTACACTCTTGTTGCTTCAGGGTGGTTAAGATTCAGCACCCTATTCAGCCCTATGAAAAGTACATAGTTGGCAGCATTGATTGTGCTGGCAACACCATATATTTTGTGTGCCACAGGAATACCTCTACGCAGAATAGAGTTATCTTGAATATCATCAATTCTGTAATGCAAAATTATACACAATTGCAACATAAAGTTTTGACAAAATATTTCAACTTATTCACAAATATTTCACAATTGGTGCTACCCGGAGCTCGCCACTTTTATCTTTGGGTTCGTGTCACTTCATGTACAAAGGACACAGATGCATGACCATTCTTAATTACAATAATTATAGATGCAAATGTGCATGGAATTGTGGATATTTTCAGGATACTATTTGCTGATGACATTCGTGTCATAATTTCTAACAGAAAGTTTTTTGGAGATTATCTGTACAAAGTCATGCTTATTTCTCTCTCATATGATTGAATGGATTGGTAAATCTAGATAAAGCAGATACAATACAATTTATAACAAATTATTTATCACACTTTTCATTAAGTAATGGTTATGAAGAGACTGCAAATACGCAATTTCTTGGTTTGTGAAATAATAACCACGTGAATTGGAAGAATCTTTTTGATGAAATTATTTATAAGTTAATTGGAGCATGATAGGTAGTTAGGATGATGGCCCATATCTGCAACATTAACACACTCAAATCCTTTTATTTCACATACTTCCATTCTATTAAAAAATAATTTTTTTAGGTACCTAGTCTAACAGTGAAAAAGATATCAACTTTACAAAGTCAAATCATCAGAATCATGATTCATGCATGCCTAGAACCCAATGTAGGAGTCTGTTTAAGAAATTATAGATTTTACCTGCTCCATGCCAATGTGTGATTTCATTAATGGACTTCATTGTAAATTATTAAGATTATTTTCAAACAAATTCATCTCTGTAGAGTATTAATGCAAGAAATAAACATCATCTTCACAGACCAAATGCCAACATATCATGTTTTCAGTAGACCACATTTTATGATGCCTTCAAAATTTGTGACATTTTTTCACTTGGTCTCGTGTGTCTAAAGAATGGAAAGGCACAATTTCAAGTAGCTTTAAGAAGATACTTAAGTACACATCTTTTTATCCTGTGGACAATTTTTTATGTGGAAATATGAAACATAATACAGTACATAAATTTGTTTATATTAACTTGCACTGTAATAATTCTATCATTTCAGAAAACTTAAAGATCCAAGGAATGTATCTGTGTACATGTACGAGGGCCGTCCAAAAAGTATCCGACTATATTTTTTCCCGCGGTAAGTAATGGCGAAAGGGTGGGGAAACTGAGCGTAGTGGTAGAAGGGACTTTCATGCGCATGCGTGATTTTTTGCTGCCTCGCAACACCGCCGGATACGTCTGTCGCTGCCAGATAGCGAAGTGGTGTAACACGTGTTCGTCGCATTCTCGTTTCGCTCAAGATGACAGAATGTTTGGAGCAGCGATACTGCATCAAGTTTTGTCAGAAACTTGGGGATACCCAAGCGGAAACAATCCGCAAAATTCAGCAGGCTTTCGGTGATGATGCAATGGGGGTCACTCAAATTAAAGAGTGGTTCAACCGCTTTAAAGATGGCCGCATGTCGGCGGACAGTGATCAGCGTTCCGGGAGACCGTCAACGAGCCGAAATGCTGATGTCATTGACAAAGTGCGGACATTGATCATGGAGGACCGTCGTTTGACCGTCCGGGAAATTGCTGATGAGGTTGGGATCAGCAGAGGTTCCGCAAACACGATTTTAACTGAGGATGTGGGCATGCGAAGAGTGGCGGCAAAATTTGTGCCCAAGCTGCTTTCGCCGGAGCAGCAACAACTCCGCCTTGAGGTCGCGCAGGACATGCTGGAGTGCGCCAACAGGGATCCTGAGTTCCTGAAGACTGTGATCACTGGTGACGAGTCGTGGGTGTACGGATATGACCCGGAAACCAAGGTCCAGTCGTCACAATGGAAGCATCCAACATCCCCGAGGCCCAAAAAAGCACGACACGTTCGGAGCAATGTGAAAGTGATACTGACTGTTTTCTTCGATTACCGGGGTGTTGTGCATCATGAGTACGCACCACTAGGCCAAACTGTTAATAAGGAGTACTACCAAGAAGTCCTCCGTCATCTTCGTGATGCAGTTCGGCGCACGAGACCGGAGCTGTGGGACGCACGCAACTGGCAGCTGCATCATGACAATGCCCCAGCTCATTCATCACACCTGATCCAGGGTTTCCTGGCTAAGCACGGCATTCCGCAGGTTCGCCAGGCTCCCTACTCTCCTGACATGGCTCCTTGTGATTTCTGGCTGTTCCCGAGATTGAAGACACCGCTAAAAGGCTCCCGTTTTGACAGCCGCGAGGACATCATACAGAACGCGACGGCGCAGCTGCACACCATTCCAAAACAAGCCTTCCAGAATTGCTTCCAGCGAAGTAAGGACCGCTGGGCTAAGTGTGTGGAGTCACAAGGGGCCTACGTTTAAGGGGATTAGGTATTGTAACCACCCAGATACAGAACTTTTTTTTCCCGGCCCAAGGTCGGATACTTTTTGGACAGACCTCGTATGTACATATGTACATGTTTATGTGGGTGTGCATGTATGTATATATATGTAGGCCATGTATGTATGTGTGTATTTGTGTATGCATGTACGTATGTATGTGCTTATGTATGGGTGTACATATGTATGTATGTATGTGTGCAGATATGTTATGAATGATGAGTAGGATATCAAGTTTTCTGATTTGTAATTTTCAGAGCTGACAAAGTAACATGCACATACTATAATAACACTATAAGATTACAATAGAAAACACTTTTTGATATATATGTATATACATGAAACAGTAAAATAGTACAGACAAAAGTTTTAAGGGATTTTCATACAGTTAAATTGGTTAATTATTTTATGTTAACATTGAAGCAACGAATTGTTATGCTGAAAACACAATTTGACATTAAAGAAAAGTACTACATTATACAGTAAATTTAACCTACATAGTTCATTGACTATTTTTCATCAAAATATAAGAGGTTTAAAACAAAAAAAAATATGGACTATTATGTATGTTAACTAGTATTAATTTAAATCCTCACGTTATTTGTTTTTCTGATCACTATTTAACTGAACAAAACCTTTTGATTGTTAATCTTTCAAATTATTATTTAGCCTCTAATTTTTCTCATATAAACCATTCTGGAGGTGGTGTATGTATTTACATATGGTCTGATTTAAAATTAATAGAATTGACATTTCTCAATTTTGTACTGAGAAAAGTTTTGAGACTTGTGCAGTTCAAATTGCTACTAGTATTTACTCTATTACAGTAATACGTATTTACAGATCTCCTTCTGCAAACTTCTATAAATTTTTAAGTCAATTAGATCTAACTTTAGCTTATTTACATAAATCTATGATTGAATTTGTAATTTGTGGTGACTTCAATGTAAATTTTTTAAATGGCTCTAGCTTAAAACTTCATCTATCCTTACTTTTTCAGTCTTATAATATGTATTCTATAATTGACTTTCCCACTAGAACCGCTAATTGCTCCAGTACAGCAACTGATAATATTTTTATTGATTACCACAGAATCAATTCTTTTGATGTAATTCCAATCTGTAACGGCCTCTCTGATCATGTTTTGCAGTGTTTAAATTTAAATAATTTTTTTCTGCTTCTCTTATGGGTAGTAAACCATTAATCAGGAAAAGAATAATTACTAATCAGGCAATGGCTAACTTTATAATCATGCTAAAAAACGAATCTTGGGAAAACATTTTTCTTCAAAATGATATCAACAAAAGTTTTAATTTTTTTTAACACATTTTTAAATTTCTTTGAATCCTGCTTTCCATTCATACATGTTACTCCTAAAACAAAAACAAAAAATTGTTGGATAAATACAGGCATAAGAATATTATGTAAGCAAGAAATGCCTGTACAGGTAGCCCTCGATTTGCGCCGGTCCAATTTGCGCCGATTCAGAATAACGCCGATTTTGAAACCAGGAGGTCAAAAAGTGAAAACAATATATTTTACTATTATTTATAACGTTTTACAACTTTTCTCGTACTGCTTCTTATACCAAATCGTAATTCTTACATCGCTGATTTTAAATAAAAATTATAAATACAGTCATCTCTGCAATTACGTATGTTTCGTTAACGCGAATTTGCTCTAATGAGTTCGATTAATCGGTAAAAGCTGCTTGTAAAATGTAAACTTTTGCATATGCGAGTTTGCTCTTATGCGATTTCAATCCCGGCGCTTTAACCTATCAAAGAACAAATTTAATCTCTGCGGAGGTCCCGGGTTTATTTTTATTACGCGATTTTCTATAGGTCGACGTCTTACATGAATGCAACTATCGTGTAATAGCTTCATTAAGCCATTGCCGGTTGTAAGTGTACAAAATATATTTTTTTTTTATTTCCTTTAATATATTTACGTTATTTCAAAGCTTTAAATGTAATGCCATTATATAACTCGTCAATGTTTGGGTGCCGAAAACGCATGTCATTGACTTCCCATTGATTTACATTATAAAATCGTTTCAATTTACGCCGATTCCGATTACGCCGGTTCGTCCAGGAACGCATCCCCGGCATAAATCGAGGGCTACCTGTATATTATTAGTAAAATCAGCAATAGCTCGAAGTTCAAAGCCTGTTGTAATTAATATTGTGTTATATTAAGGAAAATAATTAGAAAGGCTAAACAAATATATTACATTGAATTGCTAGTATCCTCTAGTAATAAATCTAAAACATCTTGGAATATAATTAAGAGTGAAACAGGTAAAATGAATACAATAATTCATACTCTTTCTGAGTTTAAATTAGGCAATAAATTTATTCATAAAGATCAATCTGCTGAGGCATTTAATAATTTCTTTCTAAATGTTGTTGAGGAATTGAATATTGAAAAAGCTATTTTGAGTTGGCTAGTCTTTTACTTAATAAATCACTTCGTGATGGTTTTCCTGAAATGATTAATATTCCAATTACTGAATCTGAAATTATCTGTACAATTGCTTTCTTAAAGAATAAGGGTTCATATGGCTATGATGGAATATCCAACAAATTACTAAAAAAATTCAGTGATTTAATTAGTAAACCTCTTGCTTATATTTTTAATACTTCTCGAACTTTAGATATATTTCCAGACCATTTGAAGTATACCGTTGTCAAAACTGTATTCAAAAACAATGATAGATCTCTAATTTCTAATTATAGACCCATTTCTTTATTGACTGGATTCTCAAAAATTTTTCAAATATTAATTGCTCAAAGAATAAAACACCATTTGGTAAATCATAATATACTAGTACCAGAAAAAGTATGGTGTTAGGGAAGGTGTTTCAACAGTTACTGCTACACATAAGCTTATTGAAACTGTTTTTAATGCATGGAATAAGAAAGGATATGTTGCAGGTATATTTTGTGATTTAACTAAAGCATTCGATTGTGTGAACCATGAACTATTACGTAGTAAATTACAATTTTATGGAGTAAGAGTTGTTATACTCGTATTACACTGACTTAAATCATATCTGACTAATAGGAAACAAAGAGTTTATCTGGAATCTATCAATTTACTTAACTATACTTCTGTATGGGACACTGTTAAGTGAGGTGTTCCACAGGGTTCTGTTTTGGGTCCCTTGCTATTTAATATATATTAATGATTTTCCTATATTAATTAAAAAATACTCTTATATTATACTGTTTGCTGATGATACAAGTATACTTGCTACATCCAATAATTATACTGAACTAAATCATAATTTAAATTTTCTTCTGCATTACGCTTCTAAATGGTTCAAAATAAATCAGTTGGTATTAAATACTAATAAAATGAAATGAGAAAATTATCCAACATTTTAAATATTGTCACATTAGGAATAGTTTATTTTGCATACTTTCAATAACTCGTGAATTATTGCATCATTTTTAGGGGTTCTTCATCAAACATGCACAATGATTTCTTGATGCAAAAAATAATTATTAGAATTATGCTAGGTCTGGACCCTAGGAGCTCTTGTAGAGGTGCGTTTAGGACATTAGACATACTAACAGTTCCAAGTCTGTATATTTATGCATTAATGTTTGTTGTTAATAATCCAGATAGTTTCCAGTCTAACTCCACAATACATTGTACAAATACAAGGCAAAAAAATCAAATGCTCTTAAAGTAAAGTAAAGTTGTCCCTATAACAGGCCATGAAGGCCCAAAGGGTATAGCTCTACTCCTTCTTGACCCCGGCGCTAGTTGGGGGTGGGTGGTCTTTTTCTTCTTTGTGCCCAATCTCATATTCATGCCGTCTTGAACGGATGACGGATCTATGGAATGTGTATGTATGTATGTATGTATGTATGTAACCAAACCTGATGTAAGGATTTATTTTATGCAGTGTCCAAAAGAATGTTCAACAAATTCCAACCAAAAATAAAATATTCTTAAAATAAAACCATCAAATGTTGAATCTCTACAGACATGTGACAATGCTTGTTCCACTACCCAGATAACAAGGTGGACTCTGGATATAATTTCAAAAAATAGTTGACATTAAACACATATTTCTGAATTTGGCTGCCCTCCATGTCATACTCTGCAACACAGCCTTGGTTCTGTCAGTGGCAAGAAGTTAAAAAAAGTAACACAGGGTTTTGTCCTTCCATGACACAATACTCAAAACCAAGTTCCATGAAAATCAGGCAATTGGTATCTACATGATGCATGGATTTAAAAATGGAGATGTGTGGAGAGAGAGATAGATTAATAGACTTCCACAAAACAAACACTACAGATGGTAAACCTGCCCCAAATAAGGGATAATAATTGTACTTACAGTAGACTAGAATTATGGATCACCATAACTATGTCTGCCAATTCACTGAGCTTATCAGCAGGCACCTTCAACCAGTAGTTGAAAGCATGGACCAACTTTAGTCGAATCAGTTTGCCAGGAACTTGCTGAATATGTGTCAATGGCTGTAGTATATTCTGAAATAATATTTATGTATGTTCTGACAAATTTTATTGTCATTTAGTCATGCAAAAAAAAAAAATTACTGCATCTTAAGTTATGCTCTTCCTTTTCCCAAAAAGAATTTCAAATTTCAAAATTTTCTTTTGTAATTTGGAACTCGGAAGAGCAAAATATGAAAACAGCTACGTTATCTTTCCAGAAGTTTCCTACAGAAAAAACCTGCTATAGAAACTCATAATATATCACTAGATTAAATGCAGCAAAACGCAATATAATTGTGTGGTAAGGAAAGTTGAAAGACAGGATAATGCTCCTATTACTTTCTCTAACTTTTTGTACATACGTGTAGGTAATTTTGTGTTATTTCTCTTTTCCCTGGCCTACCTAGCTTGCGCAATACAGTTACAAATTACAAATGACGTACGATGCCTTAGTTGTTGTGCAGGAATAAGTTCTGTTGCCTTTTGGAAAATACAAATGTGGGCAGGAAATCTCACCATGGCTTCTTCAATTATGCCTGCCAAACAGCATTCAAAAATCCTCTGATATCATTACCTCATCTTGCTCCCTGTCACGCGTTATGCAGCAAGGAACTCCCTTTCCTTTCCCGGATCCTTCCATCGTGAATACTTTCCTTGTAGATATGATTTGTCCCCTAACACGGAAATATATATAATGTGAACCAGCAACCTGTCACACTACATTTTATAAACTAACATGCAAAACAAGTTTTGGATCGATAAAAAGCATTTTTTTAAAATATATTCACATTGTCACGCAGCATTTCAAGGCAACGAACATAATCAAATCGAAACTTTTACAGTACGCGTGCGTAAACATACAGATGAATGGTTCTGTTTGGTACCCCTTGAAGAGGGGGGAGAAATAGTGAATAGGGCTACTGGTAACAAAACATTCGTACATTTTGAACATGTTTGCCGATACTTCAAGGAACGAATGAAACATATTTGCAACAGCGATGTACGACTTTTAGATGCTTCCGCATAGTCGCAAAAAACGCTTCTTAGCTTCATCATGTCCTTCCCTTCGTCAATGTACATGTATCAGCGCGGCTCCCAGTGGTCGAATTTCCATGAGTTTTGATATTGGCGACTTTCCTGAAAATCTTTTGAGAAATTCCATATTTGGTTACAATCGAGCAAAAGATCGGGCATTGTACATGAGACCTAAGTGCGTATTATTGCCTGTTATATTAAATCTCTATATAAGCGCTCTTTTCGAGGGATATGGTATCACGCTGTTAGTCTAGCCAAGCAGACAAACATCACGCGAATCTGCCACACTATTACGTTATAAGTATATTGCCTGTCTTGTTTAAAATTCTGTCTGTACGCCTACCGGCTGAAGAAAAACGCTGATTAGAAATACCAGACCTTCTGGATTTTCGGCTTCAGTACCACATCTGAACATACCAGCGGTTGTGAACTGAAAGGAACTAAAAGCAGGATCCATGATTACAGTTCATCAGCAGTATAAGATCGTACACATAACAACAATGATAACGCAAAATAAACCGGTTCTGCGGAGGTGTGCAAAATGAATTACGAAAATCACTCGCTGTTCGAGTAAGTAACACGTTTCCCTCAGCAAGATTTACTGACTTTACATAATTTATAGTAAAGAATGTGAATT
Source organism: Reticulitermes speratus (assembly GCA_021186555.1). Classification (NCBI taxonomy): domain Eukaryota; kingdom Metazoa; phylum Arthropoda; class Insecta; order Blattodea; family Rhinotermitidae; genus Reticulitermes; species Reticulitermes speratus. The sequence continues at coordinate 8,224,677 of JAJKFL010000013.1, read as the reverse complement.
AAAGGGATATTTTAAAAGATAGAGAATATACGTACTTATATTAACTGGCACGTCCGAAACCCAAACGCAACCGTAGCAGGAATCTTAGCAGTGGTAATAAAGTGACTGAGTTTTAAAGGCTGTGAAAGTGAATCTAGTTATCCATGATAGCGACGATATGGAACACTTATCGTCAGTGACAAATGTATGCAAGTTGTTTAAAGCACTTTTCAACTTACATAGGCTAAAATTTAATATTAATTTTTTATTTGTACAGTAATATCAGTAACACAATATTAATACCAGAAATACACGGACATACCGCATATGTAGAGGCTGTCTTTGGTATGAATACTCCGAATCACTACATATTCCACTGTCTCTTATGGGAACATAATATTTGATTTACGCCCGCTTTTAAGGAAAACAACTAGGGCATAAAACAATGCCTACGTGTACAAGAGGAAACACTGAGAAGCAAGACTAACAGCCCGACAGAATATCTGCTTCTAGCCGTAGTTTTACAAGATTATAGTATCTCAAATTGTGCTACAAAGTTCCTCTACATTACTTGAATGTACGATAGGTCCAAACCCCTACTGTAAGACATAAACGCACCAAACATTACTTTACATATCTTTCCTAGTCCAATGTTTATTCTCGATAGATAATATCCTTCGACTATGTGACACAGTTAAAATATTTGGTAACAAAAGGACCAAATTAAAATTGCAATTAAGAAAAGTTAAAACAGACAGATCTCTAGGAATTCTTGTTACAATCCAGCATCATAGCCAATGGGCACAGGACTATCCTTCTCCGGGAAAAAGCGGCCGTGATGTTAAGCTATGAATGCAATATATAGCGCCGAGGTTAAGAATGCGTGTAGCTATACCCGCACACTGCATATGCCATCAAAGTACGTGCCTTGATAAGAAACGGGAAAATTTTTCTTTCACTTTTTAAATTATAATTCCTTTCAATACGTGACATTCAGTTAATAGTTTTTATTCTGTTTCTTACCTCATATTATGTCACATGAAAACCCTAATTAAAAGAGATTATTTGGCATGTTGCTCACTAAAGACAAGGCAAGTAACATGTAACCGTACTTCGATTTATTGAGAAACTCGAGGGCACGTTGTGTAATCGATATATAATCGTGCCCGCCGTCGTTTTATTGAGTGATAGTCTGCTTAAGCCGAAGTTTTGCAGTTCGGCTCGACCTTGTAGTTAGACTTTATATTTCTTGTCTGTAACCAAAGGAAGCTCGACTCCCTTTTATCCTAGACCGAATGAAGTTCGATCTACTTACAACGTGCTCTGAATCTCATGTCATTAAAACGTGTACACGTTTCTCTTAACGCACAATGTCAGTTATCCTTAATGGATTATTTAGCAAAGTCACAAAAACGTCTGGTATCATCTTAGCTTTTGAAAGCCGTACTTACGTATCGGACACCAAACGTTTTAAGCGTTGTTCTGTCGAACTCTTTCAGGGAGGGAACAACTGCTACATTCCAACAATTAATCAAGTTCAGACATTTTTTCTCGGGGTCCGTCTGTATCACAGCTTAATATAGCTTAATATAGCTTACTCTGCAGTTCACCTTCACGGTTATGACAACACGCCGTCCACTTCAGATTGTACACCCGACTTAAATAAAGGAATCAGTTACGTAACATTCGGGCTATAATGTTCTGACAGAGGTGCTCGTGAAGGTTCCAGGCTTGTCGAAAATGACGTCATGTACATGAGACTTAGATGACATACTCTCATTAATTATTAATCTTATTAATATTATATATATTATTAATTATTAATACTGTAATTATTAAATGTATTTTAAATTGTTTTTCATGTGAAAAAAACTGATTGGAATAACCCTTTAACATGCACACTGACAGTGTAAAAACGTATACATAACTGAACATGTGTGATAAATGAGTGGGATTGGGGTTAATTAAAGACTTACCTAAATTTCGGTTTACGTTAAATTATCAGGAAAGTAAACCGAACGTATTTCCACCTGCAGGTTATTCTTCTATCCTGCAGAAGGAGATAGAATTTCTCCAATCGTGCTGGTAACCATCTACGAAACTGCAGACACTACTTGTCTTACGAAATAGTTACGTTCCGCTAGGTCCGGCAAAAGTCGAACATGGGTTAATATCACTGCGATACTTGGCGTAGCTACCTAAAGCTACTGTTGTCCTCCCAAACACGCGGCATATAACGCAACACTGGCGGAGTGCCAGACCGTCGTTTATCGGTCAACAAGGAAATGGTTCATTCTATACAAACACTTTGCACTTGTAACGAAACGTCTTGCAGATACGTTTCAAACAAACAATTTGTAAACATAACAGGTTGTTATGCCCCGGAATACAAGGAATCTGCTACAACAATGAACTACACGTAGCATAACCCAAGATTTTCTATATACAAACCTCTCATGTCGGCCCAGGCGACAACTCCAGTACGTTCTCCACCGACACAACACACTTCACACCAAGCCATGATTTCACACCTCAAATGCTTAACACAAACCAAGACCACAAGCGACAGTCTGTCAAAATATTCCATCACATTCAACAGCAACATTCATGCCACTGTCACAACATATCTCATAAGCAGTGGGTGATGTTGGCCGTATCACCATACCTAATCACATCACCGCCGTCTTATGTCTGTGCAGTCACGACTGGTAAATGTCGTGAAGCTTCAATACGATGTTGAACATTCACCAACAGCAGATGCAAAACGTCATTAGTAATAGAGTTCGTTAGCCTAATCCAATGCAACAAGATTACATATCTTGTCTAGTAAATGATTTTCATTGGCTTATATGACCTTTCCCAACAACCTTTCCAATCTCCAGATTGGCCAACTAAACGATGTTCGGCCACAAAGTCCTAGCTGTTAACATGGGTTTAGACCACTTAAATATTTTGGCAGAAATGTTGTTAGGCTTAACGCTCGCCAAATTCAACTCATCAAACACATTGTCTGCAATCTTCAAAGAATTTGGCATCGACTAATATTATATCTCAATACGAACTTCTTGCACGCCGACTTTTAAGTTACCATAAGCTGCAGCCCAGAAAGACTGATTACCATCCCGCACATCACTGATTTGTTCGGGAGATAAATAACACTAACTTTTAAGGAGGACAGTAAATACCTCCCCAGAAAATAATTTTGCTGGTGTAAATCTCATACTCCAATGGATAGCAGTGTTAAATGCTGCGATCAACAATGACGGATCTTAATGACAAACATCTTCGGTTTATGATGAAATATATTCAAAGCAGGTTTAAGATTTCAATTAACTTTTGTGAGCAATGAAACATGGTGATAGTAACGTGTCCTATTGTACTTAATCCTCTACTTTAAAGCATAGACCACTGAACTGTTGTGACCAAAAAACCTGAAAATGCCGGACACAATCAAAGCAGGTGTTCTGCATGCTGGAAAGTACTGCCGTTCCAAGAAGTCACAAACAACTCGTGACACATTGCTTACAAAATGGAAAGTAACTAAGTTATGAAATCCATCCAACTCAACAAGAATGGCTAAATTTTCACGTTTAGGTAAAATCAATTGTGCCACAAAATGCAGTCCTACTTGTTTATCCTGTACCAATTTAGCAAGTTGGCCTGAATCACCGTTCTTCACATATAGAGTATTTTAGATTCCATGCTGGGCTAAGACAAGTTTCTAGCTATTTTCTGCACGGTTTTCAAAGCACCCTCAAACCCCGAAATGGCTCAATTAAAGAAATATTTAAAAAGCATAGATGTTAAAGAAAATTGGAACTATAAAACAATTTTTCCTAGTACTTTCGGGTAATATCACAGACATTTTGAAACCTGAAATGTTTCCCTGTCATGGTCATTTGTTTCATTTTACCCCAAAAGTCGTATACAGAAGGGATCCTGCTTCTGGTGTTCAAAGACGTAAGAATACACCGGTGGGAAAATATGCAGCATTGCCACATACCATACTTCTCATTCTGTTCCTTCATTCGCTTCGATAATCGAGACAAAGCATCCTCCACTAAATTTTTACACCACAGTATGTTGACAGGGAGTTTAAAATAGGCCAAGAGCAGAATTCACCTCACTAAGTGACCCCTTTCCTGACTCTCTTCATCAACAAACAAAAGGCCAAATTATATCAATGTAAGGCGAAATCTTTGTGCTTTATATAGTTATAGAATTTTTCCCATCCATAAATAACTGCCGAACACTCTTTTCTGTAAGCACTGTATCGCTTTTTTTTTTTTTTTTTTTTTTTTTGCTGAAATTAAAAAGACTCTAATACGACAGTGGTGGCAGTACTCCATTAATTATCTGATGCAATATGGCATGTATGTTCTTATGCTTAGCATCAGTAACTAATAAAAATTCCGTTTTAATATTTGGAATTTGAGAAATAGTACTTCACAAAAGCCGACTTCGAAGGACCTGATATAAACTGGTGTTTGTTCTCCCAAAGGAAACTAACACCTCTCTTCTTCCAACCCATGTAATGATGTGGTCATCTTTGACAAATCAGGGATGAGTGTATTGTAGAAGTAAAGCATCTCTACAAACCACCGTAAAGCCATCAAATTTGCAAGGTGAGGGACAGGTTGAGTAGACTGTATCAGACCTGGAAGCACATTTACCCCTTGTGAAAATTTCAGGTGCCACAGACATTTTACCTCACTTGCTCTGAGTGGCACTTTCTCCTCCATCAAACCAAACCCAGCTTTCTGCAAGCTACCAAACACCTCATGTAGCCGACTTTCATGTTCCTGGAGGGATGATTCGTGCATACCAGATCACCAATAAAGATTAGGAATATATACCTAATTTAAATGTAGAAACGTTTCCAAATATCCATCGCTTCTTCAGATATCAAAGTGGAAACTCGTCTTTCAATTACATGAGCACCACCCACCGAAAATTTCAACTTCGACATGAGAGGGCGATACGACATTCAAGTGGGGGGGTTCATATTTTCTACTAATAAATCTGTTGTTTTACTTGCCTGAGGCATCTACTTGTTATACAAAGTAACTGCAATGAACAGAAACTCAAGAGAGGGTAAAGAATAATTGTATCAACATAAAGTAATGCATTAACTAAAGCAGAAAATAAACCAGAGAACACAAACCATTTATTTACTTATGAGGGCAGAGCAATGTATGATGTTACACTGCTTTGTACCTAACCAGGTAAGTCTATACAACTTTACAGTGTGCAGTACCAGCACCTCTTGACAACAATTAAAATAGGAAGGACCATTTCCATTCATAGTTATCCATCAATATAATACTGCCTCAGAGTGAGAGAAAAAGGGTGAGTCAGGAACACGCTGAGTCATGGTAAGAGAAAAAGGGTGAGTCAGAAACACGCTGAGTCATGGCTATAAAGAAAGACTAAATCACAGAGGCAAAAATATCCCAGCAGTCTAGAAACATTTGGATGATTAATATTCTCCACAACTCCATATCATAGTACATGTTGCACTTTCTTACTAGAAATACTGCGATATTTATCTACAGTTTTAAGAAATTCTCCCAGGCATGGCAAATAACACCATTCCATTTCAAGGCATTTTTATGGCGACAAATTATCAATTTTATCATGCTCTCACCAAACACACTTTGGATGAGTTCCACATTAGGAATGACTACAAAAAATATAACACCTTAGTGATAAATGCAGACTGCCATGTCATTTGTAAAAGTGGCCTTCTAAACATTCAATGAAAAGAGTGTACTATTGTATAAACCTGCAGCATACCTTTCTGGGAAAGGTACATATTTTCTAATATAAAGAGAATCACATTTAATAACAAATAATGCATGGAGTATGCACCACAAACAATACCCATGCTGCACAAATATTTGAGCTTATTTTCTCACAATTTTGCCAAGTTCTGAGCAACCAATAAAGTAACAGTAACAGATATGAGTTAGCCACAAGCAACACATGAACAGTACTGACATTACTTGTGGCAACACAAGGTCCTCACTGCTCTGGCTTCTTCTCATCTGTCCATGGCTTCCAGTTCAGCAGTTCATCTAGTAGAGCTTCTAGCAATGGATTTCCTCCAAGTTTAGCCATCTCAGCCCTTATTTCAGCATCAAGCTCCTCAAGAGTATGCCTTGTGTAACTGAAAGACCCAAACTTCTCCAGCAATGTAACACAGTACTTCTTCAATTCCACATCCCGAGTTCGTTGCCGCAGGATATCTGAATGGTTGAAGTTAAGACTAATATTCAGAAGCTGTATAATGTCATACGATCAGAAGATCTTTCGCTTTAATCTCAAACTGTGTAAATTCAATATAACAAACCCTGCATTTAAGCATAATCACTGCAAAAAATTAATATTTATAGCAAACTGTGAAGCCATTCTTTTCTTTCACACACAGTACACGACAAAGACATACACAGACACAAGTTTGCCTTGCTGCCATCTTGTAACATTACATATCACCACAATTAAGTACAGTGCACCACAGCAGTTTTGCTGTTACATGTGCACCATGCCTTCACGTTTTAATATTACATATATTACTGTGAACTGTATATGAGACTTCAAATAGGAAAGTCAGCAAAATCATTTTAATTTCGTCATTAAGATTAATTATAGTTTACATTAGTTGTCTTGTACATCTGCAAACAAAACGTTGTATGATTGCAACTATTAGCTTTATCATGCCCTTCTGTCCACATGTAACAACTCATACCAAGAACAGTATTGTGGAACTGTAGACAGAGCGGTGTCAGGAGAAATAAGGAACAGTGTATTCTCAATAATAGAGCTACAGTCTCAGGTGTAAAGAACACGGAATTGGAGGGACAAGAATCTGGCTAAAGTATACTGACTCAGAAATATGTATGAAACGACAGTTGGTTGCAACAGTAAAGAGCATTGGCAGGAAAGAACATTATGTGGAAATAACAGTAAAGTTAATAAGGAAAAAATGGTAAAGAACAAGAAGAAGAAGGAGAAATAACGTAAAATTACAAGTAAACAGTAGGGATACATATGACACAGGCCTATTACAAGTATAAAAATTTTCTCAAGTATTAAAGAGAGTGCCGATCCCAGTGGCCGTGCGGTCTAAGGCTTGGGTCTGCGGCCGCTCGCTTACTAGGATCGTGGGTTCGAATCCCACCGGGGGCATGGAAGTCTGTCTCTTGTGAGTGTTGTGTGTTGTCAGGTAGAGGTCTAGCGACGGGCTGGTCACTCGTCCAGAGGAGTCCTACTGACTGTGGTGTGTCTAATGTGTGTGATCGTGAAACCTCGAAATGAGGAGGCCTAGGCACCCGACAAAGGGCTGTTGAGCCATAGGAAAAAAATAAAATTAAAGAGAGTAATCTCATTAGAATATCAAAATATAGGACGAGAAAGTTAAAATCCAAATTCTCCAGCAGTAATTTTATAGTGATTCACAAGTAGATAAACCAACTTTTTTTTTTTGTGTTGGAAAATAGTTTTAGATTAAGTTGAATATTGTAACTACTAGCGAACAAGTGCAGAACAGCAGTTAGCTGACTATTATGGTCCAAAATATCAGCTAATGAACAAATGTGGAACAGCAGAAGGATACGTATCACCTGATTGTCATCTGGATGACTCATTATAGCATGGATTATTGGGAAACTAAACTTGCCTTCTGTGAGGTCTTCACAGTAGCCTTTGTCCCTTGAATACTGTAACAAACAAAAAGCGACATTTTTAGCAAAATTTCTATATGAACACTTTACAAGCCCTATCATTATACAAACACTAAGTGCCTCCTGACAACAAAATGTACATGTCAGTTCAAATTTACTTCCATATTATTGCCAAGTTTACTAACGTTTCATCAGATGTCACCAGCATACAGGTACTTCTAGAAAAATGTTTTAGACATACCACGCGGTATTTTATTGAAGATTTACGAGGGATTTCCAGAAAGTAAGGCCCCTTATTGTCTTCTCAGTATTTACTTAATCCAAAATCAGAATAATTACACATTATTAAGAGTACTGAGTATACTAGATCGGTGATGTAGGGTGGACGGAAGTAACATTGTCCACGCAAAGTTTTTCATAGCTTCCCAAATCTTCAAACTTGTGTACTGCCTTCCATTATCAAGCTAGAGCAAGATTGCTGTTGGAGTCTTGTGAGGCTGAAGTCGTTTGAAAAGCTTCCTCAGTTCTTTCAGTCTCCTGATGGAGGCGTCGGATTTCACTGTCTCCTGTCTCGGCATCGCATCCACAAGAATCACTTCTTCATACTCACAGATGACAGTGATCTTGACCTTGCCCCCTGACAGTATTTCTGAGTACGTTCATCCTGGGAGATTGAGGATATTGCCATTCCATGGATTGCCATTTTGTCTCCAGTTCAAACAAAATGGATCCAGGTTTCATCTGCTGTTAAAAATCTGCGGTAAGAAGGTTTCTCCCCCAGCTCAAAACGTGTAAACAACTCGGAAGAAATGGTTTTTCTCTCGGTATTCTGTTCGACTGTGGGACTCCGAGAAACCTATCTCGCGCACAACTTCGAATATCCAAGATCTCGAATGATGTGTTTAACACCTACTTTGCTGTTTATAAAATATGGCCAGTTGTCGGATTGTGATACGTCGATCCTCGCACATGGTGGTATCAGCACGCTGCAGCTTTTCTGGGCTGACAGCTGGGACAGGACGACCTGAGCGATGCAAAACACTGAACTCTGTTTTTGTATTTCGCAAGTAATCACGCTTTTCGCTCTGTGACTTAAGGTGCTTCTGTCAAGCATAGCACTTCATAAACATTGCTAAAACTTTCGGGGATATTTGTCACTCATTCTTTCTCGGCAACAAGGAATACTACCACAGCGAATAGACTGTAACGCACTTCATTGCCTGACTCTATTACGAGGCGCCACTGCAATGGTGCTGTGTCAGAAATATTTACCATTTCGTACACAAACGTTACAAACTTCAGATTTGGTTCACTTAAAATGTGAAAGTTGTAGCTTTGTTACTGCCCAAAAGAATATGGGGCATTAATTTCTGGACACCCTAGGTTAAGTGATAATCCTTCAATTAAAAATGCGATATGCACAAAAACAGTTACACCGAACGCGATTTCAAATTTCATTACATTTAATAGTGGATATATAAAATTATCAGTTATATAAAAGGATAGATAACACTTATACCTATGCCTTAAAATCACATACAGTGTAAAGCCTTAGGCATTCATTCAAAATAAAAGCAATCAAGTCTTCAAAGGTGATTAGAGAACAAAATGTAAAAATAAAAATCCAGCAACTCTGAGACTTTCACACTTCAATTAGAACTTGAGGAAGTAAATCGATTTTGTTCATGCACATAATTTTACCGACCTTCCAGCTTCTCATCTCAACCCCAGCTAATGGCAAGATCTTGCATGTGTGGGCTTCACATCAATACCGCCTACACCTTAATGACATTAGGATAACAATGTGTACAACTTAACCATCTAGAAATGACAGCTCAGACATTACCTCCTGCAGACACAGATTGCAGTAGTCATCCCGAATCTGGAAGTACAGCCCCCAGATCTCAGTCACTTTCGTGAAGTCAGCTTTATTCTGGCTTAAGAGCTGCATCATTCGCACTACAAACATGAAAGCTGCACCGGTGTCTGTTAAAGACAGACATTTTTTTAATATTATATGTACCGTGCATTCTGTTATAAGATATAGTCAAACCAACAAATGCCCTACAATTACTAACAAAGTATACCGTGCAGGCCCTACGTATGTTTCGGCAACTAATTTGCCATCTTCAGGGAGTAGACCAAAGAATCACAGTTATTCAAGGTATCCAACTATGCATACATTCAGCATCACAATAAAAACACATATGCCACTAACGACACTAAAATTAAATTTATGTTCAAGTTCACAGAACAACACGTTAAAAGTTAACAGCACAGTTTGTCCAAGTCAGTGTGAGTCAACACATCATATATCACAGTAAACCTTTCATATATATATATATATGATGTTATATGATTAGATTCAGATAATTAAAGCAAATATAAAAACTTATCTAAAAAGTTTATCCGGCTGTTGGTTATGTATACAATTGTGTTGTCGATCAACGTCGATTCATCCTGTAGCTTGTGTTGTTGGGTGTCCTGTGAGGTGTCGTACTCGTATAGTATATGACACCTCACAGAACACTGTGAAATGACATAACACAGGGGATGACTATTCAAAATGAATTGATTTATAAAATGCTTGAACACTATGACTGTTATTTAGCGCTGATATTTCTTGATGAATTCTACATTACCCTTCTCTCAAGGTTCATTCAGCTCTAGTTCACATATTTCATTTATTCTGCTGATTGGCAAAAACTCTTCAATTAGAAATAAATGTTTTATTTCATAGAACAGAATATGATTCCAGCACTGACCTTGGTAGCACTGAAATATATGCCTTCAATTACAGCCACTATACCAAAAACTATTAATGCGGCCTCAGTACAATTTCAACTAAATAAGCCTCTCCCTCCCCATCTAATTCTTCCTGTGAGATTCTACATCAACTTCAAAGTGTCTTTTCTGAACAAAATTTGCCCTGCTCTACACTACATCTCAAATCCATTCTAGGTTAATATGAACTCATTGTACAATGTGCATTAAAAGAATACAAGTCTAGTGTTATGGTGATCATGCCTCTAAATCTGTATGCTTTACCTTGACAACTACTTGACAGGTTATAATTAAATTTTATATGATCATTTTGCCACTGGTCACGATCCCAAATTCATACTTCTCAGTTTCCTAAAACTGGTAGTTACAACAAAGTGGACACATGGACTTAAGACCTGGGAGTGACACTAGCATCATTCCCTGTAGTAACCCAGATGTTTTCAATAGCGTTAATACTTCTACCCAAGGTCTTTGATACAAGAATTGTTTATATTGTTTCTGTCTCCACAATTTTACTAACCTTCAATATTAATGCCTTGTAAGAACTAAAATATTAAAATTCAAGATTAATAAATGTTGTGGAGACAGAAACAATTTTAAAACTTTTTCTTCCAGAATAAAAACACAATGAGATGTATAATAGACACTCAGAGTGTCGAAGTCTAAAGAATGTGTGTGTAAACGTCATGCACTCAGGTATACACCACTCATTCCCAATCTCCTTACAAGCACACAGGTACAGTTAAATCCTGCAAATTGTTCTGGCCCAATCCTTACTTCTCTTAACCATCTCCTTATATTCCTCTACTGATGGACAGATGTAGTTATCACGCCAGTAGATCTCCATTCCCTGTCCGCGATGCAGCTCCAACATCTGTTCTGTGTACACTCTTGTTGCTTCAGGGTGGTTAAGACTCAGCACCCTATTCAGCCCTATGAAAAGTGCATAGTTGGCAGCATTGATTGTGCTGGCAACTCCATATATTTTGTGTGCCACAGGAATACCTGTACGTAGAATAGAGTTATCTTGAATATCATCAATTCTGTAATGCAAAATTATATACAATTGTAACATAAAGCTTTGACAAAATATTTCTCCTTATTCACAAATATTTCACAATTGGTGTTACGTGGTGCTCGCCACTATTACCCTTGGGTTCGTGTCACTTCATGTACAAAGGACACAGATGCATGACCATTCTTAATTACAGTAATTATAGATGCAAGTATATGTGCATGGAATTGTGGATACTTTCAGGTTACTGTTTGATGACGACATTCGTGTCATAATTTCTAACAGAAAGTTTTTTGGAGACTATCTGCACAATGTCATGCTTAGTTCTCTCTCATATGATTGAATGGATTGGTAAATCGAGATAAAGCAGATAAAATACAATTTCTAACAAATTATTTATCACACTCTTCATTAAGTAAGGGTTATGATGAAACTGTAAATACACAATTTCTTGGTTTGTGAACTGATAACCACGTAAATTGGAAGAATCTTTTTGATGAAATTATTTATAAGTTAATTAGAGCATGTTAGGTAGTTAGGATGATGGTCCATATCAGCAACATTAACACACCCAAATCCTTTTGTTTCACTTACTCCCATTCTGTTATAAAATATGGAATACTTTTTTGAGGTACCTCTTCTAACAGTGGAAAGATATCAACTTTACAAAGTCAAATCATCAGAATCTTGGTTTGTGCATGGCCTAGAACTCAATGTAGGAGTCTGTTTAAGAAATTACAGATTTTACCTGCTCCATGCCAAAGTGTGTTTTAATTCATAGACTTCATTGAAAATAATTAAGATAGTTTTCAAACAAATTCACCTCTATAGAGAATTAATACAAGAAACAAACATTATCTTTACAGACCAAATGCCAACATATTATGTTTTCAGAAAACTATATTCTATGCTGCCTTCAAAATTTGTAACATTTTGCCACTTGGTCTTGTGTCTCTAAAGAATGAAAAGGCACAATTTCAAGTAGCTTTAAGAAGATACGTAAGTACGCAAATTTTTATCCTGTGGACGATTTCTTTATGTGGAAATATGAAACATAATACAGTATATAAATTTGTTTATATTAACTTGCACTGTAATAATTCTGTCATTTCAGAAAACTTAAAGATCCAAGGAATGTATCTGTGTACATATATGTACATATGTACATGTGTATGTGGGTGTGCATGTATGTATATGTATGTAGGCCATGTATGTATGTGTGTATTTGTGTACGCACTTATGTATGTATGTATGTATACATGTGTGCATCATCTTTTGGGGAAATTCATCTCATAGTTACTCTATTTTTTTCCTTCAGAAAAAGGCAATTAGAACAATGTTGGAATGTGGCAATAGAGTTTCGTGTAGAAATATATTCAAAGAATTAGATATTTTGCCGTTGGCATATTTTCTTTATTTTTGTATTTCAAAACAAAACTCTGTTCCCATCAAACATTGACCCTCATATTATTGATACTAGACAAAGACAAAATTTGTATTTACCTCAGGCTAATTTAACTATTTATCAGAAAGAAGTTTATTATGCGGGTATAAAGATATTTAATAAATTACCCATAGAGATTAAGAATACCTCTAATAAATTTAAAAAAGTTTAAGGTTGCATTAAGGCATTTTTTTAATACTCACTCGTTTTATACTGTGGATGAGTACCTAATTGGATAACTGTTACAATAAAAAATAGTAGTTTATATTGTTTGTATTTAGTACTCTGTTTGTTTTAGATGTGATTGTTTAATGTATGTATTTTATGCTTTTATACTTGAGTTTGTGACGTGTTCTATATCCATTTATTGGATTTCTGGAACTTATAAATACAGTAGCTCAGTAACAGTATGTATGGGTGTACGCATGTATGTACGTATGTATGAAGGTATGTTATTACTAATGAGTAGAATATCAAGTTCTCTTATTTGTACATTTCAGAGCTGACAAAGTAACATGCACATACCATAAAAATACTACAAGCTTATAATGGAAAACAGTATTTGATATACAAATAAATATATATATATATACAGTATATAAAACAGTAAAATAGTACAGACAAAAGTTTTAAGGGATTTTCATACAGCTAAATTTGTTAATTATTTTATGTTAACATTTAAGCAACGAAAACTGAAAACACAATTTGATATTCAAAACCAAAATTGATGTAAGGATTTATGTTATGGAGCGTCCAAAATAATATTCAGCAAATTCCATTCCAAAGTAAGATATTCGTAAAATAAAACCATCAAATGTAGATTCTCTACAGACATATGACAATGGTTATTTCACTATACTGATATTATGTTGGACTCTGGACAGTATCTCAAAAAATAGTTAACATATAACACATATTTCTGAATTTGGTTGTACTCCATGTCATACTCAGCAACACAGCCCTGGTAGTGTCCATGACGAGAAGTTAAAAAAGTACCACAGTGTTTTGTCCTCCCATGACTAACTAACTAACTAACTCCATGGAGCAGAGGCCTTCTTGAGAAGCTAACAGGTCTTCAGCTAGTCAAGAAATTCCCCTCGGTTTATGGAACCCAAAGGTTCATTACCGCATTCACAAGAGCCCGCCACCTGTCCCTATCCTGAGCCATATCAATACAGTCCATGCCCTTCATCCCACTTCTTCAAGATCCATTTTAATATTATCCTCCCATCTACGCCTGGGTCTTCCAAATGGTCTCCTTCCCTCAGATCTCCCCACCAAAATCCTGTATGCACCTCTTCCCTCCCCCCATACGTGCTACATGCCCCGCCCACCGCATTCTTCTTGATTTCATGACCCGAATAATATTTGGTGATGAATACAGATCATTAAGTTCCTCGTTATGTAGTCTTCTCCACTCCCCTGTTACCTCATTCCTCTTAGGCCCAAATATCCTCCTCAGCACCCTATTCTCGAACAACCTCAGCCTGTGTTTCTCCCTCAGTGTGAGAGACCAATTTTCACACCCATACAAAACAACAGGCAACATTATAGTTCCATATATCTTAATCTTTGTATTTTTGGATAGCAAACTGGAAGACCGAAGATCCTGCACCGAATGATAACAAGCATTCCCCGACTTCAATCTGCTCTTAATTTCTTCCTGAATGGATATAATAGCTTTTATTTTAACCAACACATGCACTACACTTTTGTCGTCATATATACCCCTACATATATTTCGACTACTTATTAGTCATCATCAGGGGATCAAGGTATATAAACACAGACTACACATCCACTATAATAGATGGTTCACATTCAATGTTAAAACGAGATGAACTATGTTCGCTATAAAAAAATGCTACATGTTTTTATAATAATTTATAATAATAAATATTTTTAAAATAAAAGCTATTATATAAGACAGAATGCACGGTGAATATAATGCGAAATTCCTGAATGGAATTTCGATTTGTTAGGGTTGTTCCCAAATATTTGGACTGTTCCACCCTTTCAAAGGATTTATTATCTAACTTCATGTTGTGATTTTGTCCCGCATTATGATTGCCAGACATGACCATGTACTTAGTTTTCTCAGCATTTACTTCTAGACCAATCTCCTTACTAGCGACTACCAAAGCTTCTTTGTTTTTCTTTATAGCATGTACGCTTCCACCCAATATATTAACATCATCAGCATAAACTAGAAGCTGATGTGTACCATTCAATTTTAAGCCCTCCTGGTTTGCCTGAACCCTCCTAATGGCATATTCCAAAACAAAAGTTGAAAAGCAATGGCGATAAAGCATCTCCTTGTTTCAAACCATTCTTAATAAGAAATGTGTCAGACAAATGTTTGCCTACCCGGACTCTGCTATAGGTTTCATTTAGACACATTTTTACGAGCCTTACTAGTTTCATAGGGATACCAAATTCAATGAGAATATTATACAAGACCTCCCTCCTAACTGAATCACAGGCTTTCTTGAAGTCTGTAAATAGCTGATGCACTGCCTCATTGTATTCCCATTTTTTCTCAAGTATTTGACGAATGCAGAATATATGATCAGTAGTCGACCTGTTACGTCTAAATCCACACTGATGCTCCCCAACAATTTCCTCTGCATATGGAGTTAACCTTGACAGAAAGATGTTGGATAGAATTTTGTATGTGGTTGACAAAAGTGATATGCCTCGATAATTAATGCAATCTGTTTTATCACCCTTCTTATAAATAGGTACAATGATTGACTCCTTCCACTGCTCAGGCAATTCCTCTCTATTCCAAATAGAATTAATAAGTTTATGGATCTCAGAACGAATTGTCCTACCTCCTGCTTTAATCAGTTCTGCTGGAATTTGATCAATACCTGGTGATTTGTGCCTTTTTAACTTTTCAATAGCCATCTCAACCTCAGAGTCACTGGGCTCAGGCACCAGTGGCTCTGCTGTATGTATTTCAGCCTGCCTTACATCATTAACCCCATGTACATTCAATAGCTGAAAGAAATGATTCCTACACCTAGCCAAGATACTGTGGGAGTCTGCAACCAGATCACCTTTCTCATCCTTTACTACATTATTTCTGGGCTGGTAACCTTTCTTAAAGTCATTGATGCCCCTATACAAATCTCTGATATTCTTCTTCTTACTGTTTGTTTCATATTCATTAATTTTAGCTTTCAGATATTCCTTCTTTTTGTTCTTGAAATATCTACTACCTTCACGTCTTACATTGTTCAGATTATCTACATTACTTTGGTTTGGATTCTGTAAACACTGCATTTTAGCCTGCTTCCTTTGGTCTAAAAATGTTGAACATTCTTCTTCAAACCATGGTTTATGCTGTTTGAGATCTTTATCTGATACTGTTTTCTAACCTCTAGTTCACTTAGCTTCTTGAGATTAAATCTCTCCGCATCAAACTTCTGTGCTGCTTGTTTAATTACCGCCAGTGATCAGTATCACAGTCAGCTACCCTGAAAGATCGCACATCGAGTATACTTGAATGCCATCTCCTATCTGTCAATACGTGATCAATCTGATTATGAGCCTTCCCATCAGGAGAGGTCCAGGTGTGTTTATGAATATTTCGGTGTGGGAACATCGTGCTCTTAACAACTAGATTTTGTGATGTGGCAAAGTTTACTACTCTAACACCATTATCATTACTATACTCATGTAAACTCTCATTCCCGATCGTCGGTTTGAAAGTATCCTCCCTCCCCAATTTTGCATTAAAATCTCCTAACAGAATTTTCATATGGTACTTAGGAAAATGATCAAAAACCTGTTCTAATTCCTCATAGAAACTGTCCTTTGAGTCATCACATTTCTCCTCAGTTGGTGCATGCACATTCAGAACAATGATATTACACCAGCGACCTCTCAGCACCAGATATGATATCCTATCACTAACAAACTCTACTCTCTTAATTGCTGATACTATTCTCTGATGTACAAAAAATCATGTTCCCAGTTGATGACTTTCATTTCCTTTTCCATAGAAAAAATTATAATCCCCTGCTCTTACTGTACCTCCTTTGTCCCACCTAACCTCCTGTACACCCACTAAATCTAATTTGTACATAGCTAATTCCCTGGCCACCGTCAGGACCTAATCAGGCTCCTCACATTCCAAGTGCCAAATCTCATGTTCTTTTTCCATTGCCAAAGAATCAGTCCAGGTCCGAGGCTTTGCGATATGTTTCGTAACATGGTAATTCTTTACGGTGAGGAGTTGTTAGCACCTCGCCCAACCCCCAAGCTGGAGGACCACCACTTGTCGGCTGTCCGCAACTGCATATTCGCAGCTGCCCTCCACATTCGGAGGCCGTTCCTCCATCCACAACCCGAGGACGCGCCATGCCGTGGTGACAGGGACCCACTAATCATGGTCTACATGATGTATGGATTTGAAAATTGGGATGTGTGGAGAGACAGATAGATTAATAGACTTTCACAAAACAAACACTACAGATGGTAAACCTGCCTCAAAAAGGGATAATAATTGTACTTACAGTAGACTAGAATTATGCACCATCATAATTATGTCTGCCAATTCATTGAGCTTATCAGCAGGCACCTTCAACCAGTAGTTGAAAGCATGGATGACCTTTTGTCGAATCTGCTTCACAGGAATTTGCTCAATATATGTCAATGGCTGTAGTATTTTCTGAAATAACATTTATGTATGTTCTGACAAAAGTTAATGTCATTTAGTCATGCAAAAAAAAATTAATATGTCTTAAGATATTCTGGTCCTGTTCCAAAAAAGAATTTTAAATTTCAAACTTTTCTTTTGTAATTTGGAACTCGGAAGAGCAACAGATGAAAACAGCTAAGTTATCTTTCCAGAAGTTTCCTACAGAAAAAATCTACTATAGAAAATCATAATATTTCACTAGATTAAATGCAGCAGAACGCAATACAAATGTGTGGTAAGAAAAGTTGAAAGACAGGATAATGCTCCTATTATTTTTTCTATCTTCTTGCACATATGTGTAGGTAATTTTGTGTTATTCCTCTTTTCCCTGGCCTACCTAGCTTGCGCAATACTGTTACAAATTACTTAATAATGACGTACGATGCCTTAGTTGTTGTGCAGGAATACGTTCTGTTGCCTTTTGGAAAATACAAATGTGGGCAGGAAATCTCACCATGGCTTCTTCAATTATGCCTGCCAAACAGCATTCAAAAATCCTCTGATATCATTACCTCATCTTGCTCCCTGTCACGCGTTGTGCAGCAAGGAACTCCCTTTCCTTTCCCGGATCCTTCCATCGTGAATACTTTCCTTGTAGATATAATTTGTCCCCTAACACGGAAATATATATAATGTGAACCAGCAACCTGTCACACTACATTTTATAAACTAACATGCAAAACAAGTTTTGGATCGATAAAAAGCACCTTTTTAAAATATATTCACATTGTCACGCAGCATTTCAAGGCAACGAACATAATCAAATCGAAACTTTTACAGTACGCGTGCGTAAACATACAGATGAATGGTTCTGTTTGGTACCCCTTGAAGAGGGGGGAGAAATAGTGAATAGGGCTACTGGTAACAAAACATTCGTACATTTTGAACATGTTTGCCGATACTTCAAGGAACGAATGAAACATATTTGCAACAGCGATGTACGACTTTTAGATGCTTCCGCATAGTCGCAAAAAACGCTTCTTAGCTTCATCATGTCCTTCCCTTCGTCAATGTACATGTATCAGCGCGGCTCCCAGTGGTCGAATTTCCATGAGTTTTGATATTGGCGACTTTCCTGAAAATCTTTTGAGAAATTCCATATTTGGTTACAATCGAGCAAAAGATCGGGCATTGTACATGAGACCTAAGTGCGTATTATTGCCTATTATATTAAATCTCTATATAAGCGCTCTTTTCGAGGGATATGGTATCACGCTGTTAGTCTAGCCAAGCAGACAAACATCACGCGAATCTGCCACACTATTACGTTATAAGTATATTGCCTGTCTTGTTTAAAATTCTGTCTGTACGCCTACCGGCTGAAGAAAAACGCTGATTAGAAATACCAGACCTTCTGGATTTTCGGCTTCAGTACCACATCTGAACATACCAGCGGTTGTGAACTGAAAGGAACTAAAAGCAGGATCCATGATTACAGTTCATCAGCAGTATAAGATCGTACACATAACAACAATGATAACGCAAAATAAACCGGTTCTGCGGAGGTGTGCAAAATGAATTACAAAATCACTCGCTGTTCGAGTAAGTAACACGTTTCCCTCAGCAAGATTTACTGACTTTACATAATTTATAGTAAAGAATGTGAATTAAAGGGATATTTTAAAAGATAGAGAATATACGTACTTATATTAACTGGCACGTCCGAAACCCAAACGCAACCGTAGCAGGAATCTTAGCAGTGGTAATAAAGTGACTGAGTTTTAAAGGCTGTGAAAGTGAATCTAGTTATCCATGATAGCGACGATATGGAACACTTATCGTCAGTGACAAATGTATGCAAGTTGTTTAAAGCACTTTTCAACTTACATAGGCTAAAATTTAATATTAATTTTTTATTTGTACAGTAATATCAGTAACACAATATTAATACCAGAAATACACGGACATACCGCATATGTAGAGGCTGTCTTTGGTATGAATACTCCGAATCACTACATATTCCACTGTCTCTTATGGGAACATAATATTTGATTTACGCCCACTTTTAAGGAAAACAACTAGGGCATAAAACAATGCCTACGTGTACAAGAGGAAACACTGAGAAGCAAGACTAACAGCCCGACAGAATATCTGCTTCTAGCCGTAGTTTTACAAGATTATAGTATCTCAAATTGTGCTACAAAGTTCCTCTACATTACTTGAATGTACGATAGGTCCAAACCCCTACTGTAAGACATAAACGCACCAAACATTACTTTACATATCTTTCCTAGTCCAATGTTTATTCTCGATAGATAATATCCTTCGACTATGTGACACAGTTAAAATATTTGGTAACAAAAGGACCAAATTAAAATTGCAATTAAGAAAAGTTAAAACAGACAGATCTCTAGGAATTCTTGTTACAATCCAGCATCATAGCCAATGGGCACAGGACTATCCTTCTCCGGGAAAAAGCGGCCGTGATGTTAAGCTATGAATGCAATATATAGCGCCGAGGTTAAGAATGCGTGTAGCTATACCCGCACACTGCATATGCCATCAAAGTACGTGCCTTGATAAGAAACGGGAAAATTTTTCTTTCACTTTTTAAATTATAATTCCTTTCAATACGTGACATTCAGTTAATAGTTTTTATTCTGTTTCTTACCTCATATTATGTCACATGAAAACCCTAATTAAAAGAGATTATTTGGCATGTTGCTCACTAAAGACAAGGCAAGTAACATGTAACCGTACTTCGATTTATTGAGAAACTCGAGGGCACGTTGTGTAATCGATATATAATCGTGCCCGCCGTCGTTTTATTGAGTGATAGTCTGCTTAAGCCGAAGTTTTGCAGTTCGGCTCGACCTTGTAGTTAGACTTTATATTTCTTGTCTGTAACCAAAGGAAGCTCGACTCCCTTTTATCCTAGACCGAATGAAGTTCGATCTACTTACAACGTGCTCTGAATCTCATGTCATTAAAACGTGTACACGTTTCTCTTAACGCACAATGTCAGTTATCCTTAATGGATTATTTAGCAAAGTCACAACAACGTCTGGTATCATCTTAGCTTTTGAAAGCCGTACTTACGTATCGGACACCAAACGTTTTAAGCGTTGTTCTGTCGAACTCTTTCAGGGAGGGAACAACTGCTACATTCCAACAATTAATCAAGTTCAGACATTTTTTCTCGGGGTCCGTCTGTATCACAGCTTAATATAGCTTAATATAGCTTACTCTGCAGTTCACCTTCACGGTTATGACAACACGCCGTCCACTTCAGATTGTACACCCGACTTAAATAAAGGAATCAGTTACGTAACATTCGGGCTATAATGTTCTGACAGAGGTGCTCGTGAAGGTTCCAGGCTTGTCGAAAATGACGTCATGTACATGAGACTTAGATGACATACTCTCATTAATTATTAATCTTATTAATATTATATATATTATTAATTATTAATACTGTAATTATTAAATGTATTTTAAATTGTTTTTCATGTGAAAAAACTGATTGGAATAACCCTTTAACATGCACACTGACAGTGTAAAAACGTATACATAACTGAACATGTGTGATAAATGAGTGGGATTGGGGTTAATTAAAGACTTACCTAAATTTCGGTTTACGTTAAATTATCAGGAAAGTAAACCGAACGTATTTCCACCTGCAGGTTATTCTTCTATCCTGCAGAAGGAGATAGAATTTCTCCAATCGTGCTGGTAACCATCTACGAAACTGCAGACACTACTTGTCTTACGAAATAGTTACGTTCCGCTAGGTCCGGCAAAAGTCGAACATGGGTTAATATCACTGCGATACTTGGCGTAGCTACCTAAAGCTACTGTTGTCCTCCCAAACACGCGGCATATAACGCAACACTGGCGGAGTGCCAGACCGTCGTTTATCGGTCAACAAGGAAATGGTTCATTCTATACAAACACTTTGCACTTGTAACGAAACGTCTTGCAGATACGTTTCAAACAAACAATTTGTAAACATAACAGGTTGTTATGCCCCGGAATACAAGGAATCTGCTACAACAATGAACTACACGTAGCATAACCCAAGATTTTCTATATACAAACCTCTCATGTCGGCCCAGGCGACAACTCCAGTACGTTCTCCACCGACACAACACACTTCACACCAAGCCATGATTTCACACCTCAAATGCTTAACACAAACCAAGACCACAAGCGACAGTCTGTCAAAATATTCCATCACATTCAACAGCAACATTCATGCCACTGTCACAACATATCTCATAAGCAGTGGGTGATGTTGGCCGTATCACCATACCTAATCACATCACCGCCGTCTTATGTCTGTGCAGTCACGACTGGTAAATGTCGTGAAGCTTCAATACGATGATGAACATTCACCAACAGCAGATGCAAAACGTCATTAGTAATAGAGTTCGTTAGCCTAATCCAATGCAACAAGATTACATATCTTGTCTAGTAAATGATTTTCATTGGCTTATATGACCTTTCCCAACAACCTTTCCAATCTCCAGATTGGCCAACTAAACGATGTTCGGCCACAAAGTCCTAGCTGTTAACATGGGTTTAGACCACTTAAATATTTTGGCAGAAATGTTGTTAGGCTTAACGCTCGCCAAATTCAACTCATCAAACACATTGTCTGCAATCTTCAAAGAATTTGGCATCGACTAATATTATATCTCAATACGAACTTCTTGCACGCCGACTTTTAAGTTACCATAAGCTGCAGCCCAGAAAGACTGATTACCATCCCGCACATCACTGATTTGTTCGGGAGATAAATAACACTAACTTTTAAGGAGGACAGTAAATACCTCCCCAGAAAATAATTTTGCTGGTGTAAATCTCATACTCCAATGGATAGCAGTGTTAAATGCTGCGATCAACAATGACGGATCTTAATGACAAACATCTTCGGTTTATGATGAAATATATTCAAAGCAGGTTTAAGATTTCAATTAACTTTTGTGAGCAATGAAACATGGTGATAGTAACGTGTCCTATTGTACTTAATCCTCTACTTTAAAGCATAGACCACTGAACTGTTGTGACCAAAAAACCTGAAAATGCCGGACACAATCAAAGCAGGTGTTCTGCATGCTGGAAAGTACTGCCGTTCCAAGAAGTCACAAACAACTCGTGACACATTGCTTACAAAATGGAAAGTAACTAAGTTATGAAATCCATCCAACTCAACAAGAATGGCTAAATTTTCACGTTTAGGTAAAATCAATTGTGCCACAAAATGCAGTCCTACTTGTTTATCCTGTACCAATTTAGCAAGTTGGCCTGAATCACCGTTCTTCACATATAGAGTATTTTAGATTCCATGCTGGGCTAAGACAAGTTTCTAGCTATTTTCTGCACGGTTTTCAAAGCACCCTCAAACCCCGAAATGGCTCAATTAAAGAAATATTTAAAAAGCATAGATGTTAAAGAAAATTGGAACTATAAAACAATTTTTCCTAGTACTTTCGGGTAATATCACAGACATTTTGAAACCTGAAATGTTTCCCTGTCATGGTCATTTGTTTCATTTTACCCCAAAAGTCGTATACAGAAGGGATCCTGCTTCTGGTGTTCAAAGACGTAAGAATACACCGGTGGGAAAATATGCAGCATTGCCACATACCATACTTCTCATTCTGTTCCTTCATTCGCTTCGATAATCGAGACAAAGCATCCTCCACTAAATTTTTACACCACAGTATGTTGACAGGGAGTTTAAAATAGGCCAAGAGCAGAATTCACCTCACTAAGTGACCCCTTTCCTGACTCTCTTCATCAACAAACAAAAGGCCAAATTATATCAATGTAAGGCGAAATCTTTGTGCTTTATATAGTTATAGAATTTTTCCCATCCATAAATAACTGCCGAACACTCTTTTCTGTAAGCACTGTATCGCTTTTTTTTTTTTTTTTTTTTTTTTGCTGAAATTAAAAAGACTCTAATACGACAGTGGTGGCAGTACTCCATTAATTATCTGATGCAATATGGCATGTATGTTCTTATGCTTAGCATCAGTAACTAATAAAAATTCCGTTTTAATATTTGGAATTTGAGAAATAGTACTTCACAAAAGCCGACTTCGAAGGACCTGATATAAACTGGTGTTTGTTCTCCCAAAGGAAACTAACACCTCTCTTCTTCCAACCCATGTAATGATGTGGTCATCTTTGACAAATCAGGGATGAGTGTATTGTAGAAGTAAAGCATCTCTACAAACCACCGTAAAGCCATCAAATTTGCAAGGTGAGGGACAGGTTGAGTAGACTGTATCAGACCTGGAAGCACATTTACCCCTTGTGAAAATTTCAGGTGCCACAGACATTTTACCTCACTTGCTCTGAGTGGCACTTTCTCCTCCATCAAACCAAACCCAGCTTTCTGCAAGCTACCAAACACCTCATGTAGCCGACTTTCATGTTCCTGGAGGGATGATTCGTGCATACCAGATCACCAATAAAGATTAGGAATATATACCTAATTTAAATGTAGAAACGTTTCCAAATATCCATCGCTTCTTCAGATATCAAAGTGGAAACTCGTCTTTCAATTACATGAGCACCACCCACCGAAAATTTCAACTTCGACATGAGAGGGCGATACGACATTCAAGTGGGGGGGTTCATATTTTCTACTAATAAATCTGTTGTTTTACTTGCCTGAGGCATCTACTTGTTATACAAAGTAACTGCAATGAACAGAAACTCAAGAGAGGGTAAAGAATAATTGTATCAACATAAAGTAATGCATTAACTAAAGCAGAAAATAAACCAGAGAACACAAACCATTTATTTACTTATGAGGGCAGAGCAATGTATGATGTTACACTGCTTTGTACCTAACCAGGTAAGTCTATACAACTTTACAGTGTGCAGTACCAGCACCTCTTGACAACAATTAAAATAGGAAGGACCATTTCCATTCATAGTTATCCATCAATATAATACTGCCTCAGAGTGAGAGAAAAAGGGTGAGTCAGGAACACGCTGAGTCATGGTAAGAGAAAAAGGGTGAGTCAGAAACACGCTGAGTCATGGCTATAAAGAAAGACTAAATCACAGAGGCAAAAATATCCCAGCAGTCTAGAAACATTTGGATGATTAATATTCTCCACAACTCCATATCATAGTACATGTTGCACTTTCTTACTAGAAATACTGCGATATTTATCTACAGTTTTAAGAAATTCTCCCAGGCATGGCAAATAACACCATTCCATTTCAAGGCATTTTTATGGCGACAAATTATCAATTTTATCATGCTCTCACCAAACACACTTTGGATGAGTTCCACATTAGGAATGACTACAAAAAATATAACACCTTAGTGATAAATGCAGACTGCCATGTCATTTGTAAAAGTGGCCTTCTAAACATTCAATGAAAAGAGTGTACTATTGTATAAACCTGCAGCATACCTTTCTGGGAAAGGTACATATTTTCTAATATAAAGAGAATCACATTTAATAACAAATAATGCATGGAGTATGCACCACAAACAATACCCATGCTGCACAAATATTTGAGCTTATTTTCTCACAATTTTGCCAAGTTCTGAGCAACCAATAAAGTAACAGTAACAGATATGAGTTAGCCACAAGCAACACATGAACAGTACTGACATTACTTGTGGCAACACAAGG
Source organism: Reticulitermes speratus (assembly GCA_021186555.1). NCBI lineage: Eukaryota > Metazoa > Arthropoda > Insecta > Blattodea > Rhinotermitidae > Reticulitermes > Reticulitermes speratus. The sequence goes on along the minus strand of JAJKFL010000013.1, from coordinate 8,199,458 downwards.
TCCTCACTGCTCTGGCTTCTTCTCATCTGTCCATGGCTTCCAGTTCAGCAGTTCATCTAGTAGAGCTTCTAGCAATGGATTTCCTCCAAGTTTAGCCATCTCAGCCCTTATTTCAGCATCAAGCTCCTCAAGAGTATGCCTTGTGTAACTGAAAGACCCAAACTTCTCCAGCAATGTAACACAGTACTTCTTCAATTCCACATCCCGAGTTCGTTGCCGCAGGATATCTGAATGGTTGAAGTTAAGACTAATATTCAGAAGCTGTATAATGTCATACGATCAGAAGATCTTTCGCTTTAATCTCAAACTGTGTAAATTCAATATAACAAACCCTGCATTTAAGCATAATCACTGCAAAAAATTAATATTTATAGCAAACTGTGAAGCCATTCTTTTCTTTCACACACAGTACACGACAAAGACATACACAGACACAAGTTTGCCTTGCTGCCATCTTGTAACATTACATATCACCACAATTAAGTACAGTGCACCACAGCAGTTTTGCTGTTACATGTGCACCATGCCTTCACGTTTTAATATTACATATATTACTGTGAACTGTATATGAGACTTCAAATAGGAAAGTCAGCAAAATCATTTTAATTTCGTCATTAAGATTAATTATAGTTTACATTAGTTGTCTTGTACATCTGCAAACAAAACGTTGTATGATTGCAACTATTAGCTTTATCATGCCCTTCTGTCCACATGTAACAACTCATACCAAGAACAGTATTGTGGAACTGTAGACAGAGCGGTGTCAGGAGAAATAAGGAACAGTGTATTCTCAATAATAGAGCTACAGTCTCAGGTGTAAAGAACACGGAATTGGAGGACAAGAATCTGGCTAAAGTATACTGACTCAGAAATATGTATGAAACGACAGTTGGTTGCAACAGTAAAGAGCATTGGCAGGAAAGAACATTATGTGGAAATAACAGTAAAGTTAATAAGGAAAAAATGGTAAAGAACAAGAAGAAGAAGGAGAAATAACGTAAAATTACAAGTAAACAGTAGGGATACATATGACACAGGCCTATTACAAGTATAAAAATTTTCTCAAGTATTAAAGAGAGTGCCGATCCCAGTGGCCGTGCGGTCTAAGGCTTGGGTCTGCGGCCGCTCGCTTACTAGGATCGTGGGTTCGAATCCCACCGGGGGCATGGAAGTCTGTCTCTTGTGAGTGTTGTGTGTTGTCAGGTAGAGGTCTAGCGACGGGCTGGTCACTCGTCCAGAGGAGTCCTACTGACTGTGGTGTGTCTAATGTGTGTGATCGTGAAACCTCGAAATGAGGAGGCCTAGGCACCCGACAAAGGGCTGTTGAGCCATAGGAAAAAAATAAAATTAAAGAGAGTAATCTCATTAGAATATCAAAATATAGGACGAGAAAGTTAAAATCCAAATTCTCCAGCAGTAATTTTATAGTGATTCACAAGTAGATAAACCAACTTTTTTTTTTTGTGTTGGAAAATAGTTTTAGATTAAGTTGAATATTGTAACTACTAGCGAACAAGTGCAGAACAGCAGTTAGCTGACTATTATGGTCCAAAATATCAGCTAATGAACAAATGTGGAACAGCAGAAGGATACGTATCACCTGATTGTCATCTGGATGACTCATTATAGCATGGATTATTGGGAAACTAAACTTGCCTTCTGTGAGGTCTTCACAGTAGCCTTTGTCCCTTGAATACTGTAACAAACAAAAAGCGACATTTTTAGCAAAATTTCTATATGAACACTTTACAAGCCCTATCATTATACAAACACTAAGTGCCTCCTGACAACAAAATGTACATGTCAGTTCAAATTTACTTCCATATTATTGCCAAGTTTACTAACGTTTCATCAGATGTCACCAGCATACAGGTACTTCTAGAAAAATGTTTTAGACATACCACGCGGTATTTTATTGAAGATTTACGAGGGATTTCCAGAAAGTAAGGCCCCTTATTGTCTTCTCAGTATTTACTTAATCCAAAATCAGAATAATTACACATTATTAAGAGTACTGAGTATACTAGATCGGTGATGTAGGGTGGACGGAAGTAACATTGTCCACGCAAAGTTTTTCATAGCTTCCCAAATCTTCAAACTTGTGTACTGCCTTCCATTATCAAGCTAGAGCAAGATTGCTGTTGGAGTCTTGTGAGGCTGAAGTCGTTTGAAAAGCTTCCTCAGTTCTTTCAGTCTCCTGATGGAGGCGTCGGATTTCACTGTCTCCTGTCTCGGCATCGCATCCACAAGAATCACTTCTTCATACTCACAGATGACAGTGATCTTGACCTTGCCCCCTGACAGTATTTCTGAGTACGTTCATCCTGGGAGATTGAGGATATTGCCATTCCATGGATTGCCATTTTGTCTCCAGTTCAAACAAAATGGATCCAGGTTTCATCTGCTGTTAAAAATCTGCGGTAAGAAGGTTTCTCCCCAGCTCAAAACGTGTAAACAACTCGGAAGAAATGGTTTTTCTCTCGGTATTCTGTTCGACTGTGGGACTCCGAGAAACCTATCTCGCGCACAACTTCGAATATCCAAGATCTCGAATGATGTGTTTAACACCTACTTTGCTGTTTATAAAATATGGCCAGTTGTCGGATTGTGATACGTCGATCCTCGCACATGGTGGTATCAGCACGCTGCAGCTTTTCTGGGCTGACAGCTGGGACAGGACGACCTGAGCGATGCAAAACACTGAACTCTGTTTTTGTATTTCGCAAGTAATCACGCTTTTCGCTCTGTGACTTAAGGTGCTTCTGTCAAGCATAGCACTTCATAAACATTGCTAAAACTTTCGGGGATATTTGTCACTCATTCTTTCTCGGCAACAAGGAATACTACCACAGCGAATAGACTGTAACGCACTTCATTGCCTGACTCTATTACGAGGCGCCACTGCAATGGTGCTGTGTCAGAAATATTTACCATTTCGTACACAAACGTTACAAACTTCAGATTTGGTTCACTTAAAATGTGAAAGTTGTAGCTTTGTTACTGCCCAAAAGAATATGGGGCATTAATTTCTGGACACCCTAGGTTAAGTGATAATCCTTCAATTAAAAATGCGATATGCACAAAAACAGTTACACCGAACGCGATTTCAAATTTCATTACATTTAATAGTGGATATATAAAATTATCAGTTATATAAAAGGATAGATAACACTTATACCTATGCCTTAAAATCACATACAGTGTAAAGCCTTAGGCATTCATTCAAAATAAAAGCAATCAAGTCTTCAAAGGTGATTAGAGAACAAAATGTAAAAATAAAAATCCAGCAACTCTGAGACTTTCACACTTCAATTAGAACTTGAGGAAGTAAATCGATTTTGTTCATGCACATAATTTTACCGACCTTCCAGCTTCTCATCTCAACCCCAGCTAATGGCAAGATCTTGCATGTGTGGGCTTCACATCAATACCGCCTACACCTTAATGACATTAGGATAACAATGTGTACAACTTAACCATCTAGAAATGACAGCTCAGACATTACCTCCTGCAGACACAGATTGCAGTAGTCATCCCGAATCTGGAAGTACAGCCCCCAGATCTCAGTCACTTTCGTGAAGTCAGCTTTATTCTGGCTTAAGAGCTGCATCATTCGCACTACAAACATGAAAGCTGCACCGGTGTCTGTTAAAGACAGACATTTTTTTAATATTATATGTACCGTGCATTCTGTTATAAGATATAGTCAAACCAACAAATGCCCTACAATTACTAACAAAGTATACCGTGCAGGCCCTACGTATGTTTCGGCAACTAATTTGCCATCTTCAGGGAGTAGACCAAAGAATCACAGTTATTCAAGGTATCCAACTATGCATACATTCAGCATCACAATAAAAACACATATGCCACTAACGACACTAAAATTAAATTTATGTTCAAGTTCACAGAACAACACGTTAAAAGTTAACAGCACAGTTTGTCCAAGTCAGTGTGAGTCAACACATCATATATCACAGTAAACCTTTCATATATATATATATATATGATGTTATATGATTAGATTCAGATAATTAAAGCAAATATAAAAACTTATCTAAAAAGTTTATCCGGCTGTTGGTTATGTATACAATTGTGTTGTCGATCAACGTCGATTCATCCTGTAGCTTGTGTTGTTGGGTGTCCTGTGAGGTGTCGTACTCGTATAGTATATTACACCTCACAGGACACTGTGAAATGACATAACACAGGGGATGACTATTCAAAATGAATTGATTTATAAAATGCTTGAACACTATGACTGTTATTTAGCGCTGATATTTCTTGATGAATTCTACATTACCCTTCTCTCAAGGTTCATTCAGCTCTAGTTCACATATTTCATTTATTCTGCTGATTGGCAAAAACTCTTCAATTAGAAATAAATGTTTTATTTCATAGAACAGAATATGATTCCAGCACTGACCTTGGTAGCACTGAAATATATGCCTTCAATTACAGCCACTATACCAAAAACTATTAATGCGGCCTCAGTACAATTTCAACTAAATAAGCCTCTCCCTCCCCATCTAATTCTTCCTGTGAGATTCTACATCAACTTCAAAGTGTCTTTTCTGAACAAAATTTGCCCTGCTCTACACTACATCTCAAATCCATTCTAGGTTAATATGAACTCATTGTACAATGTGCATTAAAAGAATACAAGTCTAGTGTTATGGTGATCATGCCTCTAAATCTGTATGCTTTACCTTGACAACTACTTGACAGGTTATAATTAAATTTTATATGATCATTTTGCCACTGGTCACGATCCCAAATTCATACTTCTCAGTTTCCTAAAACTGGTAGTTACAACAAAGTGGACACATGGACTTAAGACCTGGGAGTGACACTAGCATCATTCCCTGTAGTAACCCAGATGTTTTCAATAGCGTTAATACTTCTACCCAAGGTCTTTGATACAAGAATTGTTTATATTGTTTCTGTCTCCACAATTTTACTAACCTTCAATATTAATGCCTTGTAAGAACTAAAATATTAAAATTCAAGATTAATAAATGTTGTGGAGACAGAAACAATTTTAAAACTTTTTCTTCCAGAATAAAAACACAATGAGATGTATAATAGACACTCAGAGTGTCGAAGTCTAAAGAATGTGTGTGTAAACGTCATGCACTCAGGTATACACCACTCATTCCCAATCTCCTTACAAGCACACAGGTACAGTTAAATCCTGCAAATTGTTCTGGCCCAATCCTTACTTCTCTTAACCATCTCCTTATATTCCTCTACTGATGGACAGATGTAGTTATCACGCCAGTAGATCTCCATTCCCTGTCCGCGATGCAGCTCCAACATCTGTTCTGTGTACACTCTTGTTGCTTCAGGGTGGTTAAGACTCAGCACCCTATTCAGCCCTATGAAAAGTGCATAGTTGGCAGCATTGATTGTGCTGGCAACTCCATATATTTTGTGTGCCACAGGAATACCTGTACGTAGAATAGAGTTATCTTGAATATCATCAATTCTGTAATGCAAAATTATATACAATTGTAACATAAAGCTTTGACAAAATATTTCTCCTTATTCACAAATATTTCACAATTGGTGTTACGTGGTGCTCGCCACTATTACCCTTGGGTTCGTGTCACTTCATGTACAAAGGACACAGATGCATGACCATTCTTAATTACAGTAATTATAGATGCAAGTATATGTGCATGGAATTGTGGATACTTTCAGGTTACTGTTTGATGACGACATTCGTGTCATAATTTCTAACAGAAAGTTTTTTGGAGACTATCTGCACAATGTCATGCTTAGTTCTCTCTCATATGATTGAATGGATTGGTAAATCGAGATAAAGCAGATAAAATACAATTTCTAACAAATTATTTATCACACTCTTCATTAAGTAAGGGTTATGATGAAACTGTAAATACACAATTTCTTGGTTTGTGAACTGATAACCACGTAAATTGGAAGAATCTTTTTGATGAAATTATTTATAAGTTAATTAGAGCATGTTAGGTAGTTAGGATGATGGTCCATATCAGCAACATTAACACACCCAAATCCTTTTGTTTCACTTACTCCCATTCTGTTATAAAATATGGAATACTTTTTTGAGGTACCTCTTCTAACAGTGGAAAGATATCAACTTTACAAAGTCAAATCATCAGAATCTTGGTTTGTGCATGGCCTAGAACTCAATGTAGGAGTCTGTTTAAGAAATTACAGATTTTACCTGCTCCATGCCAAAGTGTGTTTTAATTCATAGACTTCATTGAAAATAATTAAGATAGTTTTCAAACAAATTCACCTCTATAGAGAATTAATACAAGAAACAAACATTATCTTTACAGACCAAATGCCAACATATTATGTTTTCAGAAAACTATATTCTATGCTGCCTTCAAAATTTGTAACATTTTGCCACTTGGTCTTGTGTCTCTAAAGAATGAAAAGGCACAATTTCAAGTAGCTTTAAGAAGATACGTAAGTACGCAAATTTTTATCCTGTGGACGATTTCTTTATGTGGAAATATGAAACATAATACAGTATATAAATTTGTTTATATTAACTTGCACTGTAATAATTCTGTCATTTCAGAAAACTTAAAGATCCAAGGAATGTATCTGTGTACATATATGTACATATGTACATGTGTATGTGGGTGTGCATGTATGTATATGTATGTAGGCCATGTATGTATGTGTGTATTTGTGTACGCACTTATGTATGTATGTATGTATACATGTGTGCATCATCTTTTGGGGAAATTCATCTCATAGTTACTCTATTTTTTTCCTTCAGAAAAAGGCAATTAGAACAATGTTGGAATGTGGCAATAGAGTTTCGTGTAGAAATATATTCAAAGAATTAGATATTTTGCCGTTGGCATATTTTCTTTATTTTTGTATTTCAAAACAAAACTCTGTTCCCATCAAACATTGACCCTCATATTATTGATACTAGACAAAGACAAAATTTGTATTTACCTCAGGCTAATTTAACTATTTATCAGAAAGAAGTTTATTATGCGGGTATAAAGATATTTAATAAATTACCCATAGAGATTAAGAATACCTCTAATAAATTTAAAAAAGTTTAAGGTTGCATTAAGGCATTTTTTTAATACTCACTCGTTTTATACTGTGGATGAGTACCTAATTGGATAACTGTTACAATAAAAAATAGTAGTTTATATTGTTTGTATTTAGTACTCTGTTTGTTTTAGATGTGATTGTTTAATGTATGTATTTTATGCTTTTATACTTGAGTTTGTGACGTGTTCTATATCCATTTATTGGATTTCTGGAACTTATAAATACAGTAGCTCAGTAACAGTATGTATGGGTGTACGCATGTATGTACGTATGTATGAAGGTATGTTATTACTAATGAGTAGAATATCAAGTTCTCTTATTTGTACATTTCAGAGCTGACAAAGTAACATGCACATACTATAAAAATACTACAAGCTTATAATGGAAAACAGTATTTGATATACAAATAAATATATATATATATACATACAGTATATAAAACAGTAAAATAGTACAGACAAAAGTTTTAAGGGATTTTCATACAGCTAAATTTGTTAATTATTTTATGTTAACATTTAAGCAACGAAAACTGAAAACACAATTTGATATTCAAAACCAAAATTGATGTAAGGATTTATGTTATGGAGCGTCCAAAATAATATTCAGCAAATTCCATTCCAAAGTAAGATATTCGTAAAATAAAACCATCAAATGTAGATTCTCTACAGACATATGACAATGGTTATTTCACTATACTGATATTATGTTGGACTCTGGACAGTATCTCAAAAAATAGTTAACATATAACACATATTTCTGAATTTGGTTGTACTCCATGTCATACTCAGCAACACAGCCCTGGTAGTGTCCATGACGAGAAGTTAAAAAAGTACCACAGTGTTTTGTCCTCCCATGACTAACTAACTAACTAACTCCATGGAGCAGAGGCCTTCTTGAGAAGCTAACAGGTCTTCAGCTAGTCAAGAAATTCCCCTCGGTTTATGGAACCCAAAGGTTCATTACCGCATTCACAAGAGCCCGCCACCTGTCCCTATCCTGAGCCATATCAATACAGTCCATGCCCTTCATCCCACTTCTTCAAGATCCATTTTAATATTATCCTCCCATCTACGCCTGGGTCTTCCAAATGGTCTCCTTCCCTCAGATCTCCCCACCAAAATCCTGTATGCACCTCTTCCCTCCCCCCATACGTGCTACATGCCCCGCCCACCGCATTCTTCTTGATTTCATGACCCGAATAATATTTGGTGATGAATACAGATCATTAAGTTCCTCGTTATGTAGTCTTCTCCACTCCCCTGTTACCTCATTCCTCTTAGGCCCAAATATCCTCCTCAGCACCCTATTCTCGAACAACCTCAGCCTGTGTTTCTCCCTCAGTGTGAGAGACCAATTTTCACACCCATACAAAATAACAGGCAACATTATAGTTCCATATATCTTAATCTTTGTATTTTTGGATAGCAAACTGGAAGACCGAAGATCCTGCACCGAATGATAACAAGCATTCCCCGACTTCAATCTGCTCTTAATTTCTTCCTGAATGGATATAATAGCTTTTATTTTAACCAACACATGCACTACACTTTTGTCGTCATATATACCCCTACATATATTTCGACTACTTATTAGTCATCATCAGGGGATCAAGGTATATAAACACAGACTACACATCCACTATAATAGATGGTTCACATTCAATGTTAAAACGAGATGAACTATGTTCGCTATAAAAAAATGCTACATGTTTTTATAATAATTTATAATAATAAATATTTTTAAAATAAAAGCTATTATATAAGACAGAATGCACGGTGAATATAATGCGAAATTCCTGAATGGAATTTCGATTTGTTAGGGTTGTTCCCAAATATTTGGACTGTTCCACCCTTTCAAAGGATTTATTATCTAACTTCATGTTGTGATTTTGTCCCGCATTATGATTGCCAGACATGACCATGTACTTAGTTTTCTCAGCATTTACTTCTAGACCAATCTCCTTACTAGCGACTACCAAAGCTTCTTTGTTTTTCTTTATAGCATGTACGCTTCCACCCAATATATTAACATCATCAGCATAAACTAGAAGCTGATGTGTACCATTCAATTTTAAGCCCTCCTGGTTTGCCTGAACCCTCCTAATGGCATATTCCAAAACAAAAGTTGAAAAGCAATGGCGATAAAGCATCTCCTTGTTTCAAACCATTCTTAATAAGAAATGTGTCAGACAAATGTTTGCCTACCCGGACTCTGCTATAGGTTTCATTTAGACACATTTTTACGAGCCTTACTAGTTTCATAGGGATACCAAATTCAATGAGAATATTATACAAGACCTCCCTCCTAACTGAATCACAGGCTTTCTTGAAGTCTGTAAATAGCTGATGCACTGCCTCATTGTATTCCCATTTTTTCTCAAGTATTTGACGAATGCAGAATATATGATCAGTAGTCGACCTGTTACGTCTAAATCCACACTGATGCTCCCCAACAATTTCCTCTGCATATGGAGTTAACCTTGACAGAAAGATGTTGGATAGAATTTTGTATGTGGTTGACAAAAGTGATATGCCTCGATAATTAATGCAATCTGTTTTATCACCCTTCTTATAAATAGGTACAATGATTGACTCCTTCCACTGCTCAGGCAATTCCTCTCTATTCCAAATAGAATTAATAAGTTTATGGATCTCAGAACGAATTGTCCTACCTCCTGCTTTAATCAGTTCTGCTGGAATTTGATCAATACCTGGTGATTTGTGCCTTTTTAACTTTTCAATAGCCATCTCAACCTCAGAGTCACTGGGCTCAGGCACCAGTGGCTCTGCTGTATGTATTTCAGCCTGCCTTACATCATTAACCCCATGTACATTCAATAGCTGAAAGAAATGATTCCTACACCTAGCCAAGATACTGTGGGAGTCTGCAACCAGATCACCTTTCTCATCCTTTACTACATTATTTCTGGGCTGGTAACCTTTCTTAAAGTCATTGATGCCCCTATACAAATCTCTGATATTCTTCTTCTTACTGTTTGTTTCATATTCATTAATTTTAGCTTTCAGATATTCCTTCTTTTTGTTCTTGAAATATCTACTACCTTCACGTCTTACATTGTTCAGATTATCTACATTACTTTGGTTTGGATTCTGTAAACACTGCATTTTAGCCTGCTTCCTTTGGTCTAAAAATGTTGAACATTCTTCTTCAAACCATGGTTTATGCTGTTTGAGATCTTTATCTGATACTGTTTTCTAACCTCTAGTTCACTTAGCTTCTTGAGATTAAATCTCTCCGCATCAAACTTCTGTGCTGCTTGTTTAATTACCGCCAGTGATCAGTATCACAGTCAGCTACCCTGAAAGATCGCACATCGAGTATACTTGAATGCCATCTCCTATCTGTCAATACGTGATCAATCTGATTATGAGCCTTCCCATCAGGAGAGGTCCAGGTGTGTTTATGAATATTTCGGTGTGGGAACATCGTGCTCTTAACAACTAGATTTTGTGATGTGGCAAAGTTTACTACTCTAACACCATTATCATTACTATACTCATGTAAACTCTCATTCCCGATCGTCGGTTTGAAAGTATCCTCCCTCCCCAATTTTGCATTAAAATCTCCTAACAGAATTTTCATAAGGTACTTAGGAAAATGATCAAAAACCTGTTCTAATTCCTCATAGAAACTGTCCTTTGAGTCATCACATTTCTCCTCAGTTGGTGCATGCACATTCAGAACAATGATATTACACCAGCGACCTCTCAGCACCAGATATGATATCCTATCACTAACAAACTCTACTCTCTTAATTGCTGATACTATTCTCTGATGTACAAAAAATCATGTTCCCAGTTGATGACTTTCATTTCCTTTTCCATAGAAAAAATTATAATCCCCTGCTCTTACTGTACCTCCTTTGTCCCACCTAACCTCCTGTACACCCACTAAATCTAATTTGTACATAGCTAATTCCCTGGCCACCGTCAGGACCTAATCAGGCTCCTCACATTCCAAGTGCCAAATCTCATGTTCTTTTTCCATTGCCAAAGAATCAGTCCAGGTCCGAGGCTTTGCGATATGTTTCGTAACATGGTAATTCTTTACGGTGAGGAGTTGTTAGCACCTCGCCCAACCCCCAAGCTGGAGGACCACCACTTGTCGGCTGTCCGCAACTGCATATTCGCAGCTGCCCTCCACATTCGGAGGCCGTTCCTCCATCCACAACCCGAGGACGCGCCATGCCGTGGTGACAGGGACCCACTAATCATGGTCTACATGATGTATGGATTTGAAAATTGGGATGTGTGGAGAGACAGATAGATTAATAGACTTTCACAAAACAAACACTACAGATGGTAAACCTGCCTCAAAAAGGGATAATAATTGTACTTACAGTAGACTAGAATTATGCACCATCATAATTATGTCTGCCAATTCATTGAGCTTATCAGCAGGCACCTTCAACCAGTAGTTGAAAGCATGGATGACCTTTTGTCGAATCTGCTTCACAGGAATTTGCTCAATATATGTCAATGGCTGTAGTATTTTCTGAAATAACATTTATGTATGTTCTGACAAAAGTTAATGTCATTTAGTCATGCAAAAAAAAATTAATATGTCTTAAGATATTCTGGTCCTGTTCCAAAAAATAATTTTAAATTTCAAACTTTTCTTTTGTAATTTGGAACTCGGAAGAGCAACAGATGAAAACAGCTAAGTTATCTTTCCAGAAGTTTCCTACAGAAAAAAATCTACTATAGAAAATCATAATATTTCACTAGATTAAATGCAGCAGAACGCAATACAAATGTGTGGTAAGAAAAGTTGAAAGACAGGATAATGCTCCTATTATTTTTTCTATCTTCTTGCACATATGTGTAGGTAATTTTGTGTTATTCCTCTTTTCCCTGGCCTACCTAGCTTGCGCAATACAGTTACAAATTACTTAATAATGACGTACGATGCCTTAGTTGTTGTGCAGGAATACGTTCTGTTGCCTTTTGGAAAATACAAATGTGGGCAGGAAATCTCACCATGGCTTCTTCAATTATGCCTGCCAAACAGCATTCAAAAATCCTCTGATATCATTACCTCATCTTGCTCCCTGTCACGCGTTGTGCTGCAAGGAACTCCCTTTCCTTTCCCGGATCCTTCCATCGTGAATACTTTCCTTGTAGATATGATTTGTCCCCTAACACGGAAATATATATAATGTGAACCAGCAACCTGTCACACTACATTTTATAAACTAACATGCAAATCAAGTTTTGAATCGATAAAAAGCACCTTTTTAAAATATATTCACATTGTCACGCAGCATTTCAAGGCAACGAACATAATCAAATCGAAACTTTTACAGTACGCGTGCGTAAACATACAGATGAATAGTTATGTTTGGTACCCCTTGAAGAGGGGGAGAAATAGTGAATAAGGCTACTGGTAAGAAAAAATTCTTACATTTTGAACATGTTTGCCGATACTTCAAGGAACGAATGAAACATATTTGCAACAGCGATGTACGACTTTTAGATGCTTCCGCATAGTCGCAAAAAACGCTTCTTAGCTTCATCATGTCCTTCCCTTCGTCAATGTACATGTATCAGCGCGGCTCCCAGTGGTCGAATTTCCATGAGTTTTGATATTGGCGACTTTCCTGAAAATCTTTTGAGAAATTCCATATTTGGTTACAATCGAGCAAAAGATCGGGCATTGTACATGAGACCTAAGTGCGTATTATTGCCTGTTATATTAAATCTCCATATAAGCGCTCTTTTCGAGGGATATGGTATCACGCTGTTAGTCTAGCCAAGCAGACAAACATCACGCAATCTGCCACACTATTACGTTATAAGTATATTGCCTGTCTTGTTTAAAATTCTGTCTGTACGCCTACCGGCTGAAGAAAAACGCTGATTAGAAATACCAGACCTTCTGGATTTTCGGCTTCAGTACCACATCTGAACATACTAGCGGTTGTGAACTGAAAGGAACTAAAAGCAGGATCCATGATTACAGTTCATCAGCAGTATAAGATCGTACACATAACAACAATGATAACGCAAAATAAACCGGTTCTGCGGAGGTGTGCAAAATGAATTACGAAAATCACTCGCTGTTCGAGTAAGTAACACGTTTCCCTCAGCAAGATTTACTGACTTTACATAACTTATAGTAAAAATGTGAATCAAAGGGATGATTTTAAGAGATAAAGAAAGGATTTACGTGTATTTTAATATAAGCACGTCCGAAATCCGAACGTAACTGCAGCAGGAATCTTAGCAGTGGTAATAAAGTGACTGAGTTTTAAAGGCTGTGAAAGTGAATCTAGTTATCCATGATAGCGACGAAATGGAACATGTATCGTCAGTGACAAATGTATGCAAGTTGTTTAAAGCACTTTTCAAATTACATAGGCTAAAATTTAATATTAATTTTTTATTTCTACAGTAATATCAGTAGCACAATATTAATACCAGAAATACACGGACATACCGCATATGTAGAGGCTGTCTTTGGTATGAATACTCCGAATCACTACATATTCCACTGTCTCTTATGGGAACATAATTTTTTATTTACGCCCACTTTTCAGGAAAACAACTAGGGCGTAAAACAAGGCCTACGTGTACAAGAGGAAACGCTGAGAAGCAAGACTAACAGCCCGACAGAATATCTGCTTCTAGCCGTAGTTTTACAAGATTATAGTATCTCAAACTGTGCTACAAACGTTCCCCTATATCACGTGAATGTACGATAGGTCCAAACCCCTACTGTAAGACATGAACGCACCAAACATTACTTTACATATATTTCCTAGTCCAATGTTTATTCTCGATAGATAATATCCTGCGATTACGTTACACAGTTAAAATATTTGGTAACAAAAGGACCAAATTAAAATTGCAATTAAGAAAAGTTAAAAACAGACAGATCTCTATGAATACTTGCTAAAATCCAGCCTCATAGCCAATGGGCACAGGAGGATCCTTCTCCGGGAAAAAGCGGCCGTGAGGTTAAGTTATGAATACAATATATAGCGCCGAGGTTAAGAATGCGTGTAGCTATACCCGCACACCCCATATGCTATCACGCATTGTGCTTTGTTAAAGATCAGAAACGTTTACATTCACTTTTTAAATTATAATTCCTTTCACTACCTGACATTCAGTCTAGTAGTTGTTAGTCTGTTTTCTACCTCATATTACGTCACATGCAAAACCGAATTAAAAGAGATTATTTGGCATTTTGCTTAATATAGACAAGGCAAACAACACGTCGTCCTACTTCGATTTGTTAAAATACTCGAGGGCACGTTGTATAATCCACACATATTCTTGCCCGCCCCTCGTTTTATTGGGCGATATTCTGCTTGAGCCGAAGTTTCGCTATTTTTCCCGGCGGGTTCCGAGAAGAATTCGGCCGCACCTGAAGCTAAATTCATATTTATTACTCGTAAACAACGAAAGCCCGTCTTCCTTCTATTCCAGGCCGAATGAAGCCCGATCTATTTACAATGTGCTTTGACGCTTATTTCATTAATTGGTCTACCTGTTTCTCTTAATGCACACGCTCTAGAAAACGTGGGAAGGAAAGGGTGGTTAACGTAGCAAATTAAACATAAAAGTCTAATACAATAAACAACAGTCTACTAAGAGTGACAGAAGTCTGTTTTTGTATTAGTATCACCGTGTATCTTTATGAATTAATAAATTAATAATTTATTATTAATAATTATTAATATATTATAATATTAATATAGGCGCTACAATAAAAGTGGTTCAATTGTGTATCAGTTGGTTATAAATTAATTAAGAAGTCTATGTATTTGTGAAGTAGAAATTATGGTTCTGCTTGGTGCTGTAACGCTATATTATGGATTTTCGAGGCCCGGGGTGATTTCCTTGAGTGAGCAGGCGTATGCGTTCAAGACAGCGGTGAAGAAGTCGTCCTCCTCCGCCCAACGACCCTGCTCGTTATATTTATGATTAATCGAATTACATACACGCAATTTTTTTTCATGGCGCAACAGTCCCTAGTGGGCCAGGGCCTCCTCATTATTGATGCTTCACGATCACACTCAGAAACACCACACTCGGTAGGACTCCTCTGGACGAGTGACCAGCCCGACGCAGAGGCCTCTACCTGACAACACACAACACTCGCAACAGACAAACTTCCATGCCCCCGGCAGAATTCGAACCCGCAATCCCAGAAAGCGAGCTGCCGTAGACCCAGGCCTTAGACGGCGCGGCCACTGGGATCGGCAACATACAGGCAAATATCGTGCGAAATTTACTTTGTCGATTCTAGAGAGGGAAGAGCCAATAAATTTTAGATAGAAGGGGGGTCTTGCAGAACTTTCAGTGGAAATAGAAGGAGTTTTTGAGCAGGAACAAGAAAGTCAATTTTGGTTGTTGTTGTGTGTCGGAGAAGGTATATTGTGACGGTGACAAAACACACGTTCATACGACGGTGCATTTTTTATATGTGCATACACTTAATTGTTAATTAAATTATTTGTGCTTGAAGTGCTATGTGTTTTCGAAATTCCATTCAGGAGGAAATTAAGAGCAGAGTGAAGTCGGGGAATGCTTGTTATCATTCGGTGCAGGATCTTCTGTCTTCCAGTTTGCTGTCCAAAAATACAAAGATTAAGATATACAGAACTATAATTTTGCCTGTTGTTTTGTGTGGGTGTGAAACTTGGTCTCTCATACTGAGGGAGGAACATAGGCTGAGGTTGTTCGAGAATAGGGTGCTGAGGAGGATATTTGGCCTAAGAGGGACGAGGTAACAGGGGAGTGGAGAAGACTACATAAAGAAGAACTTAATGATCGGTACTCATCACCAAATATTATTCGGGTGATCAAATCAAGAAGAATGCGGTGGGCGGGGCATGTAGCACGTATGGGGGAGAGAGGTGCATACAGAATTTTGGTGGGGAGACCTGAGGGAAGGAAACCACTTGGAAGACCCAGGCGTAGATGGGAGGATAATATTAAAATGGATCTTCAAGAAGTGGGATGAGGGGCATGGACTGTATTGATATGGCTCAGGATAGGGACAGGTGGCGGGCTCTTGTGAATGCGGTAATGAACCTTCGGGTTCCATAAACTGCGGGGAAATTCTTGACTAGCTGACGAACTGTTAGCTTCTCAAGAAGGCCTCTGCTCCATGGAGTTAGTTAGTTAGTTAGTTAGTGCTATGTGTTTGTGAGATGATTGATATTATGATCCAACATGTAAGCTTTAACTAGCACGTTTAAGATTTAATGATGTAAGGAAAAGAACCAGTGATACTGCTCTCAATATATATATATATATATAATATATAATGTGTGCATATACTCCTTGTGTGGTTTGATTTTCCCGACGCGATACAAAGCGTATATTCCTTGGGAGACAGGTGTCTCAGGTTCGCTGACGAATTTCGTACATATCTTGAAGCATATTGCGAAAGGGCGGTTACTTTAGTGCAAGTTTCTTAGTTTGAGTCCATCGAGCAGGTTAGCTGAGCAGTAATGCCACTGATTTTAATTCATGACACATTTCGTTCGAATATCTAGCATGAAAATATAGGCCTATAATCTGGTTTTCGTGTTTACCTAATTCTTTTCAGTTAACTCGCAGAGTACAGACCTGTGAAATAACACAGCTTAATATAGCTTAATATAGCTTACTCTGCAGTTCACCTTCACGGTTACGACAACACACCGTCCACTTCAGATTGTACAACCGACGTAAATAAAGGAATCATTTACTTAAGAATCTGGCCCTGATGTTCTCATACAGATGCTGATAAAGATTCCAGGCTTGTCGCATATGACGTCCTGTATAGTGGAACATGGGTATCAACGCTTCGGAACTACTTTTTTCTAAACATCTTCAGGATAGTCCATAAACAACACTTTATTCTGATACAGACATACAATTTTCTTCCCGGGTGATAGCTTCAATTTGCAGCGTATTAAATCTTACGGACTCGACCCAAAACAGGCAGATTCCGAGCCCGTAATAGGCGACTTACCTCAACTCAGACACACGTAAATAATTTCGTATTAATTATTCATAATCTAAATTAATATTATATAATATAATATTAATATTTTTGATCATTAATACTGTAATTATTAAATGTATTTTAAATTCTGTTCTTCATGTGAGAAAAATACATAGAAATAGCCTTTTAAACATGTCCACTGACAGAGTAAAAAATGTATACATAACCGATGACTTGTGATAAATGAATGGGTTTGGAATAAATTAACACTTACGTAAATTTCAGTTTACGTAAAAGTATGAGGAAATGAAACTGAAAGTAAGTGAGAAACTGTCTGTATTCACTCGGCTAGGAGACAGGTAGCGTCCGCACTGAACTTAACCTAACTATGGATCTCCAGTGTCTTCACAAGTTAACACCGCCTAGGCTTGCATACTGCATGACTTAGTCAACAACTTCAGGCTGCTTGGAGCGGAGCCACAATCTCCTCCTTCCCCTTTTTTTCCCAACCGCAATTATGATGAGAGAATTTATTTTAATCCTGCACAATATTCTAGTTAACGTAGCGGCATTAAGTAATATTCCGAATTACAAATTTAAACTTTTCACGAAAATGACTACAACCACCTTCCGGATGTAGCAGTAGTAAGGTAGACGGCTACCAACGTATTACAGCAACCTACTTCCTGTACTTCAGGTGTAGAATAAACTTTTTGAAGGAATTATTAATTAATATTTAATAAACAATTAACATAAATGTTTCGGAGGAACTTGTTACCTCCACATTTCGGGTTCTGAAGGCTTAGGCAGCAGGTTCCTCCTAATACTTGGAACTATTTACAAAAGCGCACGGCGTCACGGCACCGAACTGCCTCTTGCAATCAGCAAGTCATAGTGAATTTCGGTCTCTAAACTTATCTAGAAATCACGAAGAACGTCGGTGTCTGTCGGCCTGGACATACATCTTGTCAGCTACACATCGATATTTTCCATCTGTCTGGATTTCTCGCATTTTGTAGCCTGTATATCTTGTTACATTTTGATGAAACCTAAGAGACCCTGGCATTAAAAATGTGTTTGAAAATTCTGGCCTGGTGCTTGGATGGATTCAGAGTAAAGTAGTATAGTCTCCATTTAAGAATGTACTCTCTATCGAGAAATTCAGTACTCTCAAGCAAAAGCTGTATTGTTAGGACATCCCTGAATTTATCTCTGATCACTTCCTCCTACAGATTTTCCATTTCATTACCTCACTACTAAGCTTTCTCATCATAATTACATATTTTTCAATGATCTCTAAAGGAAAAATTATAAACAGCGTCAGGTAGTCCCTAGGTTTAAAGTAATAATGCTGGTTTCATTATATTCAGCATTAAAGGTCGTCTATGAATGGTAGGTATGTAATTATGGAAAAATACGAAAAACGAAGTGCTGGGGAATGGATAGGATTATGCAAAGTTAGATAAAAAGAACACGTGTAATAGGCTAATTGAGACACTGAAGGTCGGTAAAAGTGATGAAAGGTCTAGACAAGGAGAAATGGAAATCATGTGAATGAAATCGTGAAAAATAATGGGCAGAAGATTAAACATAATTTTATATCAGGATGTGAAGTGTAAGAGGTAAACAAAGGAGGCGATGCAAATTATATTTTGAAGTCGGTACTGGCGTGCAGCAAAGTAAGACCTGAAGGCAAAACAAAGAATTAGTTAAGTATGCTAGTTTACAGTGGTTAATCTTTAGTGGTATGGCTTTAATACAGATTTACTTGCAAATAAGCCGATTGCACAAACAGAAGCGGATGTTATGCCCTTACGGAATTGGACGGTCAGATTAAAGACATTTCGGAATTCTGGAAAACCTAATTACCTAAGAAAGAAGTCGCTGAGGAATACCTAGATGCAGATTAAGCATAACGCCTGCCTCAGTGCTGAAAATATAACATTTCTTGAACCTTGTATCCAAGAATCAGGGAAAAGAAAATATGAGTGCATTCGAGTCCTCAGACTACTCAAAGCTGAGTCACGTCTTAGACCTATGTCTTAATAGGCAAACGGTTTTTACGTGTCAGATATCCTCTTCAAGATATCGATGTATCAAAAAGGAAAACCATTTCGGGGGAAGACCTTGTTAAAAATCATTCCCGTCTTGCCTACAACACAAACAGAAATTTTAACAGATTTATACACTTTCGTAAGGAGCCCATTTCCTTCTTTTGTTTCTGTCAGAACGATGTGAGAAACTGTGGGGCGTGGAATTACATTTCTTGTCTTTATTTCGTTGTGATGTTAATTAAATCTCAGTGATAAGATACTCAGGCTAATAACAAAATAGACATAATACGTAGCACTGTTACCTTGGTAACGAAAGTTGGAAACTCGTGGATGTTATAGTTAATTCTTTTGACCTATTTATTATTATTGTTGTTATTGTTGTGTCTGATATTAAGAAAGTAATTACAAAAGTAGTCAACGTTTTTCCTTAAATACTGACAAATTTGCAGACAATGTGGCATAATCGAAGCACTGCTGATTTTGGATATTTCGTTATGTGCTATTTCAATATTCTCTGTATTAAGGGCAGTTATATCAAATATGCATGTAAGTTTTTTGATGTTGCCAGCTAATGTAGTATCAGGTGTGTTGTGCTGTGTTTCTTTATCGATGTTCGAAAAAAATATTGTAAATTCAATGACCTTTATTTTTCTTGTGTTGCATATATCTGTTATATTACGGATGTTTCTTACATTATATATATATATATTATAGTAACTGAGGCAACGACATTGCATTGATGCAGTACCTTCTGTACTTTGTCCGTATCATCGGACCTTATTACTTGCTAATTAGTACTTTCTCATCATACGCCTCTTTGTATTCGCTTTGCCCCAATGTTTGTAACTGCTTATCTGTTATTCTTCCTGGAATTATGGAGCCCACTGTGTGACTCCTTGCAGACGCACAGTCACATGTGGAGGAGTAACGACTACTCCTACGCACAGACCACACACAAGCCTGTCTGATAAAACTTCTGACGCTTGAAAGGGCGCATTCCCGATCCTGCCGTCGATCCAGACAGTCTGTATAAGTTGCTGCGAGGCCTTCCCGGCCTGTTTTCTGTAAATACGGCCTATTGTAATTAAAGTGCCTGGAACCTGGTACAACGAGTTTGTTTCAAGCATCCGTCACAACCTATACGAACCCTATTCCGGTGGAGCAACATCCACGATACGCCCCACCGGCCTTCTCCGAAATTTCGGGGATACAACACTTGTGTACATTTAATGTATGGTTTAATGTATGAGACTTGTGTTCTTGTTGTTTTTCAAACACGTTCATGATAAATCAATGCATATGTGCTGCTGTGTGTGCATGTGTGCGTCTATGTGTCACGGTTTTCCCACCTTCAACTTCTGAACAAACATGTAGTTCTGAGAAATAAAAGCAATTGAAGAACGTAATCTTGAACCATGACAAGACAGTTTTCAAAAGGAAGACAGCTTAGTAATGTGAACTGAACAGCTAATTATGTCCAAAGTATTTAATTTGTGTTTGCATTTAGGAATCTGTTGGCTGAAATTGCAGAGAACAGAACAGTATATTATTGCTGCAGTAAATTGCGATTGTGACATGTGTTATGTTGTACACTGCAAAATGTGAACAGCTAATGAGAACCTGTAATATAGCGTAGCACCATCTGGTGGGAGGGGCATGTGGCACGTATGGGAGACAGGAGAGGTGCATACAGGGTTTTGGTGCGGAAAACTGAGGGAAAGAGACCACATGGAATTCCTAGGCGTAGATGGGATGATAATAGTAAAATTACTCTTCAAGAAGTGAAATGGAGAAGCATGGACTGGATTGATTTGGCTCAGGATAGGGACAGTTGGGGGGGCGCTTATGAATGCGGTAATGAACCTATGGGTTCCATAAAATGTGCGGAATTTATTGACTAGCTGAGGACCTGTTAGCTTCTCAGAAAGAACTTTGCTTCATGGAATTAGTTAGTTAGTTATCTGGGGACTTTGGTCCACGGAGTTATTTATTTATTTAGTTAATTAGTTAATTACCTGGAGAAGTTTAAAAATTCCGTAGATGCACACCGGGATTCGAAGGGCAACCTTGAAACGTGTCATATATCAGAAATTCCCGCTCAAAACTTTTTTTAAACTCTAGAAAACAGGAATTTCACTCTATGTTTCGACGAAATTTTGTAGGGCACAGACACCGCTACTCTCAAACTTGCGAACTTCGCTGTAGGCTAAAGAACTGTAACCAATTAACTAACTAAATAAAGCCTTAGAGTAGAAATCTTGTGAATCGAATATTCACTCAGACGGTAAAGGCCTTTTATGAACCCCGAAGTTTCATCACCGTCTTCACAACAGCTCATTGTGTGTCAAGTGCCGATTTCTAAGTGATGTTTTCTAGCCTGTTAATTGACCGACTGACAAACAAAGAGAAGAGATAATTAACTATGGTAACTCGATGTTAGCCGATCGCGGTGGCGGCGCGGTCTATGGCGTGGGTCTTCGGCCGTTTAAGTATGATGTGTCACACAGTTATTGCACAAACCTTGCTGAATTTACACTTACTCAAAGCTATCTTCACAGTTTATACTTGCACCTCCGTTCTGCAAGAGTTATTTGACTTCACGATCAACGCGAGGCTTAGTGTCGGCTCAATCTAACCTTTAGCAAAAAAGTCAGCCATTACAGCGCCAGACAACAAACGATATCGGAAATTACAGAGCAAGTTACAGACATTTAATATTATCTATCCTACAACGATGAGGAAGAGCTGCGTCTTAAGGCTATATTTCACCGAACTTTCGTGACGTTACTACATATTGGAAATTTCATTATATGCTCTGGTGGTGCAGAAGGTGCCATCTCAACTTGGTGTTAAATAATTGGTAGTATGGCCCTCGTATTTTGTTGTTACAACGGGAGCCTTTCTTTTATTAGTCTTCGGAAGTAAATGTCTCTCCTTTCTGTCCGGGTTGGTTTTGACAGCCGGAATCATAAGAGTTTCTGTGCGATAACATGTATTTTCACCAACTCTACACCAAATTAAAATAAAATCTATAGAAAATTTCACAAGAGTCCCGAAATGTTTCGGTGTGATAAACACACCATCTTCAGGGGAACACACTGAACAGTGAACACTTAAAAGTACACAAGCCCAGTTACTAAAATTGTTAAAACATTATTTTATGACGCAATATATTGAGTTATTGTGTCAGTTGTTTCAACGCATCAATAACCGACATAATAACTCAATATATTGCGTCACAAAATGGTGTTTTAACAATTTTAGTAACTGGGCTTGTGTACTTTTAAGTGTTCAGTGTTCAGTGTGTTCCCTTGAAGATGGTGTGTTTAGCACACCAAACATTTCGGGACTCTTGTGAAGTTTTCTATAGATTTTATTTTAATTTGGTGTAGAGTTGGTGAAAATACGGATTGTTTTAATGGTACGTACACGGGATGGAAAATTTTAAATTTCTGTGAGCTTCTTAGCCAGCGATGAGAAAAGAGTTTTGTAAACGTGGGCGTACTACTTTATTTTCTTCGCTTCCTTCCAATCATCTTGTCTTATACTCCGTCTTTCTAATTTTCCTGAATAGTCCTATACTTTCTCCCATACAATAACAGCTACTTACACAGTAGACGAGGTCTCTTACCCGTGCTACAGTGTTTCGAAAGCTTACTGACTTGGAATTTCATATAAGATTACAAATTTTTCCAAAACAATATAAGCGTTCAGCACTTTCATTTGTCCGTTTATGATTTGTTCTTTAATTGCCGTGGTTTCGGAACTTGATTGCTCAGAAAAGGGGTTTGAAATCTTCCTTTACAAGCAATGTGCAGTTTTACGTGCCAACGTTCAAGATCGTACATAAGCCCGTAGTTGCTACAAATAAGTTTCAAAGGCAATGACATTACTTCGTCGCCACATAGAAACCAATAAACTGTCATGGAGTCAAGTGAACAAATAAACAGTTCTCAAAGATGTCACAGTTACGGCAATAAAGAGCGTCTAACGTCATTTAGCAGCACTGTCTCATCCGTGAAGGTTATATGTAATCGAATTAAATACATACTCTTTAATGATGAGTACAAACAGACCCGGAAGATTAGATCGTGACCTGCAATTCTCTGTAATTACCGGATATACAGACACATTAATAATGAAGACAGCAGTTTTTTAAGTCGGGACTCGAAAAGGAACTTCCAGAACACAAGTATTAACCTTTAAAGTACCAATGTTAGATATATCTAACGCAGCCTGCAATCCCCAGTGGCCCAATATTAGATATATCTAACGCTGTGCACGCGTGACGTTTTTCAGCTCTGACAGTGTTTGCTTTGGCAGGAAATCCAAACAAACCCATTGAGGGTCCCACCAGCAGGTCTGGTATTCGTCATGAGCAATGATGTAATTTATGGCGGTCCGGGTTTCGATATTACTTATGACCGAACTTGACCTTTGGTTTTCAGCTGAGGAGGTGGCAGGCGAAATACAGTAGACCGTTGTATGAGGTTTAAACGTAGAAGCTGGACCAGGAAGGGCTCAAGTTTAGTCTTCTGGCAGCTTTCGTAGCAGTGTGGTGTATCTGATATTGTTTTGCATTGGCGGACTGGCATATATATAGTGTGACAGTGGCGGATTTGTTATGTACTTCAATCCACAATTTTTCTAACATTATTGACAAAGCCTCAGGTGGTATTTTTTACAGTCGTGTTTGAGGTTACTTTATCGGCGCCGAACTGGTAAATATTGCATAACTTCAGTGGCGGATTGTAAGGAAGTACTCCTTACTTGTTGTTATCTCTATTTGTTCTTCAGTGTTTACTGACACAGTTTCATCTGCATTACTTTCCCAGTGACCCAATCATTATTTGATAGACGTGTGGCGGCAAGATGACCCACAAAAATTTCCGGGAGGTTCTGGTTCGCGAACTGATTATCTATTCGCATGATAAAAATGTGACAGCGAGTGGCATTTCCAGGGGTAGGCCAAGTCCATTTGCGTCCCAGCTAAGTCGATTAGAAGTAAAGCATTCAAACCACTGGCCTTCCAAAGGAAAGCAAAGGCGGTGTCGCGTCTGTTCGCTGCAGAAGCAAACACGGAGCACGCTGTATTTCTGCAAGAAGTGCGACGTTGGTTTGTGTATAGTGAATTGCTTCGAGAAGTGGCATACGCGTGTGAACCTGAGTCGCTAGACACAGAGAGCAGTGTTGAATGTTGTGGCGTGAGCAGACACATACCGCTGTACAGACGGAACAGAATACATTTGCCGGTGCAAATAAGGGTTGTATATTTCTGTGAACGTAACATCACACATTCCTACGGTGTAAAGCATGGGGTAAGTACAATAAAAATCCACAGAAGTGACATAAAATATATTACACTAAATAACTTTTGAATTTATCAGAAAGTTCCGCGAGTAAGTTTTATTGCTAAAAATTGACACTTCGTCCATAAATGTAGAAATTTACTCTTTTTCAAACAGTTTTTATTTCATAATTTTATATTATATAGGGCGGAAAATATATCTGTTTTTGTGGAGGTCTGCAATTTTAAGATTTAAATGCCCGAAAAATTCGGGCCAGCAGGAGACTAGGGCTTTTAAAAGTCGGTACGTTAAAGGTTAAACCTTACCACTTAAGCAAACAACAAGGTAAAAGGAGAGAATAAAGGAATAGTCTAATGAAACCACATGAAATATTTTTCAGATCAAAAGAGATAAGACATGGTAATAAGAAAAGTTTTTTTAATAATATTCTTGTACCACACAAATGTGGCGGTACGCGCTGACGCATTTGGTTGAGGCACTGCGCTACAAGATGGAAGGTGTCGTTTTCGATTCCCGATGGGATCATTGGGATTTTTTATTAACTTAATCCTTCCGGCCGCGCTACGGTCAGCCTCTAGCAGAAATGAGTACTAGGGATATCCACTGGGGGTAAAGGCGGCCGTTTCTTAGAGCTGACAATCTTACCACCTTCGTGTGCCGATATTCTAGCAATTCTGGGAGCCTAAACCTCCTGGAGGGCCTGTCAAGTAGGTGTTCATGCAGTACAACACTTCTTAGATGGTTATTACATGGAAGGACACAGACAGAATGCCAGGCTTTTGAAAAACAACTATGACAGGATTGTTATATAAAGGTGACATCATATTCAGACTTTTAAGCCTCAAGTACAGTTAGAATGCAATCCATCCGGAATCCACATTTGAGAAGAGCTGTTATGTTGAAGAGTCTTGACAAACGACTGATTGATGGGAATCAGGAAGACAACTACAGTGAATGATAAAACAGAGCGGAACGATGGAGATCCTAATTCAGAGCTGACAGATCGTAAAGTGTTCCATACTTCCTAATTAAGTTCTGGAGGTGTTATACAAGTACCGCGCGTTGCATGAAGAAAAGCTGGCATTCATCGTTATTAGTGGCGAATTGCCACTTCTTCATAGACACTCTTCATTAATTAGGCGGGTCACTGCTCGAGGTCGCGCGCACGAGTGGCACAAGACAGCAAAGTTTCGTCTCTCCAACGAAAGGAATTATTCTAACTGGAAATTACTCCCATAAAATACTGACCCTGGAAAACAGTTTTCACAAACATCGGTACACATTTTTGCATTATTTTAAGTTATTACGACTTGGCAAGTTTAAATTGCCAATAAAGGCGATATTTACACTGATATTAAGTTTAAGATAGAGATGACGATGACAAAGTGTAATTAAAACAGTTCAATATTGGATACAGTCACAGATCGTTGAGAAAATGTTTATCAGTCTTCGGGATGTAGGTCTGAATTCACAGAGTTACATGTCGGTACATACTTGGTTACTTTAAAAACAGCTCACCGAACCATATCAATCAAGTCAACCTGCAAGACTTCAGGCTTCAGCCGCCGTGTATTTGAGGCCTTTGCTCTTGTGGGATGTTATGCGGCGTGGGTTGGCAGCTGTTTACCGAAGTTTCGGGACAGCCTATATGTCCCATTGTCAAAGGTCAAGCAGTCCAAGGAAAAGGACTTCTTATGCTGCTTGGTCCTTGAAGATGACGCCGATAGGTTGTTACGAAAGGTTACTAATCAGCTGCCAACTTAAGTCAAGTGACATCGCAGAACAACAAATTTTTAAACCAAGTTATCTCTTCGCAATTCTGTAAATTTATATGAAACCCGTTTAGTTCCGCTTATGTCGACTATAACTTAAAAAGATGGCTACAGACAACTAACTAGTTATAAGAATAATGTTTGCACCAATTATTAAATTTTGAACTCAGAGAAGCGTTGGTGACATAATGACCCACGGTCTTGAGAAGAAGGGCTTTAATTTTTCAGTAGGCCTGAGCCTAAACCTATTATTCTTTGTAGAGTAGATTAGAATAATTCTGCAATCTGTCTTCGAAAGACTGAAATATTGCGCAAGTTCTTTGCGAAAATTATGTATAATATAGTATTGAATACGTTCTGTGCTCCAGAGAAATACGACTGAGGTTGTTTTTTTAATTAGCACTGAAACTCTTCTCTTGGGACTAAAGATATTGCATCTCCCGAAACAATTGGTCCCAATGTAGATCAAAGAGCATGCTTTCCGAAAATGAATCTTAAAAGCATGTGTATCAGACGTAATTTATCTTGGAAAACACGGTTAATTAATTTTAAGCCTGTATTTGTGTGGTTTCTATTCTGTTCAGAGACTAGCGTAAAATATTATTGGTTTTGGAACGGCAATTAATTCTGAAATTCGAACATCCTTTTACGAGATTTCAGGCCCTGAGAAACAAAGGAATTCCTGTCCACCGTTTTCTGAGTTTGAATTATACGTCTGGGTTCTTTTACATAGCAGCACGCCTCCGTGGGGATTACAATAATGGTTCATACATCACATTTTATGGACCGCACGAAACGTTTCTAAAGCAGACTGTTGGAATAAAGTAGAAGTGGCTCTAAGAGGAAATATACAGTGCCAAGTGTCCATGTAGAAGCCTACACGACAAGAACAAAAATATCTGACTAATTATTCGGGGCATCTCCTGACCAGTGTCCGTGTCCGTGTTTATGTCACATGCTTTATTTCATAGAGAAAAATAAGTTTCATTTCATATTGTAGTCTGTCTTACGACAGGCCCGTAGCTTCTTCATTCTGTAGTCTGTCTTACGACAGGTCCGTAGCCTCTTCATTCCGTAGTCTGTCTTACGACAGGTCCGTAGCCTCTTCATCCCGTAGTCTGTCTTACGACAGGTCCGTAGCCTCTTCATTCCGTAGTCTGTCTTACGACAGGTCCGTAGCCTCTTCATTCCGTAGTCTGTCTTACGACAGGTCCGTAGCCTCTTCCAAAGCGAGTTCTCCACAGGGTGCGATCTAGTGCTTCCTCTTTCAATTTCCGGTATTTTCTCTTTTCCTTAAGGTCATCCAATAGCAGCTTACGTCTTCTCCCTCGTCTTCCCGTCATTTCTACCTTTCCTTCAATCACGTGTTTTAGAAGGCAGTTTCTACACAAGATGTGACCAATCCAGTTAGCCTTTCTTCTTTTTATTGTATGTACGATATTCCTCTCCTCCTTGACTCTGTGTAATACTTCTTCATTTCTCACACGATCGGTTTATACTTGCGTTTATATCCTTAGGTCCATATGTTTTCCGACCCTGTCTCTTTATTTAATTCACTGACTTTCTTGAAGTCTGTTATGAATATTACGGCATTAGAAACCACCCCACCTCTGTAACTTCTTGCCAATCCTAATACCAACATCACGGCTATGCCTGCGTTGCAGTTATATAGAACAAGTGATTGTAGGATCCTGGAACAGCATGTGATAACAGGTTTTCAAAAAGCTGTAATTCCCTCTTTTTAATCGAAAATAACAAATCGATGGCAGGAAGTGTGAAGTGTAAAATTCAGGTTATTAATTACTATCGACACGACTAATTTTATTATATTATATAAATATGCTGTTACATGTTTCAACCATTACATGGTCATTCTCAGGCCTTCAAATACATAAAAACCAAAACTGTTTGCAGTTTTAATTTTGGTTTTTATGTATCCAACGGCCTGAGAATGACCATGTAATGGTTGAAACTTGTAGCGGCGTATTTATATAATACAATAAAATTATTTATGCATCACAACGGGATGTCCAAGATAAAAATTAAAGTTCTGGGTTTGTTAGCCTGAGTCGATTGTCAACGTACAAAATTTCAATCACTAATATGACGTAAGATAATGTTTATGTGTTTTTAACCTCGGTACTACGTGGAAGTGAGTGGTCAACTTCACGCTCCAGCCGCTTTACCTCCAAGGAAGGAGACTTTGATAGTCATTGTGTAAGAAGCCGAGACATCTGCAGAGCCAGTACTGATGATTTGACGAAAGGAAGGACAACCATGATCATTAAGCAAATAATCAGATACTATACTGACTGGGCTATCCCGGAGCACTGAGGGAAGAGGGTAGAGATTTATTTAATTTATTAGTATGAAATATCCTTTTTAATTTAGACATGATGTGATACAAAGGCCAAGGAAAAATGCCTAATAGATAAGTATATATTTGACGCCTTATTTTTATACAGCCCTTAAATCAATTAATCTGGGTTGGGTGTTTAACAGTTTTTTACGGATTAAATGGTTCAGAAATTCATTTACAGGCCTATAGTAAAGACCCAAAAAGAGATATCTAAGTCTACAAGTATTAGAAGATTAATCACGCCAACCATCATGAGTTCTGAATGGAAATACCCCCCCCCCCCCCCCAAGCCCAAGTAATGTATTAAAGGAATGTGGCAGACAGCGCTCTTTGTAAGGTACTGTCGAAACTTTGAGGCCTTTGTGTCGTAGGCCTGCTTGTTTGCTGTGGTATAGGGTTCGCTGTTAATTCGAAGCAGAACTGATAATGCACGGACTGTCGGCAAAATTAATTTTTGCTCTCATAAGTTTTATTCAGATATACCCTCTGCATGTTCCTACGTTCCTGTATATATGCATTTTTAGAGTAAATACCAGTAAAAACGCCAAATTCTCTTCGATATTTTAATATAAATAATAACCCATACATAAAATCTGCCCTCAATAGTTAATGCGTTAACTGTATCCTAATATCATCGCGTGCTTGTGGTTTCCCCGAGCAGAATGCACAATATATTTATCTTCGCGGTACACTTGACAAGTTTATGCGATCTCCATGTTGCTTTCACTCATGGTAGGAAATTAAAGTGTACAATGTTTGGGTGCGCTCCAAAGGCATGATGCTTGTACCAAGTTTCGTAAAAATCTGTAAAGTAGTTTAAAAATTTAAATGGCGGGAATAAGACACAGAGCATGGTAATCTCCTAAGGTTATTTGTTTCTCTTTAAGGAATGAAAGAGCTAGAAGATATTTTGTGTACCGATGCCTGAATTTTGCATGTTAGGCATTCTTCAGAACGTAAAAGTAAAAGCCTAATATGGTGGTTAAGTGAGCCGTATCTGTAATACACCTAGTACCAGCGCGTTAATAATGGACAGATTTTTCTCAGAAGTTTGATATGGGTGACTTTCAGAACATTTTGCCGGTGATTCCCAATTTTTAGCCACATTAACTCATATTGCAATCTCCAATATCTAGGCCGTAACTGGTCTTTTAATCTTTTGTATAAACGGTTAATTAAATTACGTAAACAGAAGGCAAGTAAGCTTAATAAACAGGAAAAAGTAAATAGATTTGGACAAAGTGTACTTCATTATCAAGCACACCATTTCCAGTTTTCTTCGAATTTAACATCAATTGGCGTATTACTATTGAAAAATAGTTTATGCTATTACGTGTTCTTGATAAGCCAGTTAATCGAAAAAACCTGGGTGATTACCAGCTTAGTGTCCGCAGCTCAGTATTTCACCCCTAATATTTTTTTCATCCCTCGTCTCCAAACACCTTCAATCCCAGTTCTCAACGAGCGAAAGACAGTTTCACGCCCATATAACGTAATATATTATATTCTCCATAAGGGAAAAGTGCTCCATCTTACAGACAATACGTTCTCTCAGTATGTAAATTGAGAGCGAAGCACCATACTGCCATAAGTCTATGGCGCAGAAACGGGTTTGGGGGGGGGGGGGGGAATGTTTCTACAGCCTGGGACTTAAAGAGTGTTGTAAGGCCAGGTGCGTAGGCTTCCCTTATCGGACAGAAAAGTGTCTGAAGAGACCGTAAGCAGGGCTACACCATCTGTACACTCTGATGCAATTGGAAAATTGTACTTTAATTATCCAGCAGTTCCCCCAGCCTCTAATCTAAGGGTGCCGAGAGGCATAAAGTTTTCGTGGTCTGTAGATTATCACTTATATCCAGCTTAGTCCTAAAGGTTAAGAGAGGCTGGAGCTACTTACACACTCCCCTCATTCCTGACATGAAGCTTAATTAATTAAGCACAGAGAACTCTTACATTTCATCCGGAACTAAGAGGTCTACGCGATATAAAATAGTACAGAATGTCCAAAATCACAGTACACATAACATGTATTTATTTCATCATACCTGCAAATTTCAAGCAAGCTGATGAACTGCAGCAATAAAATGAGTGGCTTATTGATAACTTCAATTCAATTTCTGGTAACAGCAGACGCCTTCTCTTTAAAGAAGTGAGTAGATAAGAGAAAAAAAGGTTGCGCAACTTTGTAATATGTGACTACGTTCTTGTGTCTCCGCTGTTGCCAAATAAGAATGGATTTGGACTACTGACATGAATGTTACTATGGTAACCACCACAAATTCCTGCCAACTTCGGCGCAGATGCAATAAACAATGCGAACACAACAAACTGCAAACAACAGCAGAGTTTGGTATGGCAATTTGGGAATAGATGTAGCGTAATGAATGAACACGCGCGTTTGTAAACTGACGCCGCTAGGAAAGGGTGTAAAACGCAATTTACTCGTAGTTACCGTAACTTATGGATAAACTAACTGAATTTATACAGTATGAGGTTTAACACTGTACTGATTTGATTAAAGGGCAAGCAAATACCGCCCCTGCCTGTACACAGATTTACAGGATAAGCTCAAAATTATTGTTGTCATTATGAATTTAATTGTATATCGAAAACATAGCCCGTTATGTATAGAAATAATATCTGCCTCTCCATTGGTCAGTGACTCAGTCATTCCATGTGAACAGCCCTGATATCGATACCGCTAAATCTACAATTAGTGTCCAAATTGACACTAATAACTGAAAGATCACTGCAATTATATCTTGCCTACAAGTGAAGTTTAGCACCCTTACACATCGTAAAGTACAAATGTTTTGTTTAAGGATTTATCCGTGTCACAACAATCATCAAAGGCCGCTATCCTATGACATCCGTCTCTTAAGATGAATTACCTACTTAAAATTAACTTTATTAATCTGTAACTACACCAGTAAATAGTCATGGAAGAAACAATCTTAAATTAGTTGTTACGTATGAAGACATAAGTACCTAACTAGGACGCTACCCTAAAGATTGAAGAGAGAGTAACGTGAAACAGGCCATTCAACTCCATGTAACGCCAAAGTCACGAAAAGGCGGATTTTTCCCTTTGCCCTTTATGTACCCTTTATGTCTTTATGACGAAGTGACTTTTCATTTACTCATCCGATATCTTCTTACATACGCCGCCCCTTTTTGCAATACCACATGTAACTCAAACTGCCTCAAACTCCAAGTCGTCCAAAATAAGAGCTTACGAGTAATCGGTGCCTATCTCAGGGGTACTCCCATATACCATTTGCACGACATCCTTAATATCGAACCTATCCGAGACTTCATCAACCAACTTACGGTCATATGTTTTGCTATCTGTCCATCCCATCCTAACCCCCTAGTCCAAAAAATCGGAAATTACACTCTAGACGACCTGAACTCTTTATACAAAACTAACAAACAAAAACGACCGAAACATATCCTGCTGTAAACAGCTCACCATCAGGCAGAGTGTTTTTAGTCTCTTTTCACTAATGTTATTTCTATTTCCTTATCTTTAAATTTTGTTTCACGCACTCATTTTAGCTAAATTGGTTATCGGAATTATTTTGTAATTTTTTCTTTGTCTACTGTAAATACTGTAAAATAAAGATATTAGATAGATGAAGACATCTGGGGTCTCAAAAGAACTAGAATAATTTATAGCTTAATAGCTTCTTTGCAGCCTTATACACAGTCCTCAGTGTTTGTTCTGCATAACACAATTAGTCTGCTCCTATGCCTGGATCTAGTCCTGTAGTGTACAAGGTCTAATTATTTTAATGTTTGAGTTGTTGATTTTACATAATTAATCTTGACACAGAACCTATTTTCACATACACAGGAACTATCGCCTTTCTTTATTGTAACTATTCATCATCATTCTCTAAAGGCTAAGCCTTGTCACTGCAACCATAGATGTCTGTCTTGTGCCAGTCTCTTCATTTCGGCGTAGGAGTTGCAAAAGAGTTCCTTCATCAGATTCTTGATGTAAGAGAGCCTCGGTCGTCCTCTACTTTTCTTCCCCAACACTCTACCTTCCATGATGGTGGTAACAAAACCGTTATGTCTCAACAAATGTCCAATAAGTTTGACTTTCCTTATTCCTATCACTCTTAATATTGTTCTCTTTTCATTGATTTCCTTCAGCACTTCTTCGTTGCTTTTTCTATCCATCCAACTAGTTCTATTAACTCTTCTCCACAACCACATTTCAGGTGCTTCCAGCCTGTATTGTAACTATTGTATAATAAAAATAAGTTTTAAGCCGAAACATGTAGCTCCTTTTTCGCGTTTTTTATTTGAATTATGTAATTACTACTAAGTTATAATAATGATACTACTGCTGTGTGTTTATAGAATAAATGGGCATAACTGAGGTAATTTATCGCACCAATTGTCAAGATCTGTCACAGAAGCAGGTGTACAGTGCGGTACTGAATACGCCTAGTACTACAGTGCTTTACCCGTGACTGTACCTTGGAGCAGCAAATCGTCTCCGCGGTTTACTTAACTCGAAGCAACTTTCCCCAACAAAGCCTCCAAATAGACCGCCATTGGGCGACAAAGTTTTTATCCTCCATCTGGATATTGTTACCAAGTTATAGACAGGACGCCCTGCGCATACTAAAGATCCACGAGATTATGTCGCGGAGGAGTCGCCGGCATTCAGTGGTTTTGTCTCTTTCCATAATTTAGATTTTACTGGCCTGATGGCAGGTAGGGATTACAAATAACTATTTTTATTACTGTGGAGTTCTGATTAGTCGGTACGGCGTAGTTGGTTTAGTGACTATATTACCGATTGGACGTTCGAGGGATCGTGGTTCGATTCCTGGCAAGGGCAGCCTCCAGACCGGCTTTGGGGACCAACCAGCCTCCTAATCAAAGGATACAGGATTCTTTTTCCTCGGAGGTAAAGCGGTTGGACATGCAGCTCACCCCTTACTTCCAACTAGTGCGGAAGTTAAGATTGTGTGGAGTCATACCTCCACTTCCCTACATACCTTCATGTGGTGCACAGGGATAATTTTATTATGGAGTTCTAAGCAACGCAATAAAACTTGGCACCATATAAATTACTGTATAATTTGGCTGTTACATCCAGCGTGTATGACATTATTTCAGCTATCAGCTGATCAAAAAATTCCCTGCTCTTGTGAAATGTAAAGGTCACCATAAACCTCACTACTGGGTTATTGTTTGACCCACCTCTCTAACTCACATCTTCACAAACTTTATCCTTAAAGACAACCTTAATGTTATTTGTCCACCTACCTGCTGGGTCTCCCACGAAATAACCCTATACTATTTTCAGAATCATAACCGAAATGTTGTATGTATTTCCTATTTATCCTGCACTCTACCTATCGCTTCATTGCAACCTTCTTCACTGGGCGTAATCATCCTAATCAATATTAGCTAAAGCTTATGCTTACAGCTACATTTTAAAGCTCCCCGTTATATTAAGCTTTCTCCAATCACTATTTATCCTGGATACCTCTGTCAGTATAGTGACTATGTTAGTTTCTTCTTATCACCACTCTGTACAGTCCGCTTCTGTTTCCTTCTCAACCTTCCACCTAATAAGTACCTAACTAGGACGCTGCCTTAAAAAATTAAAGCGAGAGTAACGTGAAACAGGCCATTCAAATCCATGTAGTGCCAAAGTCACGAAAGACAACCTTAATGTTATTTGTCCACCTACCTGCTGGGTCTCCCACGAAATAACCCTATACTATTTTCAGAATCATACCGAAATGTTGTATGTATTTCCTATTTATCCTGCACTCTACATATCGCTTCATTGCAACCTTCTTCACTGGGCGTAATCATCCTAATCAATATTAGCTAAAGCTTATGCTTACAGCTACATTTTAAAG
This sequence comes from Reticulitermes speratus, assembly GCA_021186555.1. NCBI lineage: Eukaryota > Metazoa > Arthropoda > Insecta > Blattodea > Rhinotermitidae > Reticulitermes > Reticulitermes speratus. The sequence continues at coordinate 8,165,033 of JAJKFL010000013.1, read as the reverse complement.
CTCCCCGTTATATTAAGCTTTCTCCAATCACTATTTATCCTGGATACCTCTGTCAGTATAGTGACTATGTTAGTTTCTTCTTATCACCACTCTGTACAGTCCGCTTCTGTTTCCTTCTCAACCTTCCACCTAATAAGTACCTAACTAGGACGCTGCCTTAAAAATTAAAGCGAAGAGTAACGTGAAACAGGCCATTCAAATCCATGTAGTGCCAAGTCACGAAAAGGCGAAATTTTCCCTAAAATACCTTCATGTCTTTATGACGAAGTGACCTTTCCTTTCGTAAAGTCATTATTATTTCTTACCTACACATTGTTTTGCTTTGCCGTTTGTTACATGTGTTATATGAGCTTCCTTTTCACCGTAACGTAAACTACAAATTTTTAAATAGAACTGATGGCACGTGGTTCCTCATTCTATGCAGCTATGATAAAAGCCGGCAGTAAGGGATAACTTAAAGTCATCTGTCTTCAGGTACATCTCAGAGCGCAATGTGATAATAATTTGTTAGCACAGCGACAGAACGGAAGAGATTCTAATATAAACTTATGACCACGCTGTTATTTTTAAATTTAATTTCCTTATTTCTATCTCAAACTTTTCATAATTTTTTTTTAATTATTGCAGTGTGAATTTCGACGGTCATTTAGCGAGCAACGACCCGAAAAACTAATACTACAAGCACAATTTTATTCTAAAATTTAAGAAAGAATGGTTGGATTTTCAGTGATCACTAAGTCTCAATATTCGTTTCGTGACTTGGTAATGTTAGTTTCTCATGTCAAGTTTGCTTTAACACTAATCAGTTCCTTCTCCGCCAAAGTCAATGTTGTTTTGGAAATAAAAACTCATGGAATATTAAATAATTGCAGAGGAAGGTTCCAGTGAAAGTTAATGAGACGATCCTCTATGTTGGTTCTCATAGACCGAGCCTACTGGCACAAAAATAAATCTTCGGACCACCATTCGCGGAGTTCCAGCTCAACTATCTTTATCTGTGACGCAACGTCCAACTTCGGCCTAGGCCGCCTCACTGTTGAGGCGTCGAGGTCTCACACTAGACACACACACACAGACACGGTATAAATCTCTGAAGGAATGATCAGCTTGTCGCAGGGGCCGCTACCTACACAACATTAAAAAATACAATCCATGCCTTCAGTGGAATTCGAACCCGCGATACCGGCAATCGAGCGGCTTCAGACCTACACCTTAGATGTCACGACCACCAGAATCGGCCCAACACTATTACTTCTTCGCTTTTTCCTTCTGCGATCGTCAAATAGGATTGAAATTGTGTGGTGAGAGGAGGTGGACGAGCCAGCTCTAAAGTCTAAACGGTGGAATGGAGATGCTGCGTACGCAACTCATTTGCAATAAATCAGTATTGAAATGAATTTAAAATAACGGTGTGACAGCTCAGCGTCAACCATGTTTGAAAGTCATCATCTTAGAGAGACAAAAATTCTTCACATTGGCCGTGCCATGGCTCGAGTGGTTAGTCGCCGGCCTCCCACCACGGAGGCAGCGGTTCGATCCCGGGCCAGTCCACGTCGGATTTGTGGTGGACAAAGTGGCACTGGGACAGGTTTTTTCCCCGAGTACTTCGGTTTTCTCCTGTCAATTTCATTCCACCTGTGCTCCATTACTTAGAAAAGCGACAAAACTAATCTTCTTCATCACACGGTGGGACAATAAGCATCAAGGCTGCGGTGCGTCCGTAGCGTCTGCTGCGGGGCCCTTCTCCATAAAAAAAAATCTTCACATTAACAACAGTACTGTTGAGCTGGTAAGTGCCGGGATATCTCAGTCGATATAGTGACTAGGATACGGGCTGGACAGAGAAGTCGAGGACACGTTCCAAGCACGGGTCGAGAGTCTTCATTTCTTCACAGTCCACATCGGTTCTGGGATCCCAATAGCCTTCTATGCACACATTTCCTCGTTCTTTCCCGGCGATAAAGCGGCTGAGGCTTGAACCGGGCTACTTCCCCTCCACCCACCACCATCTAGTGCTTAGGTTAAAAATTCTTAGCGTCATACCTTAACTTCCGCTTACGTCTTTATATTTTCTTATTTGCTTCAGAACAGGGAAACTTTAGTTTTTTCTTAACTTACTACGAGCTTATAGCTGTTTTTCTATGGTGAAGGGCCCCGCAGCAGATGCTACGGACGCACTTCAGTCTTGAGGCTTATTGTGCAACCCTGTGATGAAGGTGAATAGTTTTTTTTTTCTTTTTTCCAAGTAATGGAGCACCGGTGGAATGAAATTGACAGGGGAAAACCGAAGTACTCGGGAAGAAACCTGTCCCAGTGCCACTTTGTCCACCACAAATCCCATAACTGACCCGGGATCGAACCCGGGCCTCCACGGTGAGAGGCCGGCGACTAATCGCCTGAGCCATGGCACGGCCACTTTCTTTACCTTATTACGGCCTGCTAGCTGCTATTTGGTAAGCTCTTTGCAATAATTTATTATCTTATTTCTCAACCAGACTGCAGGGATTCAAGTTCCAAGGGAATCAAATCCCCCCCCCAACAGAATCGTAACTTTAACAGTGCTGGGGCTCGCCGCATGGCGCGGTAGCCTGGCAACGAAATCCCTTCGAGAATACTAAACGTTGTTACTTAGAGACCGCTTGAAACGTTTGTTTCATTGAGATGCAGAGGTTACAAGAAGCAACGCGACGAAGGCGTACAGATGCGCACAGATAAAGCTCCAAGCGTTCTAGAACTCGGCAAATGGTTCTAGCCACTTTTGTCTCGGATATATTGGTGTTATAACCGGATATAGCTGGCTCTGCGCTGTTTAGCTCTAGGATATAGCACATACAAAATATCGGCATTCCTTTCGTATATTAAGCAGTCCTAGTCACGTAGGCTGTAAGCCATGATGTTCAGCTGTAACCCTAGCAACCTGAGGGTTATACATTTATATCACTTTCGATAAGAAGGAAGATGATTTGGAAGGATTGTTAGAATATGAGCAACTTGTGCGCTTCCCCCAAGCATCATTATCATCAGAATGTACAGCCAGTCACACTGGCAGAAACACACACAAAAACTCATGCTGTCACTCACACACCCTCAAACGCACTCACACACGTGCACACTCACACACACATTCATGCTGTCACTCACACTCACACACGCTGAAACGCACTTACACACACGTGCACACACACACACACTCATGCTGTCACTCACAATCACACACGCTGAAACGCACTCACAATCACACACGCTGAAACGCACTTACACCCACACGTGCACGCTCACGCTCATACACACACTCACAAACGTAAGTACATACATGTGCTTCACACTTTCCGTGCGTAGGCTGCATGATGCATATGGAAGTTAAAACAGGAAAGAAATGGGATTCTGCTTTTTGTGTTTCTTAGACATCGTCAGGAATATTCAATGAGATTTGTTAAAAAACAACCAACTAATGCACATTAAATGTCACTATTTATTTAGTTGACACTACCCCTACATATGTTTCGATCCTTATCGGATCATCATCACGGGGGACTTTCTATCAAGCCATACCTTTTCACACATCCACAAGTTCATGTGCTATCGTTTGCAGTCAAGCTACTATTGGCCCTGTTACACTATGCAACCTCTAGGAAAAGGTTATGTTAAAATTGTAAAAACCGAGATACTGTATAAAATTCTAGAACGTTGAAAGGTTTAAAAAGTTCAACGTTCTAGAATTTTATACAGTATCTCAGTTTTTACAATTTTAACATAACCTTTTCCTAGAGGTTGCATAGTGTAGCAGGCAGTTTCAGTTTGTAAACAAATGACACACTACAACCGTCCTTCATGGCGATATGACCGATATTACTCCGACGTCATAAGATAAAGACAGCTGACGAAGGAAGTGCATACTTGCAGTGGGCAGGTGATACGTACTTTATAATGATTAGCTTATTACCGAGATTGATCACTCCCGCTTGTTAGGTGACGTAACAGTCCACTCCCACTTACAGTACGGCTGACGGAAAAACGTGTGGTCAGTACAATATTTTTGAAAACTAAAGATATAATATTAAAAAATGACATTTGGTCCATTGTTTTAGACTTGGATTTGAGGCCATATGAGGAGATTACTGCAATTTTGAGGGAAGACCTGTTTTTAGTACAGAATCAAACATTCGAATTTACATCCGTTAACGAACTTCGGCAAGTGGATATATTACTGACGACACTTGAGGCAAAGCTCAATTATCTGAAGCAGTTTCTACTGAAACTGGACCCAAGAACAGGTTTAGTTAACTTTGGCGGTGTAATTTTAAAGACTTTATTTGGAACTGCTACCATATCAGATTTACATTCCCTACATGAAGTACTGAGCGAGTTACAGCTACATGAGAAAGATACTGTTTCCTCACATGGTAACCATGTGACGGACATGAGGTGTCTAGACACTGTTACTAGCACCAATTCGGACGTCTTAGCGAACTTGTCCAGCATTGTAAAGGGTGTAGTAATACAGTCACATGACATATTTATGGAAATAACTAGGGATGTAATGTGGCTCAATGTAACTTTACATGATATGAGTGACTTGTATGTTGTAATTAGACAACTGGAGTTTGCTATTTTACGTGTAAATCAAAATTCGGACAAACTTGTAGTTGCTATACAGTGTGTGTTTTTTGGGAAAGCTGCCCATTAATCTGGTTAGCCCAGACACATTACATAACATTTTGGTAAACACATCTCGTTACTTGCCTGAAAATTATGAGTTGTTTGCTGGAATTAAGTTTGAAAATTTTTACATATATTACGATATGGTTAAGGTAGCTATTGTAGGTGATGCCTATAGTATTAGGTTAATTTTAAACGTGCCACTCAAGACATCTAATGTAATTGTGTATTGTACAAATTAATTGCTTTCCCAATGCCCGTTTTGAATAATCCGTTTTTTAGGCATAAGCCATTTTTTTTGTATTTTGGATTCACTGAGATTCAAGACAGCTACGTCTTGTTTACGGAGGCCGAAATCAATCGATGCATTTGAGGCAATACTGCTATGTGTCCGGCAGACAGAGCAATTTATGCAACGAAAGTTGTAACGTGTGAGTCAAGCTTATTTTCCCAGACCCTGGACGCTCGTAAGTTGTGCTAGAGACAAATATTTCCGCATCGCATGGAACCCGTATGGACACGTCACGATACGTTGTGGGTTTACAATATCCCTGAGCCACAACAAGTCACCTTTCGCTGCTTGGAGTGCCAGACATGGGCAACTCACTCCAGAGAACTTTCGGGGAGCGGTTTCGTTTTCAACGCCATGCAGTCGGTGCACAATTTCACTTGCAATTTTTGGCACCCTTATTGTTTTACCGTTGTTAATTTTCCTTCTTCGGCCCTATTTTTGCGGACTAATTACCTTTTGTTTTGCTAAAGAGGCACTTCCCTCCCAAACAGAGGACGAATTACCTACTTCCGGACATCCTAGTTCCACACAACTTCCACGGGTTCAACCTCACGAGGAACCAGCTCGACGTATGGCTTACATTCACGACTTACCGGAATGCTAAATGATGGTGCAAGAATATTTTTCCCAATTTCGCCAATGGCCGCAGAGATATGTTACTTTGATACATTTTGATGTACACTTTGTAATGCTCAGTAATCTACGGACTTCACCAACATGCACAGACAGTGTAGTTTCTCCACATACCGCTGCATACAGTGATACAGCAAATGCACTTTGCACGCAGTAAGATGCAGTACTTACAGTGAAGGACAGATTTACTGACTCGTGTATTAAAGTCCACGGCAAGATGGAAGTACTCTTGACACCACTTCCAGAAGCACTTGTATTTTATGCTTGTTACATAATGATTGTTTTAACTTTTTTCTCGATGTATTGGTTGTTAATTTTGGTTATGGAAGAATACACATTTACTACACATACACACGCTCGTACACACCATACCTACATTTCCCGTCGCACCATTTTATCACTAGGGCCCAGTGATCTAATGGGTTAGACGGCGTTCGTTCCTCAACGAATACAAACCCGCTGGACTTACACTGTTTGAATTGTAACACATTACACGTTCACTCAGCAATTATGCACTATTATAGCTTATTGTTGTTGTTGTTGTTGTTGTTGTTGACTAGATACGCATTATTACATTCATTACAAGTTGGTCAGTACGTTGTTTAAAGATTCGCTCCCGAATCTTTACTTGAAGAAAGGGAGAGATGTAATGAATGAATAATGCGTCTAGCGATTTCAGAATCACTTTTTAAGTTTTGTAGTCTGGTTTATATTTTCGTTACCATTGCCACACTGAGTTATTACCTGCGGTGCGGTGACGACCGGCTACAGTTCGCCGCACTGTAAAAAATGCCGAGACGGCAATTCCATACACAACTGAATTGTCTATTTAAGGGGAATCCGCAAGGCAAACGCCCTCATCTGCGTTTCAGTAATTTAGTGGTGAGAACTTAAAGCTCCCGTAAAGATATTTTGTGATGATGAAAAACTTTGGTTTATGGCTGAGCATTCAAGGTAAGTGAGCTGTGTTAAATTTATATTTGTTTTTGGTTAACACTTACTGGAACGGAGCACTTTTGGTATACTAACATTTTGGCCACAGAATTTGAAATTTTAAATTCATTTAGTAACGCGGTACAATTTGGCCGCTGTGTAGTGACTCAGTCACTACACAACAGCCGTACGATAAGGACACTACGCAACACAAACAGAACACACAGACGACCATCATACGGCAACTTAAAACACACACGCCAGAAAGCGCAAGACCATACTGCCAATAATTTCCTAGTTACATTAAGCTATGTAACATGTCTGATAATTTTATACAATTTTAATAATAATTTTAATAATAATCGTATTATTATACAATTTTGTATGCATTGGACATCCATTGACTACTACATGTGCATCATATTTTACATAATACGGATGTTACGACGTATTCTATAAATATTTGGTCTATGTTAGAAACCTCTAAGACCCCCTAAAGATGGCGGTTTAAAAACGCCGAAATACGTATCGGGGGAAGTTACGAATAAACTATTGACACTGTATGTTTATGTGTATTTGTTGGTATGAAATAAAACATTCACTTAAGTTAAAATGCACGGTAAATACTATATTAAATTTAATTTTTGTAAAGTTTTTTTTTTTTTTTTTTGTAAATAATAAAGATTAGTTTACTTCAAAATCAAGGTAACTGTACCACTTCCTGCACGTTTGCAAATCCCTTACGCCAGCAATAGGGAGTTGTGTGATTAAGAGCAAAGTGTAGGCCAAATCTCGCCTGCTACTAGGAAACTTTTGACACACTGGATAAAATAGTACAGGAAATAAAAGGGAGCAGTTACGATTGCTGTTTTTTTTTTTTGTGTTGTGGTGAGGGGGCCCCGCAGCTGATGCTACGGACGCACCGCAGCCTTAAGGCTTATTGTGCAACCCCTGTGATGAAGATGAAGATGAGGATGAGCAGTTTTTTACCAAGTTGTACAAGTAATGGAGCACCAGTGGAATGAAATTGACAGGGGAAAACCGACAACTCGGAGAAAAACCTGTCCCAGTGCCACTTTGTCCACCACAAATCTCACATGGACTTGACCTGGAATCGAACCCGGGCCTCCGTGGTGAGAGGCCGGCGACTAACCGCCTGAGCCATGGCACGGCCATCTACGATTGCTGTTTAGGTATATAAATCGTTTGGTGGCAGCGTTTATAGAAGAGGAGATCCAGTGATTGCCTTCTCGGACTTTACCGATAGAACCTCCTTTAGAAACTTGAGCTGCATAGTGGCAACGCAACTACACCTTCATAGTGTGGTTCTGTTTTACTAGATAATTTTACAGTAAAGGTATACACAAAATGCCCCTTCAACACCATAGTATTACGTTTTTACAGCATAAACTGGAGAGAATTAAGCCCGGTCTCCATATTTATCATAATCTGGCTGTATCTGTGCCATGCTAATACAAACAAATGACGATTCTCGCTCGCATTCACACCTGGATTGCTATATTATTTCAGGAAAAAGAAAGTTATTGCGAGGTTTTGTAATCTGAGAATGGATATAACAATCCTGCAGATAAGGGTAGAATGCAGCGCAAGGGCTGTGTCAGTGCAGGCATAATACATGAGTTATACGACTTAACCCTTCTCACCCCTTTGTGCATCTCTTTCCCCGGGGCTGATGACGCAGATTGAAGGTAGGGTATGAGCATTTACAACCCCTGCGGGTTTCAGCCTGTGTGCAAGGTTGCCAGTAACATGCTGCCTTGTTGTATACATGGCAGAGCATGACATACGGCGTTCTTTAGACGTAACATGAATATCTTTCTGCTTTAAAACTACGGTAATTTCAGCAGGCGGGATTTATGTAACTTTCATTACAATTGTATAAATTCAATTTATTTAACTTACAATTCTGAAGGATTTGTGTACTCCATATTCAGTATACATTTACTCCACATGTTCCTTCAAACCTGACGGACGTCATGATGGCCCGCAAGTAAGGCCGAAGACATGTCGAACATGACCATACAACATTCATTCATTCTGTAGTCTGTCTTACGACAGGTCCGTAGCCTCTTCCAAAGCGAGTTCTCCACAGGGTGCAATCTAGTGCTTCCTCTTTAAATTTCCAGTAACTTCTCTTTTTCTTAATGCCATCCAGTAGCTGCTTACGCCTTCTTTCTCGTCTTCCCGTCATTTCTATCCTTCCTTCTAACTTTCCTTCAATCACGTGTTTTAGAAGACAGTTTCTACGCAAGATGTGACCAATCCAGTTAGCCTTTCTTCTTTTTATTGCATGTAGAATATTCCTCTCCTCCTTGACTCTGTGTACTGCGTTGTGGAAAGCAAATGAAAAACTACCACGTTAATACTTTACCTGGATAGGCTCTTCCAGAAACATGTAACGTAAAGTGTAAAAAAATTTATTTTATGTTAACGGTTGATCTAAGTGGGATTTTATATGTTACCAATAGGCTTATACAGATTTTTTAATCTACGTTTAATCGCTGGCAGACATATAGTTTATGAATGAACTTGCTGATTTCTAGAAACCCATAGATTCACAACCGTCAACAAAATGTCTCCTCATTAAATATTGTCTCAGATAACTCAACGCCGCTTACCTTTTCACGAACTGTTTCTCAAACATCCACTTTAATATTATCCTCCAATCTGCACCTCGGTTTTGCAAGTTTTCGTACGTCTTAAGAATTGGTCTACCAAAATTTTATTTCCCCCTTGCTGGCTACGTTGTCCACCCCTTCTATTCGAAATTTATGAACAATAACAACATCCACAGAAATGTGGCTTGGTCACATTTATTCAAATAGAAGCTCACAAGTGTAGAATCGCTTGCGGCCTATAGCAAACAAGCAAATTTGCTGCAAAACGTAGCCTACCGTCTTCTTGATGTGTTAGAAATACTGACACATTTTCATATTTCAAAATTTAACTGGTTTACCTTATTGCAGGGCAAGTTAAATTCAGCGATTTTCATCAAGAATTGACACCTGGCTTATGAACTGAAAGAGGGGGTGACGGAATATCCATGTGCGCCTCTTCAAAGCACTTACAGACTAATTACTTCAAAGCGACATTTTCTGTACTATTACTAGCGTACCTAACCTCCAAGCACTTCTACAGGAATGCTCAAGGTATTTCCAGCCCTACTCAGTTAGAAATGTATCTGGAATTTTAAATGAATTTATGCTGTAATCGCCCTATCGCATTCAAACAGATTTGGATTATAATCGGAAATGTATTTCACTTATAGCGCACTTTTGAAGTTTTGTGAGAATTTGTAGGAAAAGATCTTATTTCTTGGAATTTCCTATCCCCCTGCAGAATATTTAATGTCTTGCACACCGCACGAGGCAGAAATATAAATCAGTATGTGGAAATAATACAAACCCGCACAGGATGATGAAACTAAATCCTATCAAACGTCTTTTGTATCGAGAAAACAAAGAAGAAATAAATGAAGAATATAAAGAAACAAAAATCTTTCTGAGCGGCGTTTAGCCTCGGGCTCCGTCGACAAAGTTTCCAACTCTGTAGGGTGAATCTGTCTAGGACAGAGACGGCGTACCTGTTTGCTGCCTCGTGTCAGATTTCAATTAAAAGTTACTAATAGGAAGCGGCAGCAGCCCTCTCTCATTTCTGGTGGGTTTAATGAGATATACGTTACTGCTCATATTAAGCAGTTCAGCACTTAACTTCTACACGTAGCCTTTATTTTACGCCCCTCTTGTTTTACGCCTTTTTGTTTTAACGCCCCTTTGCAATACACACCAATTATTAATTTACGCCTTCTCATTTTTCGGTTTAACACCCTTTGGCTTGCTGCGCTCTAGTATGCTAACCCCTACCTATTCCATTATTTCTTAGGGGAATATAATTTTTTTATTTACGCTTACGTTTTCAGAAACATATATAGAGCGTAAAACAGGGGCTTCAACTTTATGGTTCCGACAGCAACCAAAGCGGCATCCATTTTGTTTATTAGAGGGGTTCTTGATTTTGACTTTATATATTCCATTGTCTCAAATTAATCAGGAATACAATATTTTATTTTCTTGACGCCGTCTTTCTCTGGGAAACTTTGCTTCTTGGTAACTGGGTTTGATACACAAAATAAATATCTCCCCCTAACATGCCATGAAGGCAAAGACGAAGAGTGGAGGCATGGCTTTACATATTAACTTCGGTACTAAATGCGGATTGGTTCAATACACCAAGCAACAGCAAATATGTCCTTTGGAAAATTATTCTGGTTTGGTGAATCCACGAGTTAATGTAGACAAAACGCACAATCACAGGCTATAGCCGATATTTTAGCATATGCCATTTTTGGCACCGATGCCAATGTTTCGACATCCCTCGTCTAGGGAATAGCTACAGGTACCTCGCGTCGCCCAACTCGCGTCTTTATTGAACCACGTCACATAGCAGAGGGTAAATATTGTGACCTTGCAATGCCTCACCATCAATATTTTGTTTTGTTGCTACAGGTGTGATTTTGTACTTTATCAAATTGAAGATACGGTCTACATGCAGGTGGATGGAAGGTGAAACAGAGGGACTCCGGAACCTGCGAAAATATTACGCAAAATTACAATTTGAGGAAAGCCAAAAGTGTACGGTTAGTAGCTTGTAATATCTCTTGGTTTGTTATAGTTATATTATGAGACCTTCGCATTTCTATGTTACGCAGCGTATGTTGGTAGTTGTTCACCGACGTTTCGGGACAGCCTGACTGTCCCATTTGTAAGGGTCAAGCATTCAAAGCAGAACGCCGGGCAGCAGCTGGTTCCGTTACTATATAGCGGATGGTGAGGTGGTGACTGGTTCTCGGCGATGTAAAGGAACCGAACGGGTTCCTGGAGCGCCTGCCGGGCATTATTCTTGGACTGTTTCACCCTTGAAAATAGGACTCACAGGTTGTTCCGAAACGTCGTTAAACAATGACCAACATAGACTGCGTAATATCCCAGCAGGGCGAAGGCCGCAACTACACCGCAGCGGTTGTCTGAAATTTCGCATACTGTATTACTAATGCCTGAAGTATATTTTATATATGGGATACGTTGTGTGTTGGCTGTCTCGTCTTCTTCAGGTGACTCATTACTGACGTTTATTTTCTATTTATTTTAAGATTAGTGCAGATAATTGGATCGAATCTGGCACTTTTTAAATGCCAGGCTACTTTGGTAAGGACACGACCACACTAAAATTTCAAGCGACACGAATGGTGCAATTGGACCCAGAAGAGTTTGAATGTTTTATTTTAAGATGGGAAGTCACACGGCATGAGTAGGCCTACATTATTGCAGGATTTTGTTTTAAGATTAGAATTCACACGGCATCAGTAGGCCTACATTATTGCAGGATTTTGTTTTAAGATTAGAATTCACACGGCATCAGTAGGCCTACATTATTGCAGGATTTTGTTTTAAGATTAGAATTCACACGGCATCAGTAGGCCTACATTATTGCAGGATTTTGTTTTAAGATTAGAATTCACACGGCATCAGTAGGCCTACATTATTGCAGGATTTTGTTTTAAGATTAGAATTCACACGGCATCAGTAGGCCTACATTATTGCAGGATTTTGTTTTAAGATTAGAATTCACACGGCATCAGTAGGCCTACATTATTGCAGATTTTGTTTTAAGATTAGAATTCACACGGCATCAGTAGCCTACATTATTGCAGGATTTTGTTTTAAGATTAGAATTCACACGGCATCAGTAGGCCTACATTATTGCAGGATTTTTTTTAAGATTAGAATTCACACGGCATCAGTAGGCCTACATTATTGCAGGATTTTGTTTTAAGATTAGAATTCACACGGCATCAGTAGGCCTACATTATTGCAGGATTTTGTTTTAAGATTAGAATTCACACGGCATCAGTAGCCTACATTATTGCACGATTTTTGTTTAAGATTAGAATTCACACGGCATGAGTAGGCCTATATTATTGCAGGATTTTATTTTAAGATTAGAATTCACACGGCATCAGTAGGCCTATATTATTGCAGGATTTTATTTTAAGATTAGAATTCACACGGCATGAGTAGGCCTACATTATTGCACGATTTTGTTTTAAGATTAGAATTCACACGGCATCAGTAGGCTATATTATTGCAGGATTTTATTTTAAGATTAGAATTCACACGGCATCAGTAGGCCTATATTATTGCAGGATTTTATTTTAAGATTAGAATTCACACGGCATGAGTAGGCCTACATTATTGCAGGATTTTATTTTAAGATTAGAATTCACACGGCATCAGTAGGCCTATATTATTGCAGGATTTTATTTTAAGATTAGAATTCACACGGCATCAGTAGGCCTACATTATTGCAGGACCAAAATTTTAAATGGATTTGTAATGTGAAAAAAAAACTACTAATCTATCCAGCACAGGATGGGAACTTCTGTGTAATTTTCTCACTAAAAGTAAGGTCTAGAGCTACTGTTTTTCTCTCATTTTATTCTTCACTCTGAAATATTCTTGTCCCACTGACTGCTCAGACATCTGCAGCAGTCGGCAGTGTAGCGACAGCATTTCACGTGACCCATAAAATCTACCTCTCACATCTCATTCCATTTCTTAATTATAGCGATGGAATTTTTGGTATGACGCAATAATTACAACCGCCTGGTTCAGAAACGATCCCCCGTTTTCTGCACTTAACTTATTCATGATTGGTCTCCGTAATTAATATCTCCTACTCTTGCTGCACGCAACAAGGAACTATGTGGCTAATGAAATATGTAGCTTTACTTAACTAATTAATGGGCTAGCTAATTAAGTCCATGGATAAGAATCCGTCCGTTATTGTGGTTTACTTTACGACACGGTCAGTGATTCAGAAAATACAGCATTGAATACAGAGATTATTGATAAGTGATAGGAATTTAGAAAGACGTGATCATATCCTTATCGATGTAGAATACCGGAATCTTCCTGGAAAGTCAGAGGAATACCACGAATATCCCCCCTCCCAAAGTCATGATACCCTATATTTAACCAGGCTTCTCCCGAATGTAAGTCTGGAGTCAACACCAACCCGTCTGGTCAAAATCCTTCTTGAGAAGGTAATAACCGCTCAGTTTGTCAAAGAAAAAAATCCCTACATTCGATAGAATCATTACCTCCCTTAACGTGTTGAGAAACCTCACCACGAATTTCTAGCCTGGAAAAAGAGGAATCCAGTCTACACATTCACAATTCATTTTCTAAAAATCCTTCTTAGTATTGAAGCCCCGTCTACGTGTATATCTCGCATACGGTACTGTATATTTCCTTCCGACCAAAATACTGTCAATTCCGCTTTAAGCAATTATAGTTGGTAGCTCCTTTCTAAGCTAAACTCAATATTCTGAGGGAGGCGCTACAGACGTGCAGGGGCAGTAGCCAGTCACGCTCCTAACCTCGAGGTCACTGAAGGATGTTTAGAATCCAGGCCAGTGATGTAGAACAATTTACATGTGATGCATAGAATCTTTGGAGCGTCAGGTAAACTACGCTGATATCTATGAAGTATAAATTAGAAGAGAGTAGAAGAAGATGCTGTTGTGAAGTGTCTATAACCCAACATCATAGAATCTGCATGACAGGACAGTTAAGGCAAAGGTATAGCAATCCCTACACAGGCCGGTACAGGCCCTTAGGGTTCCAGGAGGTTGAGGCTCCGAGAATTTATAGACAATAAGCACATGAAAGTGGCAAGGTTGTCAGCCCCATATACACCTGCCGCCTTTACCTCGCAAAAGATACCCCTAGTAGTCATTTCTGTTAGAGGCTGAGTCCACCCCAGAGCCATAAACGACTGTTAAGAACACATGGAATTTAGGGCAGCCGGTTCCCTGAACAAATACTTTCTATATCGAGAAACAAACGAACATTGTTATAAGGTGTAGTGTTGCAACTTTTGTTGTAATGTCTGTAGCCAAAGGATTATAATTTACTGCATACATGTAAATTTACATAATTTACAGCGACGGAAACTAGACACAGAATGCATGGACAAATAGATCTAACAAAGAGTTTATAGTTCATTAAATGTGTAAAGATGTTGCCAAAATTACAAGGAAAAGAATTTCAGTATCTGCAGTGCGGTGATCCTCCAGCAAAATGCAGGTTTTGCTAGAACTACTGAGAGTTCGATTTCTGACACAGACATGATATTTGTAATTTTCCATTCAATAGTTTCTTCTTTCCGAATGCTCACTTTTTTTTCGGAATTTTAGAAACAAGGCATAGATACGGAGAGACGAAAAGGATCGTACACTTTTTTTGTAAGTTGCTTAAATCAACAGGCGCAGACCCATTCATTTTATGAATGAAGATCAGATTTTTGTGGCAAGTGAAATTTCGTAACGAGGTTAGTAAGCCAAATTTTCAAAGGGCATGGAAAATGTATAATTATTGTTCTGCAAAATTTACCATTCCAGAAAACAATGAATGAATAACAGGAGCCTGGAGAGAGCTGCATAGCTATGAGCTTTGTGATTTATACACCTCACTTAGTATTAGTGAGATTAAATAAAGGAAGATGAAACTGCCTGGGCATAACGTGTGTGTGAAAGAAAAGGCGTAGAAGTTTTGGTGGGGAAGCCTGAAGGAAAGAAAGCACTTGGAAGAACCAGGTGTAGATGGGAGGATATTATTAAATGGATGCTGCAACAAATTGGAGGGTGTGGATTCGATTCACACAGCTCAATTTATGTACAATTAAACAAATAAAACATATATATAAGCATCTAAATTCAAGTTTTTTCAACAGGTGATAATACTACACTAAACAAAAAACATTGTGGAAATATTCACGAACACTTAAAATTTAAAAAAAATAATTAGACTTGTTATTAGCTCGTTCTAATGGACACAAATGAGTGTGGTTTCCCCAGCTTTCACATGACTACGAAAAGCGCCGGTTTCCCAAACCTTGCATTCCGTTTCAGACTACGAGACGATGAAAGAAGTCCAGACACACAATAATCCCGTTACTCGATATAGCCATTAAGAAATTTCCTGCTAGGGTATTTCTTTAAATAACGATGAACTTATAAGCGTGTAAAATAAAAGCTGTACATTCCATATCATATATCACTTTTTCTGTTACAATAATTTTTTTCGAAAAAAAATTGTATGCCTCAGTTTGATTCACATTAAAATTTATAAATAAGAATTTGCATTTGTAATGTTCGTATGTAGATTTGGTAGTGCCATTTGATCGTGTTGCCTACTTAGTCTTGTAGTATACGTGTGCAAGTTTATGTGTTGTGTGCTGGTTGGCTGAATGATGTACGTTCTGGTAACGTTTATTCTATCCCTGTACGCCTATCTGTGATAATATTGACAGACTGTATGGAATATTGCGTTGTGTATTTGTATGTGTATTGTTTACATGTTTGTTTGGTTTCACTCAGCAATATGTGTACTATTCTAGACTACTTACGTGTTACGTGTTTGCTTTTACTTTATTTTCAATGTACATTCTGTTCATAAAATATATATATATATATATATACACATGTATATATATATTAGCCTAGTGAGTGCCGTGTTCTTGAAACATGCAACTATTTAAAGCTGATTATAAAGAGTTCAATTGTATATGGTGTAAAAATATATGTACAACAATGGTTGTGGAGAAGACGTGAGGAACACTTCATAGAACCAAGCAGTTAAAATCAAAGGATTTTATGCTACTAGTGTGTGTTTCTATTTAATTATCAAAATGTTTTTTGGTGTAATTTTTCTCCGCAATTCTGGCTCGTCTACGATACCCGTAGTGTGTTCTATTCTTTTCCCACTTTCGGAGTTCTGGGGCTTTGAGGTTTATATAAAATCCATAGGGACTGCGCTAGGGAGGATCTAAAATACCCCCTCCATCTTGTCCCCAAGGAATCCTCTGTTAGTTTTTAGAATTCCACCCTCAGGCTGCATGTCCCCTCACGCGAAATGCGACATATAACCTTGCGTTCAGACAGCTGTGCAGAGTAAGCAATAAAAAGGGATATCCTGATATACTGTTTTAGTAATTCTTTTTCGTGGTCTTATTGGAAGGCTTTAAGCTTTTTGGTCTCTTTCTTCTCATAATTAATTCTGAGATGGCGAAATTCTCGAGTAAGTTAGGAGTCCGTAGATAGTGGATAAGCACATAATATGGTCGTTGTCATAAAAAAAACGTAAAGTTCACACAAGTGTCAATGTCCAGAGCTGAAATGGAACGTGGAACCCCAGCTCATACGGCCACCACGATCGTCTCCTTTCCTTGCTCTCTAAGGAAAATGAGGCTTACTGTGCAATATCAGAATGAATACCAGAGTAACAATAATGTGCTAATAAATAAGTTACATTTAAACCAACTTGTCGAGTTGCATGACAATCAGTATGCAGTGTATGCCACTTGAAATCATAGCACCGCACTTTTAAATACCCTTCCACTTGCACTGTTACCAGAGAATGCGGGTTACACAGACACGAATGAAGGGCTCTCAGTTTGATATCCCCAATCCAAAATCGAAAATAAAATATAAATTAATGTACCATAAAAAATTAGTAAGACGAAAACAAATTACGAGTAACTCTACCTGTGGAATAGTAAGTGATTTTGAAGATTTGTAAAAAGAAGGATCATTTTCATGATCACAGATATACATAAAATAAAAAGAAGGCTAACTGGATTGGTCGCATCTTCGTAGGAATTATATTCTATAACACGTTATTTGAGGCAAGATAGAAGGAAAGATAGAAGGGAGGAAAAAGGAAGGAGAAGATGTAAGCAGCTACTGGATGACATTAAGGAAACGAGAAGACAATGGAAATTGAAGGAGGAAGCACTAGATCAACTCTGTGGAGAACTCGCTTTGGAAAAGGCTATGGTAAAGAACCAAAACAATAAACTCCAAACTCAACAACCTGTCGTGAGACAGACTATGTCATGATGATGATGACAGATAATGCTCGAAAAATATTTGAAGATGAAGATAATACCACGCCTCAGAAAACTAGCGGCAAAGTCAAACTTTTATATTAAGTGAAAGAAGAACAGTCCAATTCATTTCCTTGTCTCCATCTGAGAACACAATCAACTCGCAAGACGAACGCCGTAAGACATGCTCCGTGGTATGTAAGGAAGATACTCCCCATTTGTATATAGAAAACGGTTTGGCCCATCAAGTGTCCCATATGTCGTTTTTGCAGTAACCTGCATTACCTGTCCCTTGCAGATCGTTGTGCTCATCACCAAGTGGATCACCACGCTTAAAATATCAATCACAGCTACTGTCACCACATGGTGCATCCAAACATAAAGCAATGCCATGGCATCTGAAGGTTCAATGAGGAACCCATTTGTTACTGGCGCCTAGTTCGGGTTTCTGTCTATTTGTATCCCCTGTCGCTGGCTCGCAAGGTCCATTGAGGCCAATGTTTTTGTTGAGGCGACTTCCGCATTTATCGCTGCTCAAGAGAACAAGACAGGCAATATACGTATAACGTAACGCTGAGGCGCGCTCGCGTAACCATTGTTGCCGAGTATTACATATTCTCTGTGTGTGTCTGTGGCCTTAGTTATTAAGCATGCAAAGCGCATGCGCCGTATTATATTGTCATCTGTGGCCTGTCTGGTTCTACCATATTTTTCCACATTATCTTACAAACGGCACGATTTTCGGGAAAAAAGTTGGTGAACACAAAATGTGTGTTTTTATTTTCTCTACAACTTTTGTCTGAAACATTTCTCAATATAAGAAGAATTGAGCGAGATATAATCATAAATTTACATAGGTCTTCGTATAAAGTACCGTTATTGTTGTTAGATTTTCAAGAAAATTGAATTTTCTCGATATGTTTTAGAAAAATCCTCAAAATATCAAGTTCCATAAAAATACGCCCAGTGGGAGCCAAGTTGTTCCATGTGGACAGACATACAGACGGACGGACGGACACGACGAAGCTAATAGTCCCTTTTCGCAATTTTGCGAATGCGCCTAAAACCGCCAGAAAACATGAATATTCGGGTCTAACTCTATACTCACTAGCCTAGTCTTAGTTCATGGTTGAGAGATAATTACTCAGTGACAATTCTTTTACACAACAAACATGAAAATTGTACATCTTTATACATAACATGAGAGGAAAGTTGATTCTGCTCAGAATATGGGCAACACATATCCTAGAGATCCTTGAAGAGCTCAGATAAAGGTTTGCTTTCGTTCCCTTAAGAAAGTTCTAAACCCGTTGACTGATTTTTACTAATAATGATAGAAAAATAACTATGCATTAGGTTAATTAAATTTCTTTTACATCCATGGCAACATGCGAAAGTAAAGAAGGGAAAAAACATTTTAAATTTGAATACTTTAGTGAACCAAGATGAATGGTCAAAGTGAGTGACCACGATAATTACAAGTGTAATTAAAAGAATACTCTTTATCGACTATAAAATATATCAGTTTTAATAATATTATTAACATTCATTTGACTGTAAGTCCTAAGATTTCAGTTATATGTTGTTATCTTATGAGAAATGCATTACAATCTATCATTTGTATGTGTGCTACGTCTGCAGATGGTTGCAGTTACCAAAACATGCTTTGGAGTTATGTGTATATTCTAATATGAATATCTATACAGCAATGAAGTTTTATGAAGAAGGAAACGCTCCTGAGAGTAAATTGTATAATTATCAACTTTCGCCATACACATTGAAGCATTTGAGGGAAAGACGACATCATAAGTTGATTTAACTTAAGGGTACCATTTTTATTAACATATATTACAATTTACGTAATTTAATGTGTTCTAATTTCATATTCTTATTAATTTTCGCAAACAAAACCACACGCATTATCGTAAGCATTACTGACCTAGTTATAATACTGAAATTAGAGAAAGGAACGTCAACCGTTTAAAGCTAAGTGTTGACTACATCCACCATCTGCTGTAACATAAAAAATCTCCGTTCTGTTCAAACATTTTATTTATGTGTTTGTTATGAGTCTCACAAAGAACACCGATTATTTTTTTCCTTAAGAACATCAACCGATAGGTTATTACAATTAAAAGGACTGTGTTCTCTGTGAGGAAGAAACTAAAGATTTATGTAATATATGTAATAAGTATGAACACCAGTCTTCAATGGGCTGCATGTCTTCTATTCCTCTCCAAAGAAGGCATGTCCATTTTCGGTCGTCCAGGATGTGTAAATAGATGAAAGTAGTGGCCTGCAAAATGGAAACTGCTGGTACAGGGTTGTCCTCATGAACCAGACCGCATGAAACAGATTGTTGAGCTGTAAAAATGTGTCTTTCTGCTGCTTAGGTTTTTATGTAAACAGGACATTGCGTTTATAAAACTGATATATTTATATTTCGAAGCTAAAAAGCACTATTTACAAGGCTTAACATAGGTAGATCTGAAGAATCAATACAAAAGACACAATAAGTTAAGAAGTATGGACTAGAGTATAATTTTAAAAGGCTCCCTGTTCACAACTTAACTTCTTAAATATTAGGACGTGATCGGTACAACACAACACAACACACCCTCACTTCTCTGTAACGAAGTTACAAAACAAATTACCCTCACTGCACGTAAGCCCAAGGGCAAGGAAACCTGATTTTGCAGATTATGTCCCATAAAATTACAGAACACGTTGTCTTCGTTGGCACTAAATAGACTTGTATGCGGCATAAATAAAGCAACACACAATTCTTGGACACAACATAATTTGTACTCTTCAGATGAGTAAACCTTCGCACAGTTTTTCCAGTAAAATCCGTTTATAAAGCTCAGTTCAACTTTACTGTCTCCTTCAAACCAAACGCTAGACGTGAAGGGTATCATATTTGGTCAAACCCAACGTCAATTTTCCATTTGGTGTTCAGAATTTAAACCACTCTATCTTCTCTTACTCATAACCAGCGTGCAATGGAAGATAGTCTGATGGACGTATCTACCTGCACACTATACCACATATCGCGAAATCCAAAAAAACGACCACAATTGATAAGACTCCAACAGTTACAATTTTATCATAAAAAGTGTATTTACGTCGTAGAAAAGACAATAAGCCACACAATTTGGCAAAGACAACAGTAGAACTACGGGCAAGCGAGTATAATAGACGGAATATCCATGCAGAAGCCACACACACTACAGCAAGCTGCTGCAAAGCATGGCTCAGAATTCAAAGTAAAGTCTGCAATTGGTAGATCCTTGTCTTTTAACTTACAAATTCTGAGATACGATATTCTACTCGGTTCAGTTGAGCGTAATCATTGAAATTCTGTTGACATTTTAGCCAAAATATGATCATTTAGAGATTTTATCTAAGAGCACTCTAATTTAAAGACTCCATTCTCCAATTTGACTGTAGAAAACCTATATTATTTGCAAAAGAACTTATTTTAGAAGATTTTTTTATTTCTTAAACATTTTACTTATACAAAATATCAACTAACGTGTTAAATATTGACAGGGCTGCTTCCAAGGTACGCAAAATTTCACCCGATATCCAGAATCTCTGATCTTCAACCACGAATCGCATTCATCTCTGCCCAGGCTCGGCTACTGATCAAACATACAGTTCACATGAAGTTCGACTAAACTAACACTTCTTGCACTGCTAGACCATAAAGATGGAGAAAACACGCTCCTCTGAAACGTCGGGAACTATTTACCCGCCGAAATAACATAACATGCCAGAAGTCTTGTGTCTGTCATTAATTTTCATGGTACCTATTCACGCTGCTCGGAAAGTCATAAATAATGATTCATGTTATTCTTGATATTAGGCAGATATGATATTGTGTTTGCTCAACAAACACACATATATATACATACACGTAGCTTAAATATCTTTATGTAGCCAATGATACAGAAAATCCACATAGGACAAATACAAGAGAATTACGAAATACGGAAATTATTATGCTAGCAATAAGCTTACGTCACTTCAGATTTTCTCAACAAATTAATTTCTATTTATCCACCTTGGGTAAGTCATAACTATCAGCTGTAGGCTTAAAGAATTAAATTCCGTACAAAAATTTGTACTGACCACTTTGATGCATATAACAAACCGCGCGCTTTTCAACAACATGGGAGTAAGAAAAATTAGAGAGCCATGCTTTACACACAAAATTACAACCAGCTTTTTTTAATTTCATCTTCAACGCTGAGCCAGCATCTCGCACTAGAATTTAGACTATGTTTCTCAAATTTGGACGGTGTAATTAGTTGAATTAACAATACAGCACTCAGCGGAACATCCACGTCAACTTACTTCATAAACAGTAAAGACACAAATTTACTGTAACACTTTCCACGCTGTGATTTTCGAAGAAACTGTCTTTTATGTGGTAACATAAAGCCACAAGTATTTGACTGGAATTGTCAAGACAGGGCATGAATCAGTTTATCTCGTTGACAAAGCTGAAAACAAAGCATGTGCTTAACAGAAGAATCCAAAACTTGTAACTGTGGTATTTCTTTTTTTTTTAACATGAACAGTATACAAATATTGATAATTACTCTCTTCTGAGGTGTGACGCTTGTAGTACGGTAGACAGCATTTCGGAAGAACCCGGTGCCTCCATCTTCAAGGCAAAACTGAATGGCTGGAACGGAAATATTTACGGTTATAAGGAAACGGACGGCTGACAGCGGGACTCTGAATGAACAAATATGAGGCAGGGGAAGAAAGGAGAGAAAGTATGTATGTAACAGGACTTTATATGTCACTGGTGTCCTCAGCTCCACATTCAGTCTTCATTTCCCATTATCGTTACGTATCTTCTACTGCTGTCTTGCTCTTCTCAGCTGAAGACAGGCGCAGCAGCTTGCTCCGAAACGTATATAAACCTATCTGTGGTAGGCAATTACACGACGCTCCACGTCGCCTTATTCACCACCGTGAGAACACCAAATTTCACGGTACGATTTGTTTTTCCAAAGAGAAACCACTTTGCTGAAAGGCTGGTAATGTTGACGCATCCTGTCAATGTAAGGTACATTTAAAAAGCAAAATACAGTAAAGCAAAGTAAAGAAGAAATAAAACCTCCGGTACGCTGTCACTAGAAAATAGTCTTACGAAGTAAGTACTGGAAACAGAGGGCACGGCGTTGCTCAACTACATTTCCACAACCTTGTCTTTATCTGTTTCCAAACTCTGAGGTATTCTATTGTTTCGTAAGATAATATTATATCAAGCGGTTTTCTACAAGCGGAACTGTGTGATTCATATTTGTAAGAAAGACAGTCACAGTAGAATCAATTACTCCTGCTTTCATTACAACGAAAACTCTTTTATTACACCTAAAGCGAAAAAAAAAAACTTTAGAGTTCATGGAATTTTATGCATTTGACGAATTGTTAAAAAAGTCTGTTCATGATTATTTCGTACTTTACGTAACTCCTAATATAACAGTTATAAAAAACATCTGTGTGTAGAACGAAATTTACGTGACAATTTTAGTGACAAATATAATTCCTGAACGAAAATTGTCAAAACCGAAGCTGAAAACACTGGTCAAGAAAACCGATTATTATTATTAGTAGTAGTAGTAGTAGTAGTAGTAGTAGTAGTAGTAGTAGTAGTAGTAGTAGTAGTAGTTCTTGTGTTTGATATAATACAGGGTCATTACTTTATCTGACCAATATCCTTTGTCACTTCCTTGTCTTCCCTTGTCATATGGGTTTCGTTTTTACACAGACCTTATTTTTCAATTTACCTTGTTACATTGTCCCTCCTCCGTTTTGTAAGATTTCAGTTTCCCACAAAACAGAGTACTGAATTTTCATTTCATGACTGCAATTTCAGTCTGCCTTAATGCACTTACCGATAATTCAATCTGTCATCCATATTGACTTTTATTATTGTGTCAGAAGATAGAAACCGATTGACACTAAAAAAAAGAGTTTAAACATGATCAGTAGTGTTAAAAATATTGAAGGACATGAGTTGATAAAAATTGCGTCCTTCTTACAGCTCAGAGGACTCTTTTGATAGTTGCATTTTTCTCCCAGCAGCTAACTTCTCTCAGAAAAACGTTTGGTGATCGTAGAGTGGATCGGTATTGGCTGTATTTCTCCCTGCGGAGCTAACTGCTGCTCGGCGAGGAACTGCCCATGATCGGGTTGTCACTCTCCATGCTGAAGCCGTCGCTCCAGTTACCAGAATCTAGCGCGCGGGACGGGGGTTGTCACATCTCCAATATCACGTCCTGGTCCACGAAACTATCCGAGAGGCTATCGTGCATCGGACCGGGTAGCGAATCATCGATAACCTCAGGAAAATCTTCAAACCTGCAACAAAACGCAAACCGGATTACGTTGAAAAGGGGGCGAAATAATGCAAATGTGTTGGCCTCACTGTCATATGTAATATATATGGATCAAAATGAAAGTTCTTGCACACTTTGAGTTACAATCAGATTTATGGAAAAACAGTCAAATGGTTTAGGAAAGGAACGACGTGCGAACGGAAGTTTCTTTTTTATTTTCTGACAACATAAACGGTCTTAGAGGATTCAAAATCTAAGATAATTAATTTACTATAATGCAGACCGCACGTACCGTATTGCATCTAGTTGGAGACGAATTGCTTCTTGTAGACAGATAGACGAACATGAGAACTTTTTCAAATTATTTTTTAAATATCATAAAATAAGGGGTCGCTTCTTGAACACGTAAAAGGATAATAAAAGTGACATAAAAAATGGGGACTGCAAGGTCAAGAAGACTAAGCAAGCAATCCCATTACAGGCCTGGACAGGCCCTTAGGGTTCCAGAAAGTTGAGGCTCCCAGATTTCTAGACAATCGGCACATGAAGGTGGTAAAGTTGTCAGCCCTACGCACTGGCCGCCTTTACCCCAGGAAATACTCCTGGTACTCATTTCTGTTAGAGGCTGAGTCGACCCCAGGGCCATAGTGCGACCGAAAGGATTATGTCAGTGAAAAATCCATTGACACCATCGGGAATCGAACCCGCTGCCTTCCGGCTTGTAGAGCAGTGCCATCAACCAACTGCGCCACCGCGTGCCCCTAGAAGACTAAGTTTTTCATATAAATGTATTTCAGAACATCAAAGTGACGTTCACAACATCGAAGTAAAAATCATAACGTGTTTTGTTAGTCATGCATCATTTTACACCGATTTCAGTGGGGATCTAACAAAATTATCATAAGTCAATTTTGGAAACGTACTAAAATAGCATTCATCACCCGGTTTTTGCGCCTACCCTTTCCGAAAACAGGCTTAATAACAAACAACTCTATGGTGGTTTGTAGGAACTCCTGCCCTTCCCGAGTGACCACAAACCCCACACGTCCCATCACTGGCATTAATTGTCGGGGCAGAACAGGTAACAAATGAAAAACAAACGCACTCATTCATCTTCCCCTATAAATCTGGCAAAGTGACAAATGATGTGGTTCTAATAAAAACAGGCTAACTAGAGGGCACACGAAGAATAAACAGAAATATGGGTCGATACATCAGCCCGGTAGTTCAATTGGAGCGCTTAATTATGCGCGACACGTAAGTCTGTAAATAATAATATAAGGAAACAAAATTTGACTGGCTGACTAACACTGGGGCACATGGGGGTTCCTGACGGGTCCACTGACTCTCTTATTTTGTATGGAAACCGAAACGTCATAAGGAATGCAACAAACACTGTACCATCGACACTTATAACACACAGGGTTAACCAAAGTTTGTGTGTAATTCGGACACACTCAATTAAAATAACTCCAAGAAGGAGAGTCGTTTATGAGAAACCAAGAGTTCCTCAGCTGGTACAGAACTTCCCAGCATTTTATGGAACCAATAGTAAAGGTAAAGCAATCCTTGTACACGCCTGGACAGGCCCTTAGGATTCCAGGAGGTTGAGGCTCCCAGATTTCAAAACAATCGGCACATGAACGTGGTAAGGTTGTCAGCCTTAAACACCGGCCGCCTTTACCCGCCAGGAAAAATATTCCTCTTACTCATTTCTGTTAGAGGCTGAGTTGACCCCATGGCCATAATGCGGCCGGAAGGACTACGTCAATGAAAAATTCCAATGACACCATCGGGAATTGAAACCGCGTCCTTCCGGCTTGTAGCACAGTCCCTCAACCAACTACGCCACCGCGTATCCCTTCCACACCAATATACTGTACTGTCATATTTATCATCTTCCACACACGTGGCACATTCCCCACGCATCACGTCCTCCTTGATATGATCGCACAACATCTGGTGGGGAGTTAAATTCAAGAACTTCCTCATTCACCAAAAATTAATTCAAATTATTGCCGTTATTAATAAATTCTCCTTCTTCAGCATTTTAAGATGTATGACGCATTCTAACGCATTGGTTAATAATGACAAGTCGTCTATGACGGAAGTCATTACTTCGGTGGAAGTTTAATCAATAAGAAAGTCTATTCACAAGTAAGGAATTTGGACACCACTCACCTGTCATAACTGTCCTCCCTGCTCTGGAGCAAAGTGTCTTTGGTCTCGAAGCGGGATTTGAACGAGAGCAAGAGATACAGGCATGCCAGCAGGACCAACATTGCACCTGCAACACGATACAGTGTCACAGAACCATTAATAAGGACAACGGTACAAAATATCAAGACGGGTGGACAAAATCTGTTCTATACAAATGTAGACATTATGAAGTTTTAAAATAGAAGGCCCCTGCCCCGCATAATTAAGAGTTGCAATGGAGGGAGCAATTTATATATTTACAACATAGTTCCAGTATCAAACATACATGACACAGATTAATATAAGCTTTTAAAAGCTACGTAACCATAAAGATAAAACTGTGCAGGAGAAGAGGAAGAAAAGCTCCACACAATCACCATGCATCAGGTAGATTTGATTTGATATCTTCCAGCTCCGGCTCCGGCTCTCTTTATAACGCGGAAGTATATTCGAAGATGAGTTTGAGAGAAGGCAGTTTTTAACGGTGTATAATTCTGGACCCTGGACAGTCAGGCAATGTTGAGAATAAAAATGGCTTCCCCTAAAGAAAACTGAACCTCCGTCATGAAGTTCATCGTTTCTTGTTCAGTGACGTGTCCTGACTTCTAAAATTATAAAAGTAATGTGTTCAGGGTATATCACTCTACAATCCGATTGAATTTGTAGAAACTGGAAATTTTGTACGATCCTTACAATGTCCTGACTTACTCTCTTTTTTATGACGTATGTCTCTCTGTAGAAGTCCCTTCTATCGTGTTGCTATACGTAATCCTTCGTAGCTAATGTTATCACATCTTAAACCTCAGGAGTTTTTGCACCACTTGGCTGTATTTTCAACATGCCATTTACATTACTTAAGCCCACATTTTGCTTCCCTTAAAATCCTGTTCGATATTAAAGGACTTAAGCCCTTCCTCAGCTAAACGGATTCCATAAAGTACAATCGTACAGTTTACTAACTCTGTTATCCGTTCCAGTGTTTTGTACATCTGCAAACAAGTGCTAGAATTCAAAACTACGACAGGTATTGTAGTTTCCGCAAGCCGTGTTCCAACACACAGTGTGAAGGCAGTACTGTGGATCAAAACAGTGTCAGAACAAGATACAAACACTTCTCTATGAACCGCAACCTCGTACGGAGTCCAAAGGTATTTCTCTATTTAACATATCCCTTGTAGTCACGAACAAGAAGTTTCATGACAACAAATGTTGCCAATGAACACTTCACTGAGTTAGTTTAATCCAGCATTCTATTCATCTGGGATGTTACGCAGTGTAGCGGGTGATTTAACACGGCCTAGTACATATTAAACCGTGTAGGTTAAGGCACTAAATTTCTTCAAAAAGTCGGAAGTTGTTAAATTACCCTCTACAGCGTTAAATCTCACGGACCATAATCAGCACATCAACACTGTGGAAATCTCAAATCTCGCATAGTTTAATGCAGTTAGCTACTTCAGACATCATTCAACAGGGATCCACTTTACGCGTTATATTGTCCGATTTGAATTCGTACGTTGCGTTGTTTGTTGGAATCTCGAATTGGACACATGCTGTCAGTAGCGAGAACAGAGATTCCGTCACTCTTCTACTCTGCTGCAGAGGAAATCTGGTTAACTTACGTACATGTATCACATGACTGCTTCATTTCGAGTTCTTTCCTAGTAATCATTTTCTCGTAGCTTAAATGTCAGAGAGACTTCCATACCTGCGGCAGAAGACAACCACAAGCGATGGGGGTGGATGAACAACAAAATGGAGAAGGCGAAGTACAGAAGCGCCTTCTTCCAGCGGTCCAGCCACAGCACCGCATCCCAGCACCGATAGACTGGACTGTACTCGTTCCTGCAACAGTGACATACGCTGCAGTAGACTACCTCTGGATGTAATGCCATAAGTAACAAGTCTAAGAAAGAACTTATGATAATACTGCCCTTTAAAAGGACTCACTATGCGGTAAACTTTGCGAGAACAGCTTGATGATGATGATGATGATAATGATGACAATAATAATAATAATAATAATAATAATAATAATAATAATAATAAAACTGAGCGATCACTTTATATATATATTCCACTAAGTGTTATATTGTTCATAGCGTGCATTGTACTGCCTCATCCACACACACGCAGGCAATCTCCAAAAAATATAGTATACCAGGAATCCATTACAAAACAAATCGCCTACATCATAACTCATCGACTTTTTATACCTTTCTAATATGTATAAACATTGCTCGTTAATTTTTGTGAAATGATACATTGATATGAATCCCTGATGAAGATCCCATGAGGGATCGAAACACGTAAGCCTGATCAACACGATATTGTAACATAGAACATCTGGAAGCAATAGAGTGCATTTTGTTTGGCTGAGTGTTGTGTGATACATTCAACTAGCATAACTGAGCGGTCCATTTCTGTGTATACATTCCACTAGCATGGAGTGCGACTGTGTTAAATTTGCCACACATAAATTTGTCATTTTACATCATCACCATGTCTGTAATTTCAAACATGGTAATGGTGCGAAAATAGTAGTTTGCATCGAAATATTTTATCCTTCTTGTAGAAATAACTGAGAAAAATAATTCTTTCCTACCTTCATCACATTATTGTTTTTATATATAGCAACATGACACCAAATAATATGCATATCAGAGACATATCCCTTGCCTTATATATTGTATTTTTTAAGATTCTACATACATTGACTGCAGGCAAAGTTAACCGCTATCTTAGGATTCACCACCGTTTTACAACATTCGGCAACAGCAAACTAAACGTACCGTACAGTGCACACGTGGCACTGAATGGTGTAGCTTGCAACGAGTGTCGTGAATATCCATCCCTGTCAATCAGCAAGCTAACACCGAGACACACATAACACGAATAACAAGCAGTATCTCAGTGAAAATCACAAAAACGAAAAGTAATTGGATGAAGTTTCCTGCTGCTATTTCCATGACCCACTCTGTTGGTGCATATTTCATATGGAATGCAAATATTTACCGCCGTGATGGCGCCGTCGGCATGGACACACAAAAGCGTTCCGACTCAAAAGATTTAAGATCGCACTGCACAAAATGACCAGCAAACACAGTCAGGTGCGCAATGATTTTTGGGAACTACAGCGCGTAATCTGTTTTGTTAAAGAATAATTCGATTTTAACATATAATTTGCGTAAGAGCTTTCAGTCCATGAACACTATAATTACAATGAATGGAGGGTATTCTAGGAAGAACAATGAACGTTTTACAGTATCGCTGTAAAACTACACTCGCAAACATTTTGAACAAAAGTTACAAACGTTTTCATCGGTATTTTAAACGAGGAGAAAGCATTCTCCATTATTCTAACAACTTTGTTCAAACTCAAATTATCCAAATTATTTAAAATCCGAAAGGGTGCAGTCATTGCGTAATTTAAAGCACAAACTGCAAACTTCATTTTTTCACGTTCATAAAGCCTACTTAATAATGGAAAAATGAAATATAAATGAGCAATTTTTTTTTCATATCGCATTTCAACGATGTCTGTCGAAGATTTACGGTTTACGTGAAAAGCAAAATTATGCCCCCATTCAGTAGTTCATAATAAAGCGTAGTGGCATTATTTTGAAAGAATATGGATGAAATCGGGATTGCCAGACAAATTCGTGAAACTGTCCTACATCGGTTGTCAACAAAATCAGCGGTCGCTTTTTTTTTTAATTTTAGGTGAGATAAATCCTAACAAATTACTCATTTTGGAAATTGAAAAGGATTGTGAAGCACACTAGTCACTTGGTCATCCAGAATATAACAGGGGAGGGGTGGTCCGCATTACTCGGGAATCCGGACCACCAAGGGGAAAATCCATGGTATAGGTAACATACAAAAAATCATCACTCAAAGCTACAGTAGGAGTAATACTCCTTAAATAGGAAATACTGTGCCTAACAATATAATAATAATAATAATAATAATCAGAACAAGAATAATAATTTCAATGGAAAATACTGGGCTATATTTGGCCCATAATTGTCCGGACCACCCGGGGATCCAGACTACGGAGGAACCACTTTATATAAGATAGTCAATTTTTTACCTTGGCCAAACGACGCTTTGTTGTGAATTAAAGTGTCAAAAAATCGGAATTTCCAAGCAACTCGTCTCGTTTTCTATAGTGTAATATTAAAATCATTGTCATGTTCCCTATTGTTCACTGGAAGACACATTATTCCTGGAAGTTCTGGGCCAAGCATGTGGATATACATAACAATGCAAACAGTGTAGGTCGGGCTGCTAGATAAACTATATCGGAGTAAAATTCAGCCGTAGAAGACAAGAATGAGTAAGACTTGATGCTCTCATATCGGTGACTACGATACGGGGTAGCAGGTTCCTCTACCAAAATATGTGACGTCACATTACAGAATACGCGGATGTGGTTGTGATCACGCTTGTTTGTTCGTTTAGATTATACACCCCATATATCGACAGTAATAGCGATATTCTATATTTTCGATAGTATAACATTTTGAAGCTTTATTTACGTATTTAAGATTCGGGCTTTGATTTTAGCATTTTCAACTCTTTTTCCTTTCATGAACAAGATACTTCGTGCTTACATACGAAGTACTCTGCTACATCTGCACTTCTATATATATCTAGGCGAAAACTAGGGTTTTATTGGTGAAGGGCCCCACAGCAGATGTACGGACGCACCGCATCCTTGAGGCTTATTGTGCAACCCTGTGATGAAGATGAAGAGAAAGGTGATCAGTTTTTTTATTTTTCCAAGTAATGGAGCACCGGTGGAATGAAATTGACAGGAGAAAGCCGAAATACTCGGGGAAAACCTGTCCCTGTGCCACTTCGTCCACCACAAATCCCACATGGACTGACCCGGGATCGAACCCGAGAACTAGGGTTAAAGTCCTTTTTCATTTTTCTATACGGCTTATTCTACCTTTGTACATCACGAATTTCGTTTTAGTTGTAATTTTTGCTTACGTAATACGCTTAGATCTTCTACAAGTCAACAAAATACTGATATATACGAGTATTCTTGTGCTTTATTTATTTACGATAGATCTACTACTACTACTACTACTACTACTACTACTACTACTACTACTACTACTACTACTACTACTACTGCTACTACTACTACTACTACTACTACTACTACTACTACTACTACTGTTTCTGCCTAAGCGCCTGGCTTATGTTGAAATAATTCACTTTGATGTAATTTTAAAAGGATTACCCACGCAACCAGAAGTATGGGGACAGTTGTACAGAGCACCGACTGTACACTCATCCTTTCGTATTTGTTGAAAAGAAGAATGTACAGGCGGGAATTAAATTTTAGGAATTTGATGCAATAAAACGACAGTCAAGAGAGAAAGAACACAGCCGTATTACTATTGTGTGTCCTGGAGTTCATTACACGCTTCCAGTCCACACTGCTGTTCAGCTTTCGCTGCGCTCTCATCTATTTCCACAACAGTGACAGGAAGGTTGAGAGGGTGAATGCAAAATTAACTCTTCCCTTTAACCTGGCTACGGTGTGTTTCTGAATAAACTTCTCTGAAACATTTCTGCAGCCCCTTGGGGCAACACGGTAGTTGGAGACAGACGCGTGTTTCGGTGGATGGCAATTTGTACGTACAAACAGCGTTCTATTTACTTTTATTTATTCTTTTAAATAAATAATCGCCGTCCACTGCTAGTCATTTTTCATTACAGAAATGTTCTTTTGATACCACAAACAAGCAGTGATACATGCGTCTGACACTCAGTGTAAGAGTGACGCAACGAAGAGATCCTGCAGGAAATGGGAGTATTCCTATATCAAGCCTAGGCAAGACGTGAATGATAAATGCGACAGAAATGATATATTCATGAAGAATTGAAAACTCTTCACGGGAAGTAGCTGAGTGTATTTTATTCCAAACCCCTTACTGTTATTCTTTTTCATGTCATGTTAATATTCTCTTTTGAATTAGCGATCATAAAAACGTGGCCCCCAATACTGGTTCAAGGGCTGCATTTTTCTACGGAGCCTGCTATAATTGTGAGCACAGTAGGAATGAGAAATCAGTCAAGTTGTTCTGGGCTATATCCTACTGACTTTTTTTTCTATGGCTCGACAGCCCCTAGGGGGCCTATGCCTCTTCAAGTTTCGAGGTTTCGCGATCACACACACACACATCACACTCGGTAGGACTCCTCTGGACGAGTGACCAGCCCGTCGCAGAGACCTCTACCTGACAACACACAACACCCATAAGAGAGAGACATCCATGACCCCAGCGGGACTCGAACCTACAATCCCAGCAAGCGAGCGGCCGTAGACCCACGCCTTAGACCGCGCGGCCACTGGGATCGGCAGCATACTGATACCGTCAATAACTTAAATTCTAACTTTACAAGTCATTCCATTTTTTAAAGAAACAATACATTACACAGTTTCTGTTGAAAAACATTAGCCTGGGAGATACATTCGTGGATGGGATAATAATATTAAAAGGATATTAGGAAAATATATCGTTATGATGTGACTGGTGTACAATTAGTTCAGCATAATTCTCATCTTTCTTCTCCGTA
Organism: Reticulitermes speratus; assembly: GCA_021186555.1. Taxonomy (NCBI): domain Eukaryota; kingdom Metazoa; phylum Arthropoda; class Insecta; order Blattodea; family Rhinotermitidae; genus Reticulitermes; species Reticulitermes speratus. The sequence continues at coordinate 8,132,390 of JAJKFL010000013.1, read as the reverse complement.
AATGTCGGCCGGCTGGAATGCACAACTAAAGTTTAAAATTTTTATCCCAGTCTTTACAGCAGCTGCCTACTAAGACCCCCATCTTAGGCGCGCTGGTTCCTACTACCACTGAATGCTGCCGTCAACGTGTCTGTGTCCTCCCCTCAGCGAATTCGTGTTGTGCAAACCTCCACTGAAGTTTGGTCGTCAATATCCAGATCTTCTGACCGGGCACCCTTATGAGCAGTGCTAACCAGTGACACGTAACACTAGCTTGCCCTAGGAAAGGACGTATAAACTGACGATCATATGGACTTCCTCTGCAAGAATCGCGTAAACTCATCTGTACAGAAAATGTAAATAAGAAATTTTGTTCAATAAGGTGCTGTTTACCGTACAAGAAAACGAAGACTTTATCAACACCACAACCACCAAATTTTACTAACCTCTTCCCTGGCTACTGACATTGTACCTACATATCGACTTACAAACTTCATTAGCCACACTGGTATTACTTGTTAATCTCCTAAGACACTTTATACCTACATTTATAGAACAATTCTTTTGCCATTTGTCTGCACAGATTAGGTGAAGTTGGTATAATTGTCTATTCAGTTTCTGTTTCTTGACGTATAAATATTTCAATCTTGATTTATTCTAGTTCGAATTGCTGTTTGTAATGTATTATGGCTCAGAGTTAAAATGTACGGTATGAATAATACACTTTATACCCTTTCTTCCTACCTAATAATATAACTAAGGCGGAGAGGAATTTATTTAAAATCTACCTTTCCATTACCGAAACGTCACAATCACGATTCCCCGATTCCCTGCTGCCTATCAGTCCCTCACTCCAGCTCACCTCTTACCAGGAAGACGACGACGATGAAGGCACCAGCCTGCTACGATAAAACTGTATCATGTAACCATCCTGTAAGTATGATTGTCGTATCAGTCTGTCAGTTATTTCCCTTACAGCATTAATCGACCGATTTTTATAATGGACACGGACTGTATTTTGTGTGTGGTAGGTATTGAATTTTTACGTGTAATTTACATGCACGTTAGTTCTCAAGGTTTTATTTAATGTTGTTTCAAGGACCCTGTCTTTAGGTTTCTGTTCGGCTGAAGTTTTCTACTACACAACTAAGTGCTCAATCACTATTGAGGCTGACTCAAGTGGCCTGACACGGTGTTTGCTGACGCAGACAGGATCCATTACGGGCGATATGTGTAAATACGTCTGACAGATGAAAGTGGGGAAGGCCGTCGTCGGTGCACCAAGCCCTTGATCAACAAGGAAAATACATCGGAAAACTAAGGACGATATTCGTGCGATAACTGAGGTCCTCACTTCTGTCTTTCTGAAGATTCAAGTCTTCTAAAATGCTGCGCCGTAAATAGCCGCATACTTCCTGAAAGATCTTTTTGTCCTCATCTCCAGGGTCTGGCAGACAAAGCAGAGTCTTTTGTGTTTATCACTAATTACTTAAATATATTCCTGTTTGTATTTGTCTACTCATTTTACTACTCGTACTTCTACATTACTACTAAGATGGCCACAAAATGAGGCCACTAAGGATGACGACAAAGCTATGTCCTTAATCACATTTGGAATTGCTAGGCCGAAACTTGCCTGGAGGAACAAACGGCAACCACAGAACGGACACTAGCCCATTTCTATGAGGTCAAGCAGAACATTTATCAGATGAGAACCGGCAAGTCCATTACATAATTACATTACGGGACAGACAGACGTACGGGTTAACGAAACCACAGATTTTCCTCCTATGTCATATGAAGACAGATATAATGACCAGTACATAGTGCAAGTCTTAAAGGAGTGTGTATCGTTTTTCGGTGCCAATCTTTGCTGTTACGAACCATGCTGGGCGGCTAATGAAAGGAGCGATGTCAGAAGGATTTCGACTTGTACACGTAAACTTACATAACATTACGAACTAAGCACTGCAAGTTTCGTTTCACTCAGTAACAATAACCCCAGAACGACTGTAACAACAAATAAAATGCCCGAAATTCAGCGGTATTTTTTATGTTTACACTGAGCCTTCTTATCACTAAAAATATTTTCCATAATTGTAGCTGTTACTTATTCTTTCAGGCACTGCTGTCTAATTTTAATCTAAAAGGCCTCAATTTGGTTACAATTAAATTAATACCCGTAATAGATGGAGTCCCATAAATAGTTGATGATTGTGTAACGGATAATTAAAATATGAGATCGGAACTCCGGATCTTTGAAGATGAAGACACTACTATGTTTCTTCGAATTACCGGGAAACGGATTATTCAGTAACGAGGCGTCATATGGCGTCCTCAACCACACCACATTAAAAACCTCAAGACTCAGGCTGGATAACAAGACACTGTATAAACATTTGTCCCATGTTACTTCCTCCACGCGAGGGACAAAATATTTGATATTCCAGAAACACTAATTAATGAAGACGGATCGTAAATAGTTGTGAAGACACGATATCAAAAATACACAGAATCATAAGAATACATATGGTCCCTGGATATGGAGAATATAAGTTACTATTTCCGCCCCTGTTTTGTAAAAAGGGGCTCTCATTTGAGCTAAAAGTTATGTGTAGCGAATCATTCAACACTAATGGTTCCTCTATGGTATAACAAAAAGATAACAACTCCATCTTCTAGAATAACCAAGATAGGTGGGGGATATCCTAACTCTCAAAGCATTGTCATATGTAAAATGGAGCCACCTTCTCGCTTCTCTTATAAAATTGATATATTGTGGGTTGTCTCCTTTTTACAAAACAGGGGCGATGTTTAATATAGTTAGGCTAAGCACAACATTGTTCACGCCTGCAGAGATTGGTACACACTACCCACCAGACACTACTGCCAAGAAGTTGGCGCAAAAGCACGGCGAAATACCAAGACATGCGAACTGCAATGCCTACCCCCGCCTGCGACAAGTCCCATCAAATTTAGGGGCAGGTTTGTCCAAAATATGCAATACCTATGTCGATATATTTCAGGCATATCAGCAGTTTAATACAAGACTAATGTTTTATTATGTATAACGCTATGCCCTTTCTAACCTCTAAAGCACTATCAAGAAATAAATACAATTCAAGTTAAAATTAATATAGTCCTATCATAAACATACCACACGAAAATATTGTTCCCATTTAATGTAAAACATTGCATACTGTCACACTCTAAAACCAAGACTTTTTTGTGGATCTGGTACTAAAATTTTACTAAGTTAACTTTTACATTCAAACCCAAAATACCAAAAATGAACAGCAAAACAGACAAGCAGAAACAAGATAAAAAGAAATAGGAACATTTTAGACAAACATAACAAAGCCACTTATATTCTACACACACCCAAATAGCTAACTTTGGGAGCAAACCTGGTATAAAAGGAAAAACACGATATGTCACAAAACGTAATATTCTAAAATTATCCTACATGTCTAAAGCTTCAACATCTCAGTATGAACTCAGAGAAACAGACAGAGTTCTTAATACGTTACAAGAGAAGAAACAAAATCGTTCTAAAATTACGTACCCACATCCAATGCACAAGCATATATAAATATACATGCCCAAGTTTCTCCATTAAATTCAAGTCCTAACCTTTCTAAGGCCAAAGGTAACGTTCGCCGAATAACACTGCATGAAGGCACTATGGACGTAGAGGTACTGCTTTATCCATACTCAACTATGGTGCTAGAAGAGGCCGGGTGGCAAACACGACGCCTCGGCCGCTTTACCTCCAGGAAAGAGAAGTGATTCCCATTGTACAGGAGGCTGGGTGAGCCCTGGGGCCGGTCTAAATTGGTACGGAAAATCTCACAAACACCGGGGTTCGATCCCCGGACCGTCCAGCCCGTAACAATTCGCTATGCAGACTACGATATCCCGACCGTCGTTCTAAGGCCAAGCCAAGCGTTTGATATGTCGGTCAGTGTGAGGGTTAGGGCAACACCAAATGCTGTAAACAGTAAGTAATAATCAATAACGAGGGACGTTTCATCGTCACTGAGATACGCCGCTGTCGCCCTGCTCTTTTGTAAAACTGACACGTCTCGTCATTCTGCCAGAAGAAAAATTGAAGCGATTTACGAGCTTCTAGCAGTTGTTTGTTTCTGCTCTAGCATCAAGCAGACACACTCGATCGTTACAGCCTTATTCACAGTTACAGTGCGAATTTAATTCACTGGCTCATTTCCGTTTCGTTTTTATTTTCTTGCTTTAAAAAATATATCAGTGACAGATTAATACATAGCAGTATGCATGCTAACACATCATAATATTCTGATTCCTGATCATTAACAGCCCGCTAGTGGACCAGGGCCTCCTCATTATCGAGGTTTCACCATCACACTCAGACACACCACACTCAATAGGACTCCTCTGGACGAGTGATCAGCCTCTCGCAGAGACCTCTACCTGACAACACACAACATTCACAAAAGACAGACGTCCATGCCTCCGGCGGGATTCGAACCCACAATCCCAGCAAGCGAGCGGCCGCATATCCACGCGTTAGACCGCACGGCCACTGGGATCGACCATTAACACTTCTAGGATTTGTAAAGGATAGAATTTGTAAGGACATTCATGAATGGACAAATGGGCGGAATTTGAAAGGAAGCGCTAGTAATGTCTCTTATGGTTTATCCTGGTATTCGCCTGGAGTTCAGCCCCCCTCCCCAGAACATGTCACAACCCTTATCAGAAACGTAATTCGGTAGGTCGTGTGTTTTTATGACTTCCGCTATTACATTTCCCAAGCGAGAGGCCGCACCGTGGCTCAGATGGACTGGTGCTAGCCCAGGGCGCCCTGATATGAACTTTTTTAAATTCCTACAGCACAAGGGTGCAAAACATTTGTCACTACGTTAACTACTTTACGGAGAACGAACGGTTAATCATGTCGAAGCGAAGGAAATGTTAAAACTTATAACCTATAAGCCAATAAACGGGACGATTATAGTCAATATGGAGACTAGGATACGGAATGGAAGACATGGGGTTCGATTCCCGGAAGGCATAAGAGTCTTTTCTCTTGTCCACAACGTCCAGACCGCCTCTGGGACCTATAGATTTTCTTATCTACGGGTACCGGGGACTCATCCCCCGAGGGTAAATCGGTCGGAGCGTGAAGTTCCAGTCAGTTCCCAACTTAAGCATGAGTGGAGCTAAACTTTCTACTCCCCTTGCATGCCTTAAAAGCGTGGACAGGGGCAACGTCTGTTTTACTTACGTGTACCATGCAAACGTTTCCAGCTTCAAGGTCATCAGAATAATTGTGCTGTGCAGTAAATATTATTTTTCGAAATTATCATGTAACCATCATCTCTTTTCAAGATACTTGTCTCCAGTGGCGATCTGGGTCTAAAAATATTGGTTTCCAGGAGACAAAGGGGGCCCACCCACAACTATAAGGCTATAATTTAATTTTTATAAGAAATAAATAAAATTTTCAAAAAATACATAAGTGGAAAAAAGGTATAATTAAAATTTTTGCGAAATAAATGTATATTTTTTAGTAATTACAGTGTACATATATTGTACATATTACTGGCAGTATACAGTAGATACTAAATGTAAATACAGATTGTTATAATTGAATTTTTAAATTATTTTTTAATTTTAAATAAATGGTGGATTTTATTTAAAAATTTTATTAAAATAGTAATACAACGTAAATTTTAGTTGCAGACAGTAATAATATTGGAACTTCTATTATATTTTCAAGCTACTAAAAGGTCATTAACATTTTTAACATATTGTCTAATGTTTAAGGGGGCCCACTTGCCATCGGGCAAGCTGACACCCTGGCCAGTCCGCCACTGCTCGTCTCTCATTTTAAAGATTTTGAATAAGTTTAGTACATCAGTGCTTCAAAGGAAAATCCCACGCCTATTATCTAAGAGTTACATAATTGAACAAGGAATATCAACCAAATTCCATAGGTAAATCCTCACCAGCAACCATAAACAGGGTTCCATGAAGCAGGAAACTGAAAAAAGGCAGGTTACCACAGCAGTACGATACATCCCATAAATATAAAAGAATTGCAGGAACGGGAAAATTATTCGGAATATGAAGAGTATTCACATCACGGAACGAAGCTACGTGGCATATTTACGCAGCTTAAACCGAACACTGTTTTACAGGTACCAAATACTAGCATTTACAGCATCCCGCACGAATGTGGAAAGACTCAAATATCACGTCTAGCTGGAAACCGCAAACATAAACACAACACAAAGAATGGCAGAAATATCTGAATTAAAAATAAAAGAAGCTGTCCTGGAATATGGGCATACGTGTAGAATACAATGAGAAAAAGAATAAATTATACAAAACAGATAAAATTATCACTACGGGGTTGAAAGAGGCGGTATTTATCATCAGGTCTTCAATCAACAAAGCCGAGACATACTACAAGCTACAAAGTACCCAGGGACCGCATGTGTAATGTACGTAGATACACAAAGGTCTGACCGCCCCGATGTGGTCTAGGGTTTTGTGTAGTATTACAGAACTCAGAAGGCCTAGAGTTCGAGTCTGACCGTCACCATTAATCTTACCATTTTTTTTTTTGTATGGCTCGACAGCCTTATATGGGCCTAGGCCTCCTCGTTTCGTCGAGGTTTCATGGTCACACACATTTTGAGACACACCACAGTCGGTAGGACTCCTCTGGACGAGGGATCAGCTCGTCGCAGAGACCTCTACCTGACATCACACAACACTCACAAGAGACAGACATCCATGCCCCCGGTGGGATTCGAACCCACGACCCTAGTAAGCGAGCGGCCGAAGACCCACGCCTTAGACCGCATGGCCACTGGGATCGGCATTAATCTTACCATAAGTAAGAATATTTCAGTGTAATGACAAACAACTGAAGACGGGAGTAGAGCTGACGCTCGAAAGATAATTTACTCTGCAGACTTAAGATACCGGACATCAACATAATACTAGTTGTATATCCTTTATAATAGAATGATAAATTTTGTAAATGTAGTCTGCTGCTACGATATCCGCAGACAACACTTGATACACTCATATATTATAGCCCTTTGGGGAAAAATTTGTTACTACAGTTTAACTAACATGCGCGATGTGAACCAGAAAAGTCATCAAAAGAGCGATTTATACAATATCATTTAAAACATTAGTGTTGTATACTATTGCACCATGTTGTACTTTATGAACCAATTTCAGGATTTCTTCCGTCGTAATATAACTTTCTTTTTTGTATGTGAATTCACATTAGAAAATGTACTTAAATTCGCTACGTGTTTCGACAACTGCTGCCATTCGCTTGCAACATACACACGTGTCAAATTGCAATATATGTCATACAATATAATTAGAATCTTAGGAGTCTTCGCTCGATAAAATATTCACGTAAGTACTGACACACGTATTTTACAGTCGCTGAATATTATCGTTTCTGTTACAAGTTCTTGTGGTTACTCGCTCTCACCAATTCCACTCGTTCAATTAAATGTCTTATGAGGAAATAAATCACTAATTCAAAAGTTTTTCATATTTGTTGTTTCGAATCTCTGTTGTAAATATGTCAAAGGTTTTGTCTTCTGCGCCCTTAGATGGGGGGGGGGGCCAGGGGTGTAGTACTGGTGAGATTATTCGTGTACACTATATGTATTCATCCATCCACCAAACTAACTATCTGTCAGTCTGTCTGTCTTTCTCTATAACAGTTTTCAGTGTTCCACCGGTTACTGTTCCTCAGTCACTTTTCGCCATATTTGTCAGTTTACTGCTTTTTCAGACAGATTTCTCTGCTTCATCACTCTTTTCACTTCCCTTTCCCACTTCATTTCGGGTCTTCGTCTTCTTTTTCTTCCTTCCAGCGACCAGGTCTGTATTCGTTTAGGCCATCTGTTATCTCGCATGTGAAAATCAGGCTAAACCATTTCAACATGTTATTTTCCATTCTTTCTAGAACTGTTTGTGTTACTCCCAATTTTCTCTAATTACTTCATTTCTTATTTTTAATATTTTTCATGTCCTTACAGCTCTTCTCCAAAAATCCAATTCTGTACTTAAAAAAGCTCTTTCTTTAATCTGTAATCTACTGTCCAAATTTCTCAACCGTAGCGTAAAATGCCTTCCACCCATCCAGCAAAAAACAGAGTCGTTGGCACGCTGAAAGACAGATGTTTGATGCTGGCACATAGACGCTTTGCAAATCGTCTGCGTCAGAATGCTTTCACCAACAGCGTTTGTTTCGTGTATTCCTAAATTAAAATAATACGAGCACACATTTACAATTATATAATTCAAATTCAGTAGGCAACACTCGAAGCAAAAGCGGAATTGGAAAGCGCGTGTTGTACAGAGTTGTCATTCATATTTAACTCACTTTTCCTGAGGCACAAAAATATCACAGTATGAGGTTCACAGAGTTAATTTTATGAAATTCTCGTCTCTCGTGCACTGGGGCCCTCTTGCTGATTTTATTTGAACCCATCTCTTTGTAACTCTCATTGCATGAGAGTAAAGAATTTGCAATGGTATGAAAGACACACCGAATCAATCTTCCTGCTTAATCAAAGAACTCTAGCAGGACTACAGTTTTTAATTAAACGTATTTTAACCTTTAGATTCTATGACTGATTATAAAGTATCCCTTAAAGGCTCACATCTTTTTGGACCAACTGTAACACTACGTCCGAAAGAACATACCTCAGTTAAACATCGATTCTTCATTATTCGCATTTACAGTCAAATTCATCAAGTCTTGCAGAATAAACTAATATAAACATGGCCGTTAAATCGGCCAAGGCATAAATGCTGTTTTCTACGGACCTTTATGTCACCTACAATTACACATAAGAAAGGCGTTGTCGCCGTGGAACAGCAATAAGTATTACATATTCTGAGTGTGTGTTTGTATCCTTATTTACCCAGAATGCAAAGCACATGCGCCATATTATATTGTCATCTGTGGCCTGTCTGACTCTATTATATTTTTTTCACATTATCTCATAAACGGCACGATTTTCGGAAAAAAGTTATTGAAAATAAAATGTATGTTTTGATTTTCTCTACGCCTTTGTCTGAAATATTTCACATCCAAGAAGAATTCAGCGAGATATTATCGTAAGTGTACATAGGTCTTCATGCAAAGTACCCGTTACTCTTGTCAGATGTTAACCAAACTTGGATTTCCTCGACAGCTTTTCGAAAAATACTCGAATATCAAATTTCATGAAAATCCGTCCAGTGGGAGCCGAGTTGTTCCGTGCGGACAGACGAATAGACAAACAGACATGACGAAGCTAACAGTCGCTTTTTGCAATTTTGCGAACGCGCCTAAAAATGACATACGAGGTCTGTCCAAAAAGTATCCGACCTTGGACCGGGAAAAAAAAGTTCTGTATCTGGGTGGTTACAATACCTAATCCCCTTCAAAGTAGGCCCCTTGTGACGCCACACACTTAGCCCAGCGGTCCTTACATCGCTGGAAGCAATTCTGGAAGGCTTGTTTTGGAATGGTGTGCAGCTGCGCCGTCGCGTTCTGTATGATGTCCTCGCGGCTGTCAAAACGGGAGCCTTTTAGCGGTGTCTTCAATCTCGGGAACAGCCAGAAATCACAAGGAGCCATGTCAGGAGAGTAGGGAGCCTGGCGAACCTGCGGAATGCCGTGCTTAGCCAGGAAACCCTGGATCAGGTGTGATGAATGAGCTGGGGCATTGTCATGATGCAGCTGCCAGTTGCGTGCGTCCCACAGCTCCGGTCTCTTGCGCCGAACTGCATCACGAAGATAACGGAGGACTTCTTGGTAGTACTCCTTATTAACAGTTTGGCCTAGTGGTGCGTACTCATGATGCACAACACCCCGGTAATCGAAGAAAACAGTCAGTATCACCTTCACATTGCTCCGAACGTATATATATAGTCGGATACTTTTTGGACAGCCCTCGTAGAGATAAATGTATACATATCATTACAGATGTGCAACACAGCAAATTATTGCCAACTTTGACAGATATAGTGCGGGACATACAGATTTTCAAACAAAATTTCGGTATTTCTGTAAACAGATGCTCCCCTACTGTCTTCCAAAAATGGCAACGCTCATACTGATATTCCTTAGTGTTTAATTTTAAAAGCACAGTAAAACCCAACAATTTAACCATTCGGAGACGCTAAAAATTAAAGCGACAGGCCGTAAAGGGACACTCCACATATAATTTTCTGTTAAGCATAAATTGCAATATCTTAGCGACAGACACGTGCAAAAAGCATGAGAGAAAGTGACAATTGAAAGGCTGGTAGTTAATGGTAAAAGCAGCCATGGTGCAAGAAGGACACAAGTCGTGACATCTTTCGAAGCGAGACAGCGATATTGTGCGGAACATAAAAACGGATGGATTTGTGCTACAGAGTTACAAATGAGAGCCTCATTTACAACGTCATCGTTTGCAGTGTTAAAGCAAAACTTGTCATGAACCACACGTGCAGTCCAGCTGAATTCTAAAATTTTATCTCGCGGATTCGCAGTCGATCCACACTTTCAAGCCTGACAGATATTATATTAAATTCAGTTTCACCTTACACAGAACAAAACCCGTGCCCTTTACGAAAACCAGCCGATAATGTAGTTTCAGTATGTATCGTGAAGTCCTACAAAACATCTGTCTAACGGTGAAGGAATACCCTACCGTGCGTTATTTCAGGCTTCCGCCGCCGTGTAAATGAGATCTGCGCTCTTTTGGGATTTTACGCAGCGTAGAATGGTAATTTCGTACCGACGTTTCGGGACAAACTATCGGGTCCCATCTTCAAAGGTCAAGCAGCCCAAGAAGAATGCTGGGAACACTTAAGTACGCAGTTTATATATATGGGATGATGTCGGCGGTGATTGATTTTCAGATAACGTGATGCCAGCCAATAGGGTTGATGGAGTGTGAGGGAGGCGGGAGGGAGGCGGGAGGGAGGCGGGAAGGAGGCGTGAGGGAGGCGGGAGGGAGGAAAGAAGTCTAGTTGCCCAATGCTGTTCTGAGGTAAAACGGCCCCGGAAGGCGAAGACACTACCAAGTACAAGAAAGGGAGAATAAAGGAATAATATATATAAAATAAAAAAAATAAAATAAAAGAAGAGAAAAAATAGGAATAAATACATAAAAGGAGAAGAAAGGAGGATGTAGGAAATGAAAAAGGGACTGGAGGGATAAGTTTATGGTGGGCAGCTTGGACTGCTTGACCCTTGAAGATGAGACCGACAGATTGTCCCGAAACGTCGATACGAAGCTACCATTCTACGCTGCATCAAATCGGAAAAGAGCGCAGACCTCAATACCTTACCACTATGGATGTAATCACAACAGCCCGTTAATGAAGATACTATTCTTGGTCGGTTCAATTAATATTCTCACATATTTCTCCAAGGCCCAGTTTAATATTTTCCTCCCACGTACCCACAGGTCCCGCACGTGGCCTTATAACGACTCCTTAGGGATTAGAAATCCAAAGATCTGAACCAACGTTTAGGCTTTCTACTTGTTATTCGCTGCACATTCTGACTTCCTCCTTTGTTCGTTGGTGTAAAAATGACGTTGGGTCCTTCCGCAGTCGCACAACACAGAGCGGGTTACAGTTGTTGCTGCAAATGAATTCCGAAATCGCTAAAAATAACCTGAAATCACCCGCTAGTTTACAGACACAACTCGCACAATAACAAAGCTTTCCGGAGGTCGCACTATCAAATCCCAGCGGCTGTGTTGTGGCTCGCATTTTAGTTGCCTGTTTCTGTTACTCCACACTGATTCATAAATGCTATTTTATCAGAATTCAATAAAATGTCATTACGCCACAATATGGGTATTGTGTTAACCATAATTCCTGTGAGACATTCGTGGGGAAGATTGAATTACATGTTCTGAGTGATCAAACTACTGTATCTGAAAACGGAAATTAGTATATGATACTATTACGCTTAAGTGAAAAGGAAATTAATGAAAGCGGGTTGTAGGCCTTTTCTAAAGGATATAAAGACTGGAAAATATCACGAAAAATGGCAGTTTATATAGACGGCAATTGGAGAATGAAGGCAAGAAATAATGGAATAAAAGTCTCACAGACCTAATGCACCTTCCAAAGACCATTCAAAACGTACAGGTTAATAAATCTAAATTCAATTTGGAACAAGAAAAATATCTGGAATTTACCAAATAATGGTTAATTTTAGCCGAAATATGTATTCACACTTCACATCAGTTAATAAAGACAAATTTACGTTGTACTTATAAATATAATCACTGTACTTATTAATAAAATAGCTGTACAAATTGGAGCTTATATTTGCTCATTTGCACTAACAACAGAGCGGAATGCACCAAGAAAATAAAATGACTTTTAAAATTTGTTAAAATAATTTGGTTCTGAAAGGAGGAACAATTACTTCATTACAGAGCTGTGAACTGCCGCTTAACAGACATAAAGGCAACTCAGTAATTAATCAGTTAGCCGCCGAGCTGGTTAATTCGGCGAAATAAAAAGGCAAGAAAAATAAATCTTCATGAAAATGACAGGAGAGCGAAGAACCACCACTGACACTGACTAAGCATACAAATAAGGTAAAAATTACTTACGTCATACAATAATCATTTTTAAATATGTTGAAAAATAACATTATTTGAGACAGTATTTTCATTAATACAGTCGTCACTAAACTTAACATTGTATTTACCGTGCATTTTCAATTAAGATATGTTCAATAAACACCAACTAATGCACATAAACTCTTTTTTAAGAATAAACTATTGTGAAAAAAGCTTATGTGCATTAAATTTCACACTGTTGACACCGTGCATCTTCGTCGTATTAAATTAGGTTATAGACCAACTGATGCACACTAAAACCACTTTTTAAGTAGCTTTATTATTAAAATTGTTAAAATTGTACCCCTACACGTGTTTCGATCCTAGGATCATCGTCAGGGGGTTTTTTGTTGGAAGCTACAGTCACTTCAAACACATGATTTGAAATATTCTTTCGGCACTTTAACACTTATATATTATAAGTTAAAATCTTGTAAAAAGACTCGTTAAAAGTTGTAAAATTGTAAAAGTACTGTTGATGGTAGATTGCGGAAGTGCTGGCGTGTGGGATCGTGGTATTAAAGGCATGTGAAATGTTTTTTTGGGGAGCACTCATCACCGTACAACAGGCAGTACACTTCGCTCCCCACAAAAACATTTCATATGCCTTTAATGCCACGATCCCACACGCCAGCACTTCCGCATTCTACCATCAACACTACTTTTACAATTTTACAACTTTTAACGAGTCTTTTTACAAGATTTTAACTTTTAATATATAAGTTTTAAAGTGCCGATAGAATATTTTAAATCATGTGTTTGAAGTGACTGTAGCTTTTAGCAAAAAAAAAAAAACCCCTGACGATGATCCTAGGATCGAAACACGTGTAGGGGTACAATTTTAACAATTTTAATAATAAAGCTACTTAAAAAGTGGTTTTAGTGTGCATCAGTTGGTCTATAACCTAATTTATTATGTGCATTAGTTGGTGTTTATTGAACAGTCGTCACTATTTCCTATTCATTATTGGTAATGAAGATTAAGGTCAGAGAGCCGGTTAAGAGAGCACTGGTCAAAGGAGGGTCCACTGTATATGTTTTCTGGTGTATTGGAATTAAAATTCGTAATATTTTACAGTACTAAAAAGAAAGATGCTAGGTGACAAATGAAACAGAACCACAAAAAATTCATCCTCCAATAACTGACAGTTAAACAGTTTATAACGAAATTTTTTATTTTTTTTTTTCTATGGCTCGACAGCCCTATATGGGTCTGGGCCTCCTCGTTTCGTCGAGGTTTCATGGTCACACACATTTGAGACACACCACACTCGGTAGGACTCCTCTGGACGAGGGACCAGCTCGTCACAGAGACCTCTACCTGACAACACACAACACTCACAAGAGACAGACATCTATGCCCCCGGTGGGATTTTTTTTTTTTTTTGCCTGTCCGGGGTTTTTCCCCTTTGATCCATTTTTGTACTGTTTAAATCCTTTCGTCCTTCATGTCACTTTACTTTCCATACTACCGTCCTTACAACTAACACAACACAAACATCCATGCCCCCGGTAGGATTTTTTTTTTGTATTAATTCCTGGGTTTTCCCCTTTGATCCATTTGTACTGTTGAAGTCCTTTTTGTCCTGCATGTCACCTTATGTTTGATGCTATCGTCCATACATCTAACACAACACAAACATCCATGCCCCCGGTGGGATTCGAACCCACGATGCCAGTAAGCGAGCGGCCGCAGACCCACGCCTTTTTTTTTGTATTAATTCCTGGGTTTTCCCCTTTGATCCATTTGTACTGTTGAAGTCCTTTTTTTTGTCCTGCATGTCACCTTATGTTTCATGCTATCGTCCATACATCTAACACAACACAAACATCCATGCCCCCGGTGGGATTCGAACCCACGATGCCAGTAAGCGAGCGGCCGCAGACCACGCCTTTTTTTTTGTATTAATTCCTGGGTTTTCCCCTTTGATCCATTTGTACTGTTGAAGTCCTTTTTTTTGTCCTGCATGTCACCTTATGTTTCATGCTATCGTCCATACATCTAACACAACAGACAGACATCCATGCCCCCGGTGGGATTCGAACCCACGATCCTAGCAAGCGAGCGGCCGAAGACCCACGCCTTAGACCGCACGGCTACTGGGATCGGCTTGCGCCTTAGACCGCACGGCCACTGGGATCGGCATTTTCGAACCTACGATCCTAGTAAGCGAGCGGCCGCAGACCCACGCCTTAGACCGCGCGGCAACTGGGATCGGCGAAATTGTTTATATCGTCAAAGTAAAACTTTTGTTTACCACAATACATATTAAATGCTGCTCGTGGACCATATCTCCTGTCAATTCACCCACTTCATATCTGCTTTATAAGATCGTAGCTTGCATTACAAAGAGCCGGAATTATCACATTCACATGTATGACAATGCGTGTTGTTATTTCCCTCTAAATTTCCCAGTCCATTTCTGCATGCATTTCTGCTGTACCATACGTGCTACATGTTTAGCCCACTTACACGTCTGTACTATGGACAGGTAAAATCAGTAACAATGAGCACACAACATCAACGTAGACAAGAAAGCCTGTATATTTATTTATGCGTAAATAAATATACAGTTATTGTCTATGTTGATATGTTCTGACTGTTATTGATTCTACCTGTCCACATTATAAACAAGCAATGGGATGTCATGCATAAAAAACACACTTTTCTACGTTTGTAGGTTTATTCAACGATATGCACTCTGCAACACGTAGGCTATTTAATGAACAGAATCAGCACAAAGATGGGAAAGGTCTAGGGTAAGAAGGTGCCCAAAATAAAAGGAAATCAGCCTACACTTTGCTGGATTTTATGCAAAATTTTGTTTCTGAAGGCAATTTAAAGGTATACGTTGGTCTCAGTAGTACACAATGGAAACACTCTCTAGTGGGATTAAAAATCTCAATGTATTCATCATACCCTTGTCAACGAAAGGATGTGAATGGTAAGATTCACTCTCCTGTCGCCTTTACCTTGGAGTAAGGGAGGCTAATATCCATTAAAAAAATTCTAGTGCACTCTAGAACTGTTCCTGACACAGTGATAGTGTGGACATTAATTTTATGTTCTGTAAATTTAATGCCGAGCTCTTGTCTTGGAAGAGACAACGATCGATTTCTCCCTGCCTGATTCACTTGACACGTGATTAGGCGTTAAATCAGGTCTACAACTGATACACCACAGTTAGATAACATAGGCGGGTGCTGTACAATTCTTGTTCGGAAAAGAAGTGAAGAAAATTTCCCACTCAAATGAATGTTTGCGACAAGGGTCCTTGTTGTTCTGAGCTGGTCCTGTTTAACCTGAGGTCAGTGCACGTACAGTGGACATGGGATTGTAAATTGTTAAACAAAAGGTGAATTCTAATTGACCCCCCTCCCCTCCCCCTCTCAGTGAATGTTAATTGGTGCCACACAACTGCTGCACTCTGAATTAGCTACAACAACGACAAATCCAATCTATATGAAAATATCGTGCTACGAAATTATTAAAATACAGTCTCTTTTTTATCTCTAGGCTTCTGCTCCGTCCCCTGTCTCCCCTCCTCCCTGCTGTAGCTCGCACGTGAGGTCAACCTTCCATGCTAAAGGCCACAGTTCGTTCCCTGAAATTACATAAATTTGTATTTTGTGCGGACACTTGACCTCAGTCTCTCACAACAAAAATAGAACATAGACTGGTGGTGTTAAAGAACAGGGTGCTGAGGAGAGTATTTGGACCTAAGAGGAAGAAAATAACACGATTCTGAAGTAAATTACACAATGAGGATCATTACAATTTGTAGTCTTCGTGAAACGTCATTAATGTGACCATGGAGAAGATGGTAGGATAATATTAAAATGGATCTTAAATATATTGCGAGGTTTGGTGCTGGTCAAATGATTCTGCTTCACAGAGTCGGCTTTAATTCTCGAATAACAACCTTCGTTACAACCAGTTTGGCTTAATTATTTGGCATTGTTAGCTTACTTCAATTAATGGTGCTGGTATAAGTACAGAAGCCATACATTGCGGGTTGCTCTAATAAAAGCCGTTCACGACACTTCTAGCTAACACGGCGGTCACGAACGGCAACTCATACTATCGACTGGAATATGATACGAAGTGACATCCTAGGTCATTCATTGTGTGACTCCACATGCTTAGCCCCCTCAACAAGATGCTAAATGACCGGTCAAGATGGGGATGTGTTAAGAGTTGCAGCGCGATTTGGGGAAGCAACAAAAATACACAGAACTATAGCAGTACGTACACTTAGAAGGCATAGACGAAGATAGGGTAATAATATTCAAAAGTATGTCACGAAGAAAAATACAAATTACCGTGTGCAGTCGAATGATTTGGAGTTCGCCGTGTTCAACCTGCTATTTTTATAATGTCCTATAACGTAGATGTGGTGAGCTTGCCTGAGAAAGGAACCTTTGCTGTGGGAAGAAATAAGAACCGATTGGCAAAAACTGTGAAGAGAGAAGAAGAAAAATTAACACACATACCTGAGGCACACTTGTAAGAACAGTGTCACCGCCCACGTGATCTCCAGGAAGAAGACTACGACCGCGCCGATTCTGCAACAAGAACCAGAACAATCAGTGCTAAATACGGCCCTTCTGATAGCAGAATGTCTTATTTATCTATGGCTTGTTTAAGAAGATTTCAGCAGGCCACATTATATACTGTCGAAGAGTAGAATGAATTGGAGGGACTTCGACGAAGCCATCCTAGACTTATTTTGGCTATTGTCCTGGTATTTGCTTAAAATATATATTGTCAGAACTTCAGCCAAAGACTTTTTTAATAAAATGCGCGTATACTGATAACTCGTACGACTTTCTGGGTGAGAGCATCAAGCAGTAATAAGGGAAGGTCATAACACCAAGACATCAAGTACTTTTTGCCTCATTTCACTGTCAAATACAATACGAGAGGATTAGACCTCTTCCTTCAAAATGATGTAGAGTTTTTGCTTCAAATTTTGTTTCGTCTCAAGTAGCACTCGCCTGATATCATAAATGAGTGACACAACTTAAGTGTATGAATGTTTCATAACATGTACGCTTTGGAATGCCTTATGCCATGGAGTACTTTTCTAAGGGAGTTGTCAAACCCGCCATCGTGATGTCCATTCGCTGGACGCAGATTACCTTGTCCCCCTCAAAAAAGGCTCGCCGAACATTTTCACAATCCCCGTGATTTCACTTCACGACCGTTTGTGTCGAAAGAGTTTGAAACTGTGAATATCGAATGATGCTGATAAGACACGCTCTTTAGTTTGCATGTTCGATAATGGGGCGTGGACAAATTATTTAACAACGTGGTCTTTAGAAGTACGACAAATTTAATTAAAGTCGTTACGGTCGTTTGCGAAAAAACCATTGCTTTGCTCTTCAACTTCGCCTGGGTAGGATGTAAACATTTAAAGATCTAAAACAGCGGCTCCCAAAGTGCGCAACGCGGATCCCAAGGGATCCGCGAACAGTTCCCAGGGGATCCATGGATACATTTCTGTAAATGCTACTTTGAAGTTTACTTATTTTTTAATTAAAGGAATAATGTCTTGTTAAAAATAATTGCGGAACTTCTTTTATTGGCCATGATTTTATTTCGTATAATCGTTAGAATATCTAATTAAGAAACCCCCTGTAACCGCGAAGCTAGCGAGAATCAGTTTAATTAATATCAAATCATGCAATGCATTGTTACCTATGTTACTGGTATGAATTCTTAGGTATCTAAAATCAGTTCTGAGATACAAATTAACCCATCATCCGGACAAGTCGATCTTAGTGGCTGAGCAGTCTAAGGCGTGGGTCTGCGGCCGCTCGCTTGCTGGGATTGCGGGTTCGAATCCTTCCGGGGGCATGGTTGTCTGTCTCTTTTGAGCGATGTGTGTTGTCATGTAGAGGCCTCTGCGTCGGGCTTGTCACTCGTCCAGAGGAGTCCTACCGTGTGTAGTGTGTCGAAGTAAGTGTGATCGTGAAGCCTCGATAATGAGGAGGCCCTGGCCTACTAGGTGGCTATTGCGCCATTGGAAAAAAAATTCATCTGGGCACTATTTATGTGAGGATCCGTGGTTATTTTTCGAAGCCAAAAGGGGTCCGAGAGCATAAAAGTTTGGCAAACATTGGTCTATACCATAAAAACCCCCACTTAAGAGACTGGTAAAAGAATCAGTCATTCGAAGAAATCTGCGGTCTTCTGGGGTATTATGCGGCGTCGTGTGGTAATTGTTTACCGACGTTTCGGGACAACGTATCGGTCCCATCTTCACGGGTCAAGAGTCCGAGTAGGAAAGAAAACCAAGCTCACGTGCAAAAAAACCAAGCTTCTTAGAATATATTTTAATAATATACTTCCATTTACAGCTCAGTCTAGCAAGTGGACTCTCGTCATGATATATTGCATCATAAATTCCTATTTTTAGGTCCTGCTTGCTGCGTCCTATCCCTTTAAAAACCTTGAAACAATCACCCTAAAACTTCTAGTATTTACTACATACAAGTGTCGACAGCATTCTCGTTATTACATTAGATAAAAAATAAGCACACTTTACCTCTTGTTATGCTAACGTAAATCGCGCTCTTCATTAACAGAAGCAAGTCATGCTATAACTTCCTTTAAGTCTCCGATTATATCTACAAAATATAGTGTTCGTACGATTCAATTTAATATTATCTTCCCATATCCTTCTACGTCGTTCATGAAACTACGTTCCAAAAGGCGCTAAATGACAACGGCTTTTATTTTTCTCCGCCCGAGTTTTATGTTCAATTCTTTGTACATTTCTTAGTTTAACGACTAAGAATATTAGCCTACAAGAACATAAGAATCACGTGCTCGCAGAGAATGCAACAAAACTTATTTTTTTACGGGAACGTCTGTAATAAGAGCTGCACATACGAAGATGTCTCAGTCTTAAAATTTGTTCCAGGTGAAGGTGACATTAAGGTTTTCACTTGGGACACAGCATCTAAAAATTCAAAAATATATCCGGCGTTCTTTTCGTCCTCAGTACAGACCGCGGCACACTAAGACAGAGACAGCCGGCATAAAAACTACATGTCATAACACATGCAAGATATTCGATGACAACTGGATCGAACGACAGAAACTTCCACTTGGATCTCTTACAAGCTGAGTTCCTGCGAATATTTCCCTCCTCTTTGTCAAAGATGAAAAGAAAGGAAGCCGGTGTGAGTTACAGGCAATTCGTACCTCAAAACGACGTTCCATTCAAAGAAAAACCGCGCATGTGCCTCGTTCAAAAATGTTATCGAAACTGCGTATTGTTTCAGGCGAAAGAAAGGAATGATGAAGACGGCGCGTTCAGAAAGTAGACACGACTATTAGCCTTGTCAAGTCTGTCCTTCTGTCCACGTGCCCGCGTGGAATAGCACGAATTCCACAAGATGGATTTTCGTGAAATTTCATATTTAATGATTTTTTAATTAAATTTGTTAATGTATGCAGATTTTGGTTAAAATCGGACAAAAATAACACACGCGTTATATTAATGCTTATGTACATTTCTAATATTCAACTGCTACTGGTCTTCTCTGTGACGTACTGGGGAAGACTGAAGAAAAATGTATGAATTTTAGCACAAAAATCGAATATGTTTAATTGTAAGTTTTGCCGTTTACAACACAAATTCAAGAAATACGATATATCGACTTTCCGAGATAGCGATTAAAATCTTTGTAAATCTGTTGCTAGGATATGAAGAAAACTTATAACGTATAAAATACTAGCATTGTCATTGTCTTTCTTTAAAGAGTGTGCATTTATTCTACCAAAAACCAAAACAAACCTCTTTCTTGATTTCACCGTGCAAGCGAGTCGGTTTTAAGTGGAACATCCTATAGTATAGTTCAAATACAACATTAAGTAATGCAATAATTGAATCAAATTATTTTAAGTGCCTTAATTTTAAGTAAGCGACCAACTGCAGCAACCTCAACACACTTCATAACATTCATATTAAACTGTCGGCATAAATTTGTGTAGCATCACAAGGTATAGCAGAAAGTACTGCAAACGAGCAGAGATAAAAGGCATGTATCCTTTTTGCACTATCGTAAGATTGTTTCGTATCTTAAAACACACACACACACACACACACACATAAAGCACCAACGCAGAAACATCCGTCGTTTGATTTTCCGATGCGTCCGTTGCTATCCCAAACACAAAGACACAATTGCTTGCTCTCTGCGACGAGAGACGCCGCAAGCAGCAGTCTCAATACCAGAAGATACGGCGTGCCTTTAAGGCATTGCTGATGTGTAACTCCGTACAAAGAACGAAGGAACGCCAGCATAAAATTATAAATGCCTACAATCTCTGGTGGTTCAGTCACGGCTGTTAGTCAAATGTGGGTAAGGTGGCGTAAGTAAACGGGCCTAAACGTGAAACTGAGTTTACACAGCCCGTAATTACAAAATTTTGAAAACTTCTTCGACAGGTTCATAAACATAAAAGGCCAAAACTTGCTCTCATGTCTTTTTTTTTTCACTATGTAATTTAGCAAGTGGTCAGGATTACGTGCATTAGCGAAGCTTCCTCGAGAAGGTACGTATTATAGGATCTACCTTTGAAAAAAAAATCCCCTGGAAAGCAACACCATTTGGTTCATACTGTTTGTGTTTCAATTGTGGCATCATAATGTACATTAGTTCTCTTTACAAGTCTTTTCAAGTTACTGAGATCAGGTAACTTTTAAAGAAGTGTTTCGATTCCCGGCATAGGGAAGAGATTTATCTCCACTCCAAAGCAACCAGACAGGTTCTGAGGTCCACCCAACGTCATATTCAATGGGTGCCGGGGTTGTTTCTCGGGGAGTAAGAAGACCGGAACGTGAAGCTGGCCACTCACATCTATATAACGTCGATGTTAGTCATATTCTTTCATGGAGTGCACAGGGACGACCTTAGCCTTTACCTTACGTAGCCCCTATTCGCTTATAGCCTCCGATGCTGGCACACCTCTACCTACACACCTCCGATGCTGGCACACCTCTACCTACACACCCAAGCACACACTGCACCCACAGAACGAAGCGATTTTCTTTTCGCACCTGTTCCCTTAGAGTTGATAAAATAAAATGCTATTCGTTTTCGTAGTATCGGAAACTGTCTGTTTCGGTGATAGGGCTGGAGGACGGGACGGAGAATTTGAAATTTATGAAACCCTTTTACATTATTTCTGGCAGATTTTATGCCGGTAATCGTGCTCGTGTCCATAAAATCACCTGTGTCTTGGCAGTTTGGAAACACTCACAGATCATTTCGGACACAGATATACACGTCTTTTATCATCATCAGTAAGATACTTCTAAATAAAATGTTCGTGTCTTATGATGAAGTCAGGCGTTTTACTGCTGAGATTCCTTCCTCCAATAAATATTTCAAACTCTAACGCGCACTCTAGGAATGTGCCGTGAGTCAAGACACGTTCAAAAGTTTCGTGAAAGCCACGATTCCTCGTCCGCAATTTATCAAAGCAACATCAGTCCCTAGGGACATTACTGATGAAAGAGACATCAGGGAGAACTGCTTGCATACTTAACATTCAGCATACAAACTGTTCCGGGGTTTTGGATCATGCAACTACATTGATGTGCAATTCAAATCTTTCCTTTCTTTACACACGTGGATTACATTAGCACATGAATGTTACTAGGAAATTAGCTGCTTAGCATTACAATGCAAATCAATAGCTACCATGCGAAGAGAGAGAGAGGACTGAAGACCCAGATTGGCGTAAAATTTGCTACGACCTGTCGTAGCTGTCGTACTGTGATTAAAAGGCCTCATTTTGGGAGTAAATTAATCTGCGTCAAAATAAATGACCGCTGCATCTCAAAGAATTGGAATCTTAGAGGTGATGTTAGGAGTTGTCTTGTCTTGCACTATTTCATCTTTATTTCTTTCTACTCATGAATTCTTAGAACAAGCAGAGGTAAAATAACAGTAATAAGTAAATCAATGAGTGACGTAAAGTAATTGTAACAGAGCTGTAGAAAGGCGAATCTCCAGTACACATTCAATTTTATTGTGCGTATGATGTAACTCATTTCGTGTTAATGTGGAATTTGGAGCCTGAGGATATTCACCTCCTACACAGCAAAATGATATGGCCCAACATGCTTAATTTTGGTGTAATTCTGTTTTCTACTCTTACAGATCTCTTTTTTTTAATGGCTCGACAGCCCCTTGGGGGCCTAGGCCGCCTCATTTTTCAAGGCTTCACGATCACACACTTTAGACACATCACACTCGGTAGGACTCCTCTGGACGAGGGACCAGCCGGTCGCAGAGACGTCTACCTGACAACACACAACACTCACAACAGACAGACATCCATGCCCTAGGCGGGATTTTTTTTATACATGATTTGTTTATAATCATCGTTTCTCATTATTGTCTCAACCTGGCGTACATACTTTATATTATATTATCTGTCAACTCTCAAGCTGTCATCGTTTTTCTTCTGCAATCTAGTCGGGTTCTGACAGGGTAACAGCTAATGTGTTGAGTAGTACCAGGATTGCTGGTATCTTCATAGTCATGAGCGCATGTTATGTTGGCGTGGGAGCATAAGCCGTGTTGTTGTTGGGCGTCTCACCATTCCGTACTTGTTCCTTCTCGAAGTTCTGCTTTTGTTCCTCGGTTCCGATGTGTCTCGCCTGCCACTAATAATCTAGTACGTCTAAGTATTTCCGGCATCGTTGATGTCCATTGTGTTTTTATTCGAACCCACAATCCCAGTAAGCGAGCGGCCGTAGACCCAAGCCTTAGACCGCGTTCTCACGGGGCGTGAACGACGCGCGTGAATCACGCTGGCGACATCTTACCTCACGAACGCCAGCACCACGACTGAAAATCAAACATGGTTTGATCCTGCCACGACAGGATCGTGGACTGCTGACGTCACACGCAAGGTCCACGACTCCGCGTTCACACGGGTAGTGGCCCACGAAAGTGTGATTCACGCGCGTGGTTCACGTCCCGTGAGAACGCGGCCTTAGACCGCGCGGCCACTGGGATCGGCACAGATCTCTCACCATTGTTACATCACTTCATGTTTCTAAAGAACCAATAACTTAAGAACAACTATATTTATTTCCAACTAATTTCACGTCTGTTGTAAACATGTATATTATTTCTCTTCCGACATGCTTCGGCTAATAACAACAGCCATCCTCAGGAATATCGTTAACGCAAAGGAGCGTTTGTTGCTAAAATATAGCTTCGTCAATTGCGCTTGGTGTTTCAGCACAAACAGTTAAGTTACCAATATTGATATTAAAAATTACTAAAATTAAGTTAAAATTATACAATATTCTGTATTAGTCCTTGTTTGCATTTGCTTGCATCCAAACATCTAAAATCAAATAGTCATTTCCATCCTAGTTGCGTTATAAGTCCAGGATAGCAGAATGATATGTACTTGGCAAAGAAAAACATTGAGGATGGTTAGTAATATTAGTCGAAACACATCGGAGAAGTAATAATATACATGTTAACCAACAGATGTGCAATTAGTTGGAAATCCATATATTCTTACATATATCTATTGCACGGATAACTTATAATATCGAATACTTAAGTACAAATTCTACACAGGTTACATTTGTCAGCTATAACTTCAAAAATACGCATCGTCACCATGTTTGTAATTATCGGCTTACAAGCAATATTTCATGCGTAATATACACTAACATGCATGATATATATCGGTACCAATTTTCACAATCCAAGTTCCAGTGCTTTATTAGCTACTGGCACCAAAGTAAAGACTAATGATGTTTGCAAGGCGTCCATGTTGTTACTTTCTATTCTACAAAACATTCCCCCAACAGAAGTTGCTCATCTGTCCAAGATATAACGCCACACACTATTTCAGACTAGAATGTAAGTAGCACTAATGTCGTTCCTGCCTTCAATTACTTCAAATCCTCCGTGTTATTATCACTGGTTGTCAAAAATTTGAAGATGAAGATGTTAGACTGGCCTCTAGTGGTATACGTTCCTGCCAAGTTATGTGAAAGTCGGGCACTTGGTTCAAAAATTGTAATGAGGAGTCCCGAGACACACACAGCAGCGTATTTTTAGTGTATTATTTAACACTCTAGAGTCCAAATTATTCTTACGATTCCTTGCGAGTCCGGTCCAAATTAATTTTCCAGAAAGTCTCTAATTTTCAATGTTCAACATTAGCCACTAGACAACAGGAGCTTAGAAAAACCCAACATAAAACAATGTAAAAAACATGTCGATTTGAGCTCGACACTGGACCTGATACAGCGGAAAGCGCTGTTGAGTCTGACTCGATAATGGACTGATAAGGGTCAAAGGTTCTCTCAGTTTCCGAAATTAAAACCTCGGTGACAAATAAATATTTATACAGCGTTGGTGGAATGATACTGGCGCTTTTTCTACCATAACTCTCACACGGACGGCCAGGTAGCAAATCCGGGCCTCCGAGGCGATAGGCGAGCGAATAACCACCTGACGCATGGAAGGGCGGATAGCGTGTTGATTTTACAGAACTACTTCCCTTCTTTTAAAGAAAGCAAAGTGGCTAATAACGCATATAACAGCTTATAACGTACGTTACTTTGTGAACGGTGACATTTAAGCACGAAATCCGTTTGTCCATAAATGTATGTTTACAAACGAGAAACATGTATGAACATAAATAATAATAGAGATCTTCATAGTGTTTATATGGCTGTAAGGCTTAACTTTCCTTACCACGAGAAATATAAATTATAATCAGTTTCAAAACGAACCATAACCGTGCATTGAACAGTAAGATATGGTAACTAAAAGAAACAAATGCACACAAGTTTATGAAAATATATTATAAACATAGTAATACCTCCTACCTGGCCGAAACATGTAGGAGGTATTACTATGTCAATGATATATTTTCACAAACTTGTTTGCATTTGTTGCTTTTAGTTACCATATAATCTGTAATCTCAGAAGAATCTCGCAGCAAAGTCTTGCGATTCATGCAATCACACACAAGTTACGTACGTACTTACAGATAAGCTAAAGAATGAGTCTTAAGTTTATTCGAAGAAGTTTCTTACATGATGTAAATGCCCACTGCATGATGGTGGAAGGTGACGTCGACTCCCACGCCACACAGAACTGCGAAAGAGAGAGAGAAATTATTGCAATAATTTTGTCTGTTAATATGGATATAGAAACTATCTTATACAAGTAAAGGTAAAGCTATCCCTGTACAAGCCTGGACAGGCCCTGAGGATTCCAGGAGGTTGAAGCTCCCAGATTTCAAGACATGAAGGTGGTAAGGCTGTCACCACTACGCACTGGCCGCCTTTACCTCCAGGAAATATTCCTGGTACTCATTTCTCTTAGACGTCGAGTCGACCCCAGGGCCAAAGTGCGGCCGAAAGGATTATGTCCATGAAAAATTCCAATGACACCATCGGGAATCGAAATCGCGACCTTCCGGCTTGTAGCGCAGTCCCTCAACCAACTGCGAGACCGCATGCCCCCAGCAACTATCTTACACAGTGTAAAACGGCAGAAAGAGAATAAGCAAGAGCACGTAGTCTAATTTTAAAAAGTGTGACATTTGGATAAACGTATGTAGCCAACCCACGACAAAATTTCGTCACGATACACAGTCTACGGGCCAAGATCCGGACCCGGGGTTTATGGCTTTCTCAAACGCGAAATAAAAGAGTAAAATCCGCCCTATAACATGCCATGCAGACACAGAGGTAGTACAAGTATAGTTCTACTTTTTCTTTAACCTCGGCGCTAGATGGGAGTGGGTGGTAAACCGCACACCCCGCCGGTTTTACCGCCGTGAAAGAGCCCTGGAGTCTGGATTGACCTTGGGACCAGCCTGGAGGGAGAGGAAAATCTCCCTACCACTGGCTTTCAACCCCGAACTGTCCAGCACGTAGCTTGTCACTATACCAACTACATTATCCTGGCCGGCCCAATGCAAAGTGCGAGTAATGACCATTGCGCAGAAAATATTATAGTGTTGCAATTAATGCCTTTTTAACTCTTTAGCTAGTGGGACATTTCATTTCCTCGAACTCATTAAGATTTGTTACCTGATTTCTAAGATCTGTGATGAATATTTAAATAACACGTGGTTATTAATACTCTGTACTCTGATTTTGCAAAATCTGTAAGGGACTAGGGATTTGTATCTTGAATTCCATCCTAGGGAATAAAAGGGTAAAGAATGCCGTGCGTGTGAACTGGCCGATAACTCCCTGTATTTGGAAGGTTATCGGCACCTTAACTGCGGCCGTTCTTGCTTTTCGAATTTCCTGCAGGTGAATTCAGCCCCATTTTATTGATTTGACACTGACAGTGACCCAAATTATTGCATGGTCGTGAATAATGAATTTGAAAGGATATAAAAGAAAGCAATCTTGGCTTAATTTTAGGCAACAGACAGATAATGGCCTTGAAACATTGAATAAAACCACGCAAACGTCAGCCCCCAACCAACACTCGAATGAGTTGCTTCGCGAATATGTACGTAAATTACAAGTCTCATCGCTTGAGCCAAATTGTTCATGAATGTATGATTCATTCCTTAACTGACCTACGACTGTTTCGTCATACACGATTATCCTTCAGTTAAGACAGGACCGTTACGTAACCCACAAACGAAGTGTATCAATGCCACGTAACTTGACTTCCACCGTACGTATCGCAATCCATATTAGTACGCTGTCTGAATCGCAGTGTCCTTCGTAATAAAACATTTCTCTACCCTAATTTATATCCTGTCACAGTACCAAACTGTATTTCGTAACGACAGACATCACTTTGTAAAACTTTGTATTTGTATAAGCAATTCCTGTTCTACGAAATAATGGGGATAAATGGGCGAACAAGATTGTGTCCTTCCTGAGGAAGGCTACGCTAAACCTGATTTAGCATAGCACTCATGCCTTGCTGTATTTTTCTCCAAAGAGTGTGGGAAGTGGAGAGTGGGAGTTTCATTCGATTCTAATAATTCTTATGGGATTATCCCAGCTATCAGAATGTAAATTCTAAAGAACCGATCCATATGCAGTGTGTGTTCATATGGCCCCAAAGGAAATGAGAGACTTCCTATGAACACCGGAGATTCATCTCTTTTGGGATCCACTTATCTACACGATTCCAGCAGCCAGTTTGTAATATTTATGTGGAATGACACCAACAAGTAGACCATAAAGTAATGGTAAAATGGCTCTCCCAAAATTTGTAAAACAGCCCCAAATCTTATCGTAAAATAATTTTCCTACTAACTAGTATAACACTGCAGATACATTGCAGCTTAGATTAAGTATTTAAGGTGTACTTCGCGCCAAAGATCCGTTAAATGGGTCAAAACCTCGTGTATTTTCCTCTCTATGGCGACAGCCCTGCCTAACGAGTCACCTTCTCTGCCTGCAGAACTCATCCTGCAAATTGTACTCCGTAAATTCATTCTGTATTTTTAAATCAGTTTCATACTATATTTATGTAAACTCAGGGCTGGTAGTATATTGGTTTTAAGGATGATTTTCCGTGGATTAAGAACTTAAGATGTCGTGGCTCTTTCACTGAAGATGTTCGCCGCCATATTATTTAATTTCGCATAGTTTTCCTGCACTCGTTCGAGCACTGTGACAGACGTACTGCAGACAAGGCATATTGTTAAAACAAGACCGTAGCTTCAGAGATATTTGTTTCGATATTTTTTTTCTGTGTCTCAACAGCCCCTTTTCGGGTGCCTAGGCCTCCTCATTTCGAGGTTTCATGATCACACACATGAGACACACCACACTCGGTAGGACTCCTCTGGACGAGGGACCAGCTCGTCGCAGAGACCTCTACCTGACAACACACAACACTCACAAGAGACAGACATCCATGCCCCTGATGGGATTTTTTTTTCTGTCCCGTTATTTCCCTTTGATCCATTTTGTACTTTTAAATCCTTCCAACCTTCTTCATGTCACTTATGATCCATACTAGTCCTTATACAACAAACACAAAACAAACATCCATGCCCCCGGCGGGATTCGAACCCACAATCCTAGTAAGCGAGCGCCGCAGACCCACGCCTTAGACCGCACGGCCACTGATTCGAACCCACAATCCTAGTAAGCGAGCGGCCGCAGACCCACGCCTTAGACCGCACGGCCACTGATTCGAACCCACAATCCTAGTAAGCGAGCGGCCGCAGACCCACGCCTTAGACCGCACGGCCACTGATTCGAACCCACAATCCTAGTAAGCGAGCGGCCGCAGACCCACGCCTTAGACCGCGCGGCCACTGGGATCGGCATTTGTTTCGATATAGGAGACCTTAAACTGGCAATTAGAAGCAATGATGAAACCCCGAGGCTAACGTTGTCCGGCAATGGAGTCAAAGTTCGATGGCAGGGAATGTCGGTTACATTTCTAGCTTCCCATTATGCTTTCGCCGTTGCTTCTGAGAAGATTAACTGTCCATTTTATTTGGGCTGCGCCAAGACTAGTGAAGAGTTTCAGACCGGCGGACTACACGAACGCATTTCGCTGAATTATTCATATTTCAGACCCGGCGTGATTACATCGATTTACAAGTCACTGACTGCGAGAAGTAACATTGAACCCTGTTCCCACTACTGCAGAAATCTTGTAAAAAATTTCTCTGTTTTTCCATACTTATTTTCTTTGCTTTTCTGTTTATAATCATGCCTTTCTCTTTTCTGTCTCTTTATTCTTTTGAATTCTTACTTCAGGTAATTTAATTTTCCACGTCGTTGTAATTGTTTCTCATTTTCATACATTAAATCTGAAATTATCTTCCGCCTAAGTAGCAAAAGCAAAAACAAAAGCAAAACCGTGCAGCGGGCCTGTCAACTTGCTGCTTTAAACATCAACTGTATTTCTGCCAGAACAGTAGATTCTCCTTTCTGGTTAAATCGTCTTAATTATAAAAAAGGGAGAGACGACATTCTAATTTACTTAGGTTCTATCCGACAAATGTACACTTTTATTTTCTATTATTCAATACATATATTTCATTGAAGATGGTCCAACATGTTTCGAACCTTATATGAGGTTCATCTTCAGGGACATCTGTTTTAAATTACAGCAGTTCTTTTTCAAAGGTACATGTTAGGTTATACACTTTAAAATGTTGTATTTTTTGTCTTGGGGTTACTGAAATTAATGTTAAAATACTTAAGTTAAAAACAGTTAAAATCTGTATATAAGATGTTTAAAATATTATTTGTAGAATATTCAGTTAGGTAGAACGAAGTTGTAATAGTAATTCTGTACATACATATATATAAGGTTGTATGTTCGCTTGTAGATGGTTGGGACAGTACTATCACACCACAGTCAGTACTGTCCCAACCATACAGGTGGGAGGTATCCAAAGTTAATATTTACTCTCCTATATACATATTAACTTTGGATACCTCCCACCTGTATCTTTAGGTGATCTGCCTGAGAATGGCTGTGTAGGCCGAAACATGTTGAAAAATCAAATATAGTTGTGACTTACAGCTTCTTTGTCCTTTGTTGGTTATTGTTTTTTGTGTTAGTACACAGTCATAAAACATATTAGAAAAATTTGAAAATTTGCCTGAAAAAATGTTGGCAAAGCGGAAGTATATAAATTGGCAGACTGAAGAAGAGATTATATAACCAAATAAATGAAGCCCGAACAGGCAGAATTAAGATCTGTTTCGTGTAGGTACTAAGAAGACAAGTACTCTGTAGGTAATGAATCGCAGCCAATATGCGAAGCAAGCACAGAAGGAGGGGAAAGAGCCGCAAAAAACTCTCGAGATATTGATAGACGGCTCTCAATATTAAGTTCGTACAGATGAGTATATCTCGAGGAATATATGAGTGTAAAAGGAAGTTTCTCTCCATGATGAAAACTCGGGTTCTGAAGATCAAATGCTAGTTGCAAGGGAAGGGAAAATTATTTGGTTCGTGCTTTACCATGAACACGGTGTGAATATGAATTGAAAAATCTATCCTACGTCCTTTTATATTTCTTCTTTTTCGACTACTACTATAATCGTGGTTTATAAAATGACGTGCCGGATGCATCAGAAGGTGCGACGTATGGGTGTACAAGCCGACAGAACATGAGGTGTCACCAATGCACTGCTTGTCCCCATACGGTTCGAAAAAAATTCTACTTGCAAAGCAATTTATTTATACTGTATATCATCCAGAACACAAACAAAATAATATAATAGAAACCTTCACATTTTTAACTCTTGACCTTTACTGGTGACGTTATTAGGTAGAAACTGACATAGACGGAATACGTACTCACATGGGAGAAAGAAGTAATAAAAAATAAATAATTTTTTTTTGGAGAACCTGAAGGGAGAAGATCATTTTCTAAATGTCTGTGACATGACCGATTCATCATACCAATATTTTAGTGCAACTGCCCATCTCCTGAAGTACATTTCATAGCTACACACAACTTTTCAGAAATTTGATCTGTTTTCTTCAGGAGACTGTTGTCCTTAACGTTGATATATATATATATATTTATTATTATTAAGTTTATACTTCACGCACTCTTCAATGTCCATCGTAAAACTGGTATAAAGAATTACATCACTGTGAGAAAATTCGTATTACCCAACCCCAGTAGTAAAGAGTATTAATTATAATGCAAAGTCACAGCAGAAATATTTGACAAAATCGAGCTCCCATATTTCTCCATTACGTCGCGCTAAGAGTACATATAGATGCTGCGTTAAAAGGGTCGCGAAATTAAGTGTACTGAATTAACTGCAGACTAAGAACACAGTTATAAATCTACTTCCATCTTCCACCACCGCCATTTAAGTGGACTTGCGCTCATGGTGAAGTTTTTATGACTAGAATATAAATTCCCAACCCTTCCAGAAGAGTCCAGTTCCGGCTTCGCAAAATGGAATATATATCTCGGAACCCTTTTTAAAAGGGAATGAGGAGTTAAATGAAATGCTTTTTGTGCCTCCATGTGAGTCAGTCAGAAAAGAAGATATAGTTGTGTAATAACAGGGATTTAAAAAAGCTATATATAACAACCTCTCCATCTTCATTTACCTCCGTTAATCCTAAAAATCCTAATTTCACGTTCATGAATACCAAATAACATAGGCCACAACCCAAGAAATTTAAGTGTTTAAAAGGACGTAGTGATCCAATTTCTTTTTAGAATTTTAGCCATCGACTGCTGGTTACTTGTTAGAAGTCAAAAATAAGCAGTTGGAATTAATCGATCTTATTCCAACTAATCATTGACTCCCAATCAAAAACAAACTGGAATTAGCGCGCTCTGTACAGATAGAGCGAGGAAAACAACAGATGATTTTATATTTGATAAGCGATATATACTGAAATTCGTGTAAGCTATCCTCTTCGTTGACATCATACTTCACAGCCCTCTTCTTGGTGCCAAAAATTCACTCAAAAAACGTGAAAGGAAACTGTTCTATCGGCTTCCTTCTCCTACATATTGCATTCCACATAAACCGCTTTCCTGCTGTAATGCAGTAAGGAAGGGCAATAACATTCCTCAACAGTAGGAAGCGTAAGGGCGGTAAAAGAACCCCACGCTATACATTTATCGTTATTATTATTAAGATGGCTATTATCCAGAACAAAGTCTCGTAATTTCTGTTTATGTGAACGTTGCAAAACCAGTCTGATGATCGCTACAGTGAAGTAAAGGTAAAGGTAAAGCAATCCCTTTACAAGCCTTGACAGGCCCTTAGGGCTCCAGGAGGTCGAGGCTCCCAGGTTTTTTAGACAATCGGCACATGAAGGTGGTAAGGTTGTCAGCCCTACGCACCGGCAGCCTTTACCCCCCAGGAAAGATTCCTGGTACTCATTTCTGTTAGAGGCTGAGTCGACCCCAGGACCATAGTGCGACCGAAACGATTATGTCAATGAAAAATTCCAATGACACCATCGGGAATCGAACCCGCGACGTTTCGGTTTGCAGCGCAGTTCCTCAACCAACTACGCCACCGCGTGCCCCACAGTGAAGTATTGTCGGTAACTATAACAATGGTCCCTGCAATGTGGATTCCAGGGTACGATAAATGGTAAAAAAGGAGACCACTTTTTAAAGTACGTCATATAAGAAGGAATGTGTGAAAAGATTTTTAAAAACCCTGACAATGAATTGACATGAAATAGGGAACAGAAATTTCATTGGGGGAGATCTGCGTTCTTCGGGGATATTACGCAGCGTAGAGTGATAATTCTGTACTGACGTTTCGGGACAACCTATCGGTCCCATCTTAAAGGGTCCGACGTCTTGACTCTTGAAGATGGGACCGATAGGTTGTCCCGAAACGTCGGTATACACGTATAATTACCACTCTACGCTGCGTAATATCCCAGAAGAGTGCAGACCTTATCTACATCGCGGCGGAAGCCTGACGTCAAGCTTCGTTGAGGGACTTTGCCACTTATACCTTCGGTAATGTTGCGATAGCTATTAAAGCAGGAAGGTTATGATGGGCTGGACTTGTAGCTTTGCAGTAAGAAAGAAATTCTTAATAGAACCTATGATAGGAGAATGCAAAACTTGAACACAACTAATATAAACGCGCATGGACTCGTTCTATTCTATTTTCTTATCATTCATTTCAGTATTATCCATGTCTCCCTACGTAAATATTTCACTAGAACAATTTTCTTCAGGATGTCAAGTTGTTGAACAGGACTTGGCGAAGTGTTAAACTTTACACGTGTTTTGGGCGCCGAACAACCCTCACTTCAAGACGCCGTTTCTCATTAACAGTGTCGTCCGACAATGTGTCTCCTCTCCTTCATAACCCATAGCAGTCAGTAAGAAGATGTGCGACTCGACGGAAGAGCAACACAAGTGACAAGCTCATTTCATGCTTCTCAGATTCAATTTGCATTAGCGCCCTAGTTCACGAGGAGTTTGTTTCTCCTTCGCCATCAAAGGTTTACTTTGAGCTGCAAGTCACGAATTTCCTTCTGTTAAGGAACTCGAAATTTCGTCCCCGTCAACACAAAAGCTCCCTCTTTTAATACATCCTGAGCTATTCAAATCTACTTTGCGTTATCATAACCTCACTAAGGTATATGAGAATCGAATATAATAAATTCTCTGACGTTCAAGTGACCTCTTCAACGAAGACTTCCAAACAAAATTACGTAGGCCTTTACTCTTTCCGTAAAACCTTTGGATGTGCTGCACTTAAATGCTCCAGGAAGAGAGGTTCGACTGCAGAAAGTATTAATATTGAGTTTGAATGTTGTCAGTTCGTCACATACGTAACAAGTTGTGAACATAAAGAGAAGATCAGTTTCTGCTTCGGGCTTAAGCAGAAAACAAGGCTGATTCTGCTGAGGATAAAGTGCTAGCGGCTGAAAAACAGGAAACACGAAGCACACAACCTTACTCGAAGCCAACATGGAGTTTAGACCGTGCCATGGCTCAGGCGGTTAGTCGCCGGCCTCTCACCGCGGAGGCCCGGGCTCGATCCCGGTTCACTCCATGTGGGATTTGTAGTGGACAAAGTGGCATTGGGACAGGATTTTCCCCGAGTACTTCGGTTTTTCCCTGTCAATTTCATTCCACCGGTGCTCCATTACTTGGGAAAATGAAAAACTAATCATCTTTCCCTTCATCTTCATCACAGGGTTGCATGATAAGCCTTAAGGCTGCGGTGCGTCCGTAGCATCTGCTGCGGGGCCTTTCACTACACAAAAAAAAACATGGAGTTTGCTATTTAGAAAGGGACGACAAAGTGTGCACTAACAGAAGAAAGAAAGACAGATTCCACGAAGCAATATATTGAGCTTATGCTGCTAATCACAGGTAAGCCTTCATAAGAAAGTTTTCAAAAATGTGAGAAAAACCACAGACATACTCTGAATTTCCGATGTCAGCAAAAGTCCTACAACAGATTAGAAATTATCGCTGGCTCCCCACTTTATACGAGCATAATATATTACACTTACATATGTAAATAAACTAACAGTATCTAATTGGGAAACAGAGTGTAGCCTTCTGCAAGGATTCCAGATAACCGCAAGAGAAACATTGCTCCAGCATTCTGCGACAGAGCACCACACAAATGTTCACATTGCCCAAACTGCGATACACTTATTTAAGTTATACATGATAAATGGATAGAACTAACCCCCATTACATTATTGGTACCGGCATTATTAGGCTATACTAGACGCTTTCCAAATAACTCATTTTGTTTCACACACCTTCGAAAACTCTGCTTGACCTAAAGTTTTAAATTCATCAATCAACATGCAGCCATCAAGTACACTTTAGTTAACGGATGACTACTTATTGATTGATTAAATATGTTATATGTCCCTGCTATACGAATAATTAAGATAATTTAATTACTGCATACGAAATATCGATGTAAGTGGTAATTGCACATAACATGTGTGCCAAGCATTTATTTTTTACCATTCAGTGCATTATAAAACTCTAATAAACATATTATAAAATCCAGATTTTTGCTTCATGTCTAATCCATTTCTACAACCTCTGTATTTCTTTAACACCCGATCCTTTTCGTGATTTCGGGCTTCCGCCACAGTGTAAATGAGATCTTCGCTCTTCTGGGATGTTACGCAGCGTAGATTGGTAGTTAGTTACCGACGTTTTGGGACAACCTATTGGTCCCATCTTCAAGGGTCAAGCCTTAAAGATGGGACCGATATGTTGTCCCGAAACGACAGCAACTAACTACCAATATACGCTGCGTAACATCCCAGAAGAGTGAAGATCTCATTAGACTCATTCACTTAAATTTATTTATTTTTTTTTTTTAGTCGTCCTCTTCTACCTACTCCGGTTTCCCGTTTCAGTGTTGAGGTTGTATTTCCTTTTGATCACACTGAGAGACACACCACAGTCGGTAGGACTCCTCTGGACGAGGGATCGGCTCGTCGCAGAGGCCTCTACCTGACAACAACACACAACACTCACAAGAGACAAACATCCATGCCCCGGTGGGATTCGAACCCACGATCCTAGCAAGCGAGCGGCCGAAGACCCACGCCTTAGACCGCATGGCCACTGGGATCGGCCATTTAAATTTACAATAATCATATTTCTGTATCTGGCTGTGACGCTGTATAATTTGGTAGGGAGTTAGAAACGTTATGAGTGAACCCCCTGCCAACATCACCAAGCCGAACAACCTGTTAACCTCGAACACAATAACACACGGAGTGACAAACAAAAAGACAGCATTCTTCATACAGGTATACACAAAAGAATGGTGCGGTCTCAATAGTGAATACTATTGAAACCGCACCATTCTTTTGTGTATACCCTGTATTTACCATCATAAGAACCTGACATCCCGCTGACGATAACCAATTTATCCTCAGTGCATTGTTCCTGCAGTATAATCCAATTGTGACTCGTATTCGGGTGCCTACATCACGTGACCTGTCCGGGATCATGTCCCGTATGAATATTTGAAGCCGCGCTTTACTGACGGTTTTATTGCTGCTGCTATCCCAGTTACGACCCCGACGGCGATTTCAAAAGCCACCCCGTCCATTTCCGCATCTAGCGTCGTCAAGATGTCTCGACCACATAAATTGCTCCGAATGAACCACATGAAGCAGTCCAGTCGCTTTAAAACGTGAAAATCCCGTTCTTCTCTCCACATAGAAAGTTAGTGCTTTCGACTTTCTGGTCGGTCTTCTTCGAATTCCGTAGAATTACACTCATCACTTGGAGTACTCTCAGACTACTGAACACGAAATCTGTCTGCACATCTGTTTCTTACCTCACTCTTGTTCTCTAAATATTCAGAGTTATCGGAAATTTCCAGTCGCTACATATGTACATGCCGATCCCTGTGGCCGCGCTGTTTAAGGCGTGGGTCTGCGGCCGCTCGCTTGCTGGGGTCGCAGGTTCGAATCCCGCCGGGGCATGGATGTCTTTCTTTTGTAAGTGTTGTGGTTGTCAGGTAGAGGTCTCTGCGAGGGACCGATCCCTCGTCCTGAGGAGTCCTACCGAGTGTGGTGTGTGTGAGTGTGATATCGAAACCTCAACAACGAGGAGGCCTAGGCCCACTAGGGCTGTCGAGCCATGAAACAAAACATATGTAAATACCTACGTACACACACATATACATACACACATACGTACAATATATTCATACATACATACATACATACATACATACATACATACTTACATACAATACATTAATTACACACATATATACAATACAAACATACATACGTACGTACATACACACATGCATACATACATACATACATACATACATACATACATACTTACATACAATACATTAATTACACACATATATACAATACAAACATACATACGTACGTACATACACACATGCATACATACATACATACATACTTACATACAATACATTAATTACACACATATATACAATACAAACATACATACGTACGTACATACACACATGCATACATACATACATACATACATACATACATACATACATACAAACTACACTATTTTGGGCAGCCCTTGTACTCTCACCGTAACGGCGTCACAAGGCGAGGAGCCGAAAGAAGATTTCAACATCACGTCACATGTTTTACGGAAGATATAGGTTTTTCAGCATTGACATTCAAGAGGCGCTTCGCTTCACAATTCAAGAGCAGCCGGGCTTGGCGAGAAGTGAATTAGCAGCTGGATATGAGACTAGGAAGATGAAGGTACAAGTTTCTTTTTTTACTTTCTTTTAGCAAAGTAAGTTTAATGAAAGTTGCCTTACACATTCATGTATAATTTAATGAACATACACTGCGTGTCGTTTTCGTTACATACCAGCTCAAAACTTGTTATTGGTAAGGGACTAACGATTGCCTAGAGATTTGGTAGCGAGCAACGGAATAATCTGCATAAGGAGTTGAATGAACCCCGAACACTGTCGCACTTTTCTCTCTTGAACGCACAGAACACAACACAACACAACACAACACACCTGTATGCTCTCAACGCGATGAAACAGGACACTAATCCGATACCGAGAAAAAGTCACCTAGCCAGGTTCCCTTCTATGGGATTACATGTTACAAATTTGTACAATAGGCGAGCAAAATTTGCTTTTGGAGTAAACAGCTAAGTTCTAATCAGGACGAACTATCTTCTCTACTGCAGGAGTTTTGGCTCCGCGAGAGCCGTTAAAGGATTTATTGGGTTCGGGTTTTCTCTTCCATAACAAAGGTACCTGACATTTCCTGCCTTTCCCCTCCCTTCTGCCCCCGGCAACTTCAGCCCCTTATCCGCCGAGACTGATTATAAAGAAGAAGGTTGCAGAGATAGTAGGCCTATTAGATTATCAACTTGAGAGTTTCCAGTGTAAAGGTAAGTACTATCTAATCGGGCACCGTAAAAGGATACGTGACTTTTACTTAATTACAAGGAATATATGTGAGGAACAGAAAACTTCAGTTTACTAGGCGATGAGTGTGATTTCTTAGTTGTGTCACTGTGTGGTCTTGTAGATGTACATCGATGTTTAGGAGAAACATCGATGTACATCTTCAGAATTAAAATAACTTGTACCCAGCGTTCTTATTAACGTAGAAAAGAAAGTGGTTTCACAACCCATAAGGCTTCCGTCTGAGCATGAAGAATATAAACAATACAAGATATTTATCATTATCATTATTATTCGTTATCACCTTTATGTAGGGTATTTACAACTATATACCTGAAACAAACCGTGTTTCTAGGGTATGTAATGTTGCAGCTATTCTGTAGCTAACAATTTATGTAACACGTAATGCTATTTCCCATATAAACATTTTGTACTTTTACGTTAGTACTTTATGAAGTATGCTGTTTATTATTATTATTATTATTATTATTATTTACTAAAGTCATCTTGGCCGATCCCAGTGGCCGCGCGGTCTACGACATGGATCTGCGTCCGCTCGCTTACTGGGATTGTGGGTTTGAATCCCGCCGAGGGCATGGATGTCTGTCTCTTGTGAGTGTTGTATGTTGTCAGGTAGAGGTCTCTGCGACGGGCTGGTCCCTCGTCCAGAGGAGTCCTACCGAGTGTGGCGTGTCTCAAAGTGTGATCGTGAAGCCTCGAACAATGAGGCGGCCTAGGCCACCAAGGGGCTGTCGAGCCATTGAAAAAAAAAAAGTCATCTTGGTGCACAGAGTCTACAATCCTTTGAAGGAAGTGGTGTATGGAATTTTAAACCCGAATAACATAAAAAATACTCATCTTTTTTTGTTGAGCAAACACTTCGAAATTCCTTATCCGACAGAAAGCAGATTCTGCAAACAATAGCGAAGAGAAACACAAGAAAAAATTCTATTTATATCTAGAAAAAGAGAAAAGCAACCTAAAGTAAACACTTGTTTCAAGGTTAAAGGAAACCAAGTTAAAGCAAGGAGAACAGGAAAAAAGCATTGCAGACACTTCAGACGTTCGAGGAATTAAGTGTTTTTCATGTCACAGCTCCAGCTGGAAGTTTCAATCAATTCTGAACATATTTAATGACGCAGCATGACTCTGTGGTGCTTCGCCGGTAATGGGTCAGAGGAAAAGTGGGAAACCATGACCATTCAGAATATCCGAATATTCTAATCAGCTAACACCGATATTTTAAACAAGAAATTAAAATGTACAGCAAGTATCCTTAATTCCTACTCTAAATAGAGAGCTGGTCACCTTCACAATCCGACTATATAATGGGTACCGGGTCTATTTCCCCGGGGTAAAGCGGCCGGGACGTGGAGTTGACCACCCACCCCATCTAGTGCCAGGGTTAAAAAAAGGGTACACAAACACGTTGCAGGTTTACTGCTCTTTTATTCTTTTTTTTCCTATGGCTCGACAGCCCTATATGGGCCTGGGCCTCCTCGTTTCGTCGAGGTTTCATGATCACACACATTGGAGACACACCACAGTCGGTAGGACTCCTCTGGACGAGGGACCAGTTCGTCGCAGAGACCTCTACCTGACAACACACAACACTCACAAGAGACAGACATCCATCCCGGTGGGATTCGAACCCACAATCCTAGTAAGCGAGCGGCCGAAGACCCACGCCTTAGACCGCACGGCAACTGGGATCGGCCTCTTTACTTATTATGTATAGGAAAATCCGCCGTCTAATGTCATTTATTTCCGGACTAGCAGCGTCTTGCATTGATGAACAGCAGCGCAGAGAGACGCCCTTCGAATCAATTTGTACGGATGCCAGCGGCAGTTGTTTCGGCACGGGTCACCACGTCCCGCCTATGCACTTCATCACGGCTTCTACCATAAAAGTCAGACCTTTCACTCCATGAAAAGAACCCTCAAAGCAACCCAGGAGAAAGTCTATCCTTAAAGAGATCTGTCGCGAGGATAAGTTGTATATCTGAGTCAGATGAGTACTTACTAGATCTATACTAGAATAAACACAGTACTCATAAGGTCATACGTGAACGTAACGCGTTTACTATAACAGCCTCTCTGTCT
The DNA here is from genome assembly GCA_021186555.1 of Reticulitermes speratus. NCBI lineage: Eukaryota > Metazoa > Arthropoda > Insecta > Blattodea > Rhinotermitidae > Reticulitermes > Reticulitermes speratus. The sequence continues at coordinate 8,092,246 of JAJKFL010000013.1, read as the reverse complement.
TAAGGCACACTCATGAGAATAGTATAAGACACCTGGAACATGGATATTTCAATGGACATCATATAAAAGTGTTTGTTTGACCAAAGTAAAATCTTCTGCTTTTAGAGGGTTTCACTTCAAAACGCAAGACGTCCCATTAAAACAACTATATGAATCTTAAGGAACCACTGCTCACGATGCGTCATAATTCGTATATACGAAGAGCATGTGATTCATAAATAGTCATGACAACAATTAATTAACGTAAAAAATTCCGTTACAATTGCGCATCATAATTTTTACTCACTGACATAACCTTCCTTTTTCTGCACTTTGTTCGTCGTCTAATTTTTAGTGAACCACGACATTTCGGAAGCCGGCTCTGCTCCCGTATTCAGGCAAAGAAAACACCTAAGCTGGTAGGCCCTTAGATAGAGTTATTCTCAGTCACTGGGCTCTAGTTCTATCTAAAGGGTCTTTTGTACTTAAATCCCTGAAAGTGGCGATTTATCGCCGAAACATGTAGAAAGGTACAAACTTATGTAGGCTTTTAATTTTGCTTTGTGGATATGTTGGTATGTGTTTTTGATTGTAAGCACAATGCACGGTATGAATAATATCAAAAAAGGGACCTTGGTGTTTCACGAATCGTTTATTAATTCACGTGGAATAAATCAGTCAAAAAGAAAAACAATTTTTTTTAAACCACGTCTAGGAAAGTGGCAAATTGAAACATGGGGAAGAGAGCATAATATTAAAAGGGATCTTACGAATAATAGGTTGTGGGAATATAACTTACAATGGAAAGGCTCAGGGTAAGACGCATGTCAGAGGTATTCAAATTCGGATTCTACGACCACGTAAGCAACGTCTCAAGAGGCATAAAATTTTTAAATTTAATTTCCATAGAAATATGCCCAAAACAATTTTCAAGATGAGCTTATGTGACAGTGTACAGAACCTGTATTAAAGTCCTTGTGTCTTGAGGGAAGAAGCTATTTTAGGCAAAGCAGCAATGTTGTGAACATCAAAATCTTTCAGGCAGCTTGGGACTGAGCAGAAGAAACCCCGTAATTGTTTACGCACTGTGTAGTTTAATTATATTACATGTTCAAAATTTATTAGGTCTGAACTTGCAACTGAATATCTAGTGTTGCTAAACTCTATCATATCATTCTAAATCCTCACTCAGTATGCTAAAATATAATTCCTCGAAACTGAACTACAATGCAAGTATAAAGGCACAACAAAAATAAACTGCACTAAGTCACATCCATTCGTAAAATCACGGGTTCCTCCAAAAATATAAGAAGCACTAATGACAAGGGAAACATGCACGCCTAATTCATTGTCCCAGGCACAAAATGCAAAATAAAATGAACTGGGGGTATAGAGTTAGCGTATGTACTAGCAGCGTTTGCAAGTCCCGAGTTCAATCCTAACCGCCACCAGGAATCTTAAAATAAAACGCAATACATAATCTGTCAGCACAAAGGCAACCAGTCGCCTAAAGACACGTAAAGATAAAAAGACAATGTTGTCCATGTCCATGCCATGAAGGTATGTAGGGAGGCCAGATGTAAAGCTTCACTCATTCTTAACCTCGGAGCTAAAAGGATGTGCGTGGTTAATGTCACGCCCCGGCGGCCCTAACCCTGGAAAAAATCTCGGTACCCATTAAACAGGGGGCTGAGTGGGCCCCAGAGCCGGTCTGAACGTCTTGAAAAAGAGAAAAATCTTTTGTGCTTGCCGGGATTCCAACCCCGGATGGTTCAGTCCGTAACCAAGTCTCTATGCCAACTGCTCTATTTCGCGAATACAGTTAAATCCCGAAAAGTCAACTTACAATTCAAACACTGTACATTACGTAAAACCGTACTTATACGAATTCAACTGTATTATGGGATTTGACACCGAGTAGTCTGATTAATATTCACAGATATTTCGGATGAACCTGATGAAGGCAGCAGGATCCTCCTAAAGGTTTGTATCTTTCTACCGAATTATTTGGCGCGACATCTCAGATAACTTCTTATTATTTCACTCATCCCGTCAATGTACTCATTTCTTAGCACCGGGAGCAGAAAGGTGAGTTATTAAGCAAAGGAGATAAAATGCAAAGGCTGTAGGAATGACGAAATCTGCGCCAGTTACAACAAGTCACACTTTTAAATTGCATTATAAAAGAATGAATAATTCAATAAATGCAGTGGGACGAGAGGACGAATTGTCCCTAACACTTGCAGTGGCATATTGCCTGGCTTTTATTTCATCCCGTTGTGAACAGGTGTCCGAGGCGGCCGTACTGTGCAACAGTGACACAGTGGATTCGTTCGAACACTTACACCGGCCGAAAGAAATAAATAAAGAAAAAGTAAATAAAAGAAAAGAAAATAAATACAGGAAGACAATAAATAAATATGTATGAAAAGAAAGAAAGAAGGAAAGAAATTATTATCCGTACATACATACACTCCGGAACTTTAAGACACACAGCGCCAATATCACTCCCCACTTTCCACCATCACCAACTCCATTGCAAACTTTTTACAATCAGACATGTTCACAGTTAATTAGACTCCCCAATACCTACGTGGATTTCCTTCTGTCTGCTTCAACGGACTTTGTATTCCTGTCCGTTAGTCCATCTCTTCCCCAAGACACGTATACTCCAATATACTGGTGGTAATGACACTGCTGTGCCGATCCCAGTGACCGTGCGGTCTAAGGCGTGGGTCTTCGGCCGCTCGCTTACTAGGATCGTGGGTTCGAATCCCACCGGGGGCATGGATGTCTGTCTCTTGTGAGTGTTGTGTGTTGTCAGGTAGAGGTCTCTGCGACGAGCTGGTCCCTCGTCCAGAGGAGTCCTACCGACTGTGGTGTGTCTAAAGTGTGTGATCGTGAAACCTCGACGAAACGAGGAGACCCAGGTCCATATAAGGCTGTCGAGCCATAGAAAGAAAAATGACACTACTGTTGATTTGATTCTTCCTTGTACAATCAAGTCATTTTTATTGAGACCCCTCCAGTTCCACCTATGACTTCTAAAGTACGAAATGAACCGTGAGAACAGCAAGTCAACACATAACTGTGTACAACATTTCGGTTCAAAGAGAGAAAGACATTCACTTCGAAACCACATTGTCATCAATTGACCGATATTTAATATTCTGAATATCACGTACTTAGACTGTGGCCTTCACAGTTAAACGGCAGTCCTGCTTTTACTAAGGCACTGCGCTACAAGCCGGAAGGTCGCGGGTTCGATTCCCGATGGTGTCATTGGAATTTTTCATTGACATAATCCTTTCGGCCGCACTACGGCCCTGGGGTCGACTCAGCCTCTAAGAGAAATAAGTACCAGGAATAATTCCCGGGGGGTAAAGGCGGCCGGTGCGTAGGGCTGACAACCTTACCACCTTCATGTGCCGTGCCGATTGTCTAGAAATCTGGGAGCCTCAACCTCCTGGAACCCTAAGGGCCTGTCCAGGCTTGTACAGGGATTGCTTTACCTTTACCTTTACCTGCTTTTACTGCCTATTCTTACGTTTGTTAGTGTCGTTTACAAATAAGTTTGCTTTGTCGTTTCCGACGTTATCGGTAGAAGTATCTCTCCTCAGTTACTGTTAACTTTGCTTTCATGTGGCATACTCCATTTTCACAAAGGAAGTCCTACCGAATTGAGTCATGCCGTTATAACACACGTAGTTATATCCGTCTTGGAAGAAATGCCACCGTCCCGTTTAGGTACGTCCATTTTTAACCTTAGTGAATTTAGTGTATTTTCTGAACTCTGTGACGATCAGAGGCTAGCGTGTATCCATACTAATTGAGATAATTTAAAAGAGCAAATGCTTCTCTCTTACTGTTGCTGCCTACAGTTCGTCAGTGGACAGACATACACGTATAACGCATTGTTATGTTAGAAAAAAGAAAAGCGCGTCGCACAAAAACCTGAAGAGAAAGTAGAATTACTGGGAATTACTCTTTAACTTATTAAAGCATAGCTGATACTTCACGTACCAACAGATTTAACATCCAGAAATTCTAAATTTTGTATACAGACTACATTTATGTATTTTGGATCTCGGGACAAACAGCATATTTTGAAAATACAACATTAATTAATTCGTTTTTTTTGTAACCGAGACGGAGACTATTTACTGAGCGGTACGAATTAGGTCTTTATACGAAAAATATTACCTTTCACCATTGATACGGCTGCATCTGATTTACTACATTTCCAAAATCGTAGAAATTCTTACAAAATTTAAGCGTCCGCCCATTTAATAAATTTCCTTCTTCTTCTTCTTATTCTCTACAGATAAATCAAATAAGTTTCTTTAAAGAAATAATTATACTTTCCAATTTTATTCGCGTAAAGCAAAGTAAAACATCTCTGGGAGTTTTACTTTTTGTTCACCGTGCATCTTAGTATTAGTATTCACTCACTTAACCAACGATTGCACTATTATAATTAATTAATCTCTCACTAGTACCCTACATATGTTTCGGCCCCATTGTGGCCATCATCAGGGGAAACATATTATATATACACTTCACTTTACGCTGTCCAATTTGGCACTGTTAATTCATATTGTTTTGTCGGTATTATTATTTTACACTGAAAGTATGTATACACTGCACTTTTTGTAGGGTGTTAAATTTGTTTTAAAGTTTCAACTGTTTTAACAACGTAAAATAATTTTAAAAAATACGACGATCTCACAGACAACAAATTTAACACCCTACAAAAAGTGCAGTGTATACATACTTTCAGTGTAAAATAATAACACCGACAGAACAATATGAACAATATTTTTCACCAACCAAATGCACTTGTTATAAAAACACTAAAATATTCTAAAACTGTGTGATAAAAAGCCCCGACATGTTTCGGCTCACCAATGAGCCATTCTCAGGGGGTCACAACTGTCTGTTCTCAAAACCTCTACAGAGGATTAACATATGTACGTCGGGGCTTTTTATCAAACAGTTTTAGAATATTTTAGTGTTTTTATAACAAGTGCATTTAGTTGGTGAAAAACATTGTCTATACTCGAAAAATGCACGGTGAAAATAGAATAAAATAATGTTGAATTAACAGTGCCAAATTGGACAGCGTAAAGTGAAGTGTGTATATAATATGTTCTCCCTGATGATGGCCACAATGGGGCCGAAACATGTAGGGTACTAGTGAGAGATTAATTAATGATAATAGTGCAATAGTTGGTTAAGTGAGTGAATAGTAATCTCTGGGAGTGTTATTTTATTCTACGATAAAAAAAATGTTGTTACAAATTATAAATCAATGGATCAATAAAAAGTTTTCCCTTTTATGATATGTACAGACAACTTGGCGGTGAGAATTCAAATTATGATCCTCTCAGTTATGACACCGTGTTATATGGTAGATGGTTACAATGTTTCAGAATAACCTTCAATATCGAAATTCAAGGTTCTCCTAAATTTCCTTAAATTATTCTCAGTGATCCCCAATGTCTTTTAATGTTTGTTGGAATTCGTTGCTAGATCTTGTCAGGAAACTGAGAACTCCCAACAATCCGAGTCCGCAGGTCGCGTTGCAGGTGTATTGCGTTTCGTTGTATAAACTATTGCATGTGAATCGCTCTCCTACGAGACAAGGGTTGAATTAAGAAGTGGTTTGTATCGGGGTGCAAATTAATTACCCTTCACCTACGTCGTTTTAGGGAGTAGAGGAAGCCCAGCAAGGCGGTATCAAGTGGCAAATATATTACGACCTGTCACGCAGTAGAGAAAACCATCCCATCAAGTCGAAACTTCCCACATTAATCACTATACTACTGCATAAACCGAATAAAACAGGCACAAAATAAGTAGAAGTATTTGAACAAAATATAATAATAACGTATAATTCATCTTTAAATTTAACAGCCTCCAAGAAAAGACTGAACTGACTCTCTGGTTGAAAAACGTAAAGTAAGGAAATTGTTATAGGCTCCAGTATCCTAAAGGAAAGTTTTATGGTAGTATTAGATAAATAAGAATGAATTATGAAAAGAAAGTTACATTTCATTTCAGTTCATCTGGCTGCATGTAACCTCGATCCGAGGCACCTTATCAAATGATTTATTGAGCCATGCACAAATTTTAAGGATCATAAAATGGAAAAAATATACACTCTTTTCTTCCGCTTTGCCGCTTCGCTGGGTAGTCGTGTCTAGACTTGTAACATCAGATATTACGTGATTAAGCTCATTCACACGATGGTAAGCTCACAGTCATCTAACGACCACACAAAATATACTTTGCGTGTACTTACATGCATTTGTCTCTACATGCAGGTGGTCACATTCATGTCAGGGGCGCTCACGTGAACGCGGATATTTTTCGAAAGAATATTTGACGCAAAGTAAGAAGATTACAGTCAAATACTAATCAATTACATTTTTGAACATTTTTCAATCGAAATTTCTTGACTAGCTGACGACGTGTTAGCTTCTCAAGAAGGACTCTGCTCCATGGAGTTAGTTAGTTAGTTAGTTAGTTAGTTAGTTCAATCGAAATTAACCGTGCTCCAGTACCGCTACAGCTATCAGTGTGACTGCTCAAGCCAAATCCCTAACCATGAGCTGACCTTGAACTCAGCGTGAAAGGAGCCGTTGCGGATCAACCTTAATCCACAACCGCTGCGTTCTGGATCTTTTCCAAACAATTACACCGTAAACGCCTACTGCTTGAAACTATACGGTCTGCCCTGTCTTTGTCTTCAAACAAATAGATATTCAAAATATGCAGAAAGTATCGGCCTCTGGCATGTATTACCCGCGGAAACTCAAACTTGACCCACACTAAGGGCAGGCTCATACTCAGCTCAAGGTAATCTCACGGTCAGGGATCTAGGTAGACAATTGCACTGAACGCTCTCTTGACACCCTTTGGCCGCGGAGCTGGAAATTTACATTTCAGAGCACCTTTTATGTAAAAGGTGAATATTTTATGACCAAAAAATATATAACATTATGACATAAACGGCATTTTGTGGGGGGGGGGGGGAAGAACCGAGACTGTGCAGTATGTCTCAAAAAAATCCAGTAAGTATATTTATTGAATAAATAAATGAAATGCGGTCTTTGGGTGGTAGCGGTACTTGCATCCTATACATAGGACGGGCGATGGCTAAAGGTACATGTTCAGAGGCTTAACCAACAAGAGATTTGGTTGTAATCGCATTCCTTTTGGGTCAAATGTTCGCTCTCGTTTGAGCGTCACGTGACGTGAGAATGACAGTTGCTAAGGAATAGAAATATTTAATATAGGCAAAGAATGACCGTCACTGTACGTATAACGTGAATGAAGATGCATTTCAAGTTATATCCCTGCATTAGCCTTAGGGACTCAGAAAACCGACTTTAGACAAAACACACGTTGTCATGGCCGATATTCGAAACTGTCACGTCCCGGATACAAGACAGAAAAGTTGCTGCACAACCAAATTTGATGGACGTCTCTTGAAAATGGGCTGATTTTTGGTTAAATTATTATTAGAGAACTTTCACGAACAGCACGCGTCATTTAGTAAATTATTTTCACTTCAGAAACATGCATAACATTATACACGTGTAACTGTTTGCGACGTGAAAGCCACTGAGCTGGATGAAGCAGGTGGACTGGGCAGGAAGGTTCTGTACTTGACTTATACATATTTGCAATTTGATTTGCTTTTACAAGAGAAAATTGCGAAATTAATCCGCGTATTTGGCAGAATTCCACCTCCTCAGTGCAAGTTCATTAATTACTTTTGACCTTTTCGTCTGGGAACTGATCAGTGCGGGAACTAGGGGCGTAATTACAGCGCGGCTGGAAGTTACAAGAGGCGACGAGTTGCGACTCTGCCAAGATCTCTGTGTGTCGACTCCTGCTATAAGCATGCAATAGAAAGTTTCAAACAGAATTAAATGTTGCATGTACCGCATTTATATGCCCGGTACCAAAAGAGAGAGGCATTTTATAGCATGTCCTGTGGTATCTCTAGATATAAGCTACGAACAGAGTTGTATAACTTAGTTTCAATTAGTACTTCACAATTAGTTACCATAAGATCTGCGCTCTTCTGGGATATTACGCGGCGTCGTGTCGTAATTGTTTACCGACGTTTCGGGACAACGTATCGGTTCCATCTTCAAGTCCCATCTTCGGGTCAACAGTCCGAGTACTTTGGCAGAAAGTACAATTAGCCGGAACATAAATATTATTATTATACTCTAACTACGATGAATACCATTAATGTGTGCAACCTTGCCTCCAAACCCTTAACTGCAATTCAAAATATGGTACCTACCCTCAAGTATAAAATTATTCCACCCCCTTGTCGACAGACTAATAACGAAATGCATAGACTTATTACCCGTCGAGATAAGGCTTCCACAGATACTTGCGTTCTTCGCAGTAAGCATAGAGCTGCACATTCTGCGATATATATATATATAGGCCTGTACATATATATACAGGGTTATTCAAAATGATTGTCGGGGTTTTAACAACTTGTCATACACAATACACTTGAGATAGGAGTATATGTATTTTTTTTATTTAATAGAACAACACTCCAAGTTTTTGTGACATACCTTACAGGTGCTCTATATGTGCACCCTTTGTGATTCTACAAACATCAACACGATAATCGAGTTCGTTCCAAACTTTTTCTAGCATGTCAGCGGTGATGGTTTCAATGGCGGTTCTTATTCGTACCTTCAGTTCCGGGATACTTGCGGGAAGAGGAGGAACATAAACCTGATTCTTGACGTAACCCCATACAAAGAAATCACATGGGGTTGCATATGGAGAACGAGGTGGCCAAGTTGTTAAAACCCCGACAATCATTTTGAATAACCCTGTATATATATATATATAATATATATATACACAAACACATATAGTTTGTACTACACAGCTTTATCTCAGCATGATGGTAGGAGCAATATATTCTCTTGCCATTCCACTGTGTTCTCAAAGCCGCATGCTACGTTTTATTGCATGCTGTTTGTCATCAGAAAAATGTGGTCGCAATCTTAAATTAAATACAGAGTTAAGTCCCGCGGCATAAGCCACTGTTGCCCAAAAATAAATTACAATATTTTACAGAGCGACACTGAGAACTTTATAGTGTAATGGACGAAAAAAATTGAGCCAAGTTATTGGACCATACTAAGTGCCTTCATAATAAATATCAGAGATTACTTTTGTTAAACATATAATTTCGTACAATATTTATTTATATATTTATTTATTCATATATATGACTTATTTAATGACGATATATGTAGCTCAGCATAGTAGCTTCGGTTAGGAGGACAATGAATGAATAAGCTGGAAAGAATGTGACAGGAAGCTGCTCTTGTATGTCTGTATGTACTAAAGAATGTGACAGGAAGCTGCACTTGTATGTATGCATGTACTAAAGAATGTGACAGGAAGCTGCTCTTGTATGTCTGGATGTACTAAAGAATGTGACAGGAAGCTGCTCGTGTATGTCTGGATGTACTAAAGAATGTGACAGGAAGCTGCACTTGTATGTCTGGATGTACTAAAGAATGTGACAGGAAGCTGCTCTTGTATGTCTGGATGTACTAAAGAATGTGACAGGAAGCTGCTCTTGTATGTCTGGATGTACTAAAGAATGTGACAGGAAGCTGCTCTTGTATGTCTGGATGTACTAAAGAATGTGATAGGAAGCTGCTCTTGTATGTCTGGATGTACTAAAGAATGTGACAGGAAGCTGCTCTTGTATGTCTGGATGTACTAAAGAATGTGACAGGAAGCTGCTCTTGTATGTCTGGATGTACTAAAGAAGGCCAAAATATAACGTATTACTTCGAATTTAAGAAGCACCTTTTTTCTAAATTCTTCCGAACTGAAAATCGGGGTGCGTCTTAAATTCGAAGTACCTATTGTTTTTCACTCTTCGAAAGTCTCTAAAACATCATTTCCCTCGAAGAAGAAGTTGGGGGACAGCGAAATGTATTCGCTTACAAAACTGTTTTCCCTGAAAATCCCTTTTTCAAAGTGGGGTGAGCTTTAAATTAGAAGGCGTCTTAAATTCTAAGTAACACGATACTCGATATCACAGCCGATATTCGAACCGGGATCCTCCCAAATGCGAGTCAGAAGCGCTACCGCTTGAACCAACTTGCTCAAAAGCATGTGTCATAGCGTGTATCCACATCCATGTTAGGCCGTGGACAATTTCCAGCATAATCTTAGTTTGGAGGATGTATCAGTGTCTCACATTGTTGATGTAATGTTTGTGATCACCACAAAAAAATACGTTGTGGTGTTTAATATCTCCAGTTTCCATTATGACCTGTCGGTAGGCCTCTTAATCTCTTTCAATTAAGCCTACTATAAAAAATGAAGATATCCTCCTTCCAAATTTGCTATATGCTCATCCATTTGCACCCTAAACAAACTAGGTGAAGTTTCTCATTACATAATTTTCTCCATGTCCTGTTGTAGGTTTCTTCAATGGCTCTTCCTCTAACATTTTTCAAAGGTTCACATACTCTTCCACACGAAGAGAACTTCGTACCATATTCGGTAAAGGTTTTGCAACTGCTACGCCCACCACCCGTATTGAAAATCAATCCAAAGGCAGCTGCTGTGTCCTATGTCCGCAAGTTACGAATTAAAAAATACTGCATGCATTTCATTGAATTTTTATGAGGGTTTGCGCAAATAGTTGATTGCCTCTTGCACGTCTAAATGAACGCCTACTGCATTACCGGGCTCACTAAACGGAAACGAGTAGTACTTCAGCAACTGGCAGTCTCTCAGCTAGACAAACACTTTCATGCCGTCTACAAAACCAGAAGTTTCAGTGCCATATTCATAAGAACGGGTTACAGGATCCCATGCTAAACATCCCCACCATACAGAAATCTTATAGTTAGAAAGGAAATAATGCATAAAATATACACCCAATTAATATCTACAACATTTAACATTCCTCAATAAGACATGATTAAAACACAAGACAACAATATCTGACCGAATTTGGACTGAGCAACTAATAGCAAAGCATACTACTCTGTGGACACCGTCACAGTCTGCCTCCAGTTCCGTGAACAGTTTCTACAGGCATTAAGCATACCGTTACTGTACGGTTCGTACTCCGATTCAGTTCGGTTTATCACGGGCAAAGGAAGAGATATAGCCTGAGTGTGGAATAAGGTTGGTACTGAAATAGGCTAAAACAGTGCTGAGAGCAATAAATATGGCTCAAGGCTACGATACTCAGGCACTCATCTACCGAGGATCATTCGACTTGGGAACTGTCAGAGATAGGAGCAAACTTATCCGTAGGTCCAGTTGCCATCTGCAGGAGATTATACAACTTTTAAAGACATTCCCCTTGCCCCAAAGCCATAACCGAATAACGTGTAACGCAGGGATACTCAAATTTTTCCAAAAATCTAGGCGCCGTTTCAAAATTCTAGGCAAAACTAGGGTGATCTGAAGCAAGTTCAGCACTGAGAATCCACAAATATTAGACCCCACCGTACAGCTTATAATTATTACACGAACCAACTTATGTAATAGATAAAATACATTCCTGAGCTATTATAAAACCCCTACACGTTTCGACACCGAGGTGCCATCATCAGGGGGCCGTTCAGTACAAAGGAACATAGGCCCAATGCGCCAATCTAGCACACGAACGTATTTTATCCAGTGCATAAGTTGTTTGGTGTAATTATAACAGGAATATGCAAGGTATGAGTAACATAAAATTTGCCACCGTACAATATTTAGTTGACATGGCGACCTGGCTTCCGGGATTTGTGCACCCCTGATGTAGAGTATACTGTATTATACTGTGAGATGTACTAAGGAGTTCATATTATGGCGCTAAGAACAACCTTGCGAAAGCGAGCAGCACTAGACGAGTTCGCTTACCCCGGGGCTTAGGCAGCGTCATATATGCCTAAAGGGAATCCTGTATAAAATAGATGCTGGATAGGCCTACATCCTTTCCAGTCTATTTTTTACAACATGTTTTTGTCGACAGCAGCAAATCGACTTAGGAACAAATATCTGGCACTTTACTTCTTCGTAAGTAGATGAACGCGTGCGTGTATAATCACAAGGAAGTAATTCAATATATATGTATGTTTTACGGCGGACACTTTAATGCTCTCTTTGAACTTGGCTTCAAATGTGATATTTGAATTTCTCACGAATTTAACTCTAAAGATGACTTCTACCAAAACGTTGGTACCTATCTACCAAAATACAGAGTGTTTCATAAGTCCATCCGGGATTTAGAGGCTTGGTCGTGCAGTAGCAAACCCACATATAAGAGATAAAAGCATGCCAACGGATAGAGGAAATGAAAAGTTTTTTTCGTGACAGATGCGATGGCGTAGTTACCCGTTTCTCCGCTAGGAGGCAGTGGTGTGCAAACATGGCGTTTTCAGGTGAACAGAAAGCTTTTTGTGTCCTGCAATTTGCTAAAACCCAGTCAATTGTAACAGTGCAACGTGGTCTTCGAACCAATTATCGTACAGAACCACCAACGGACAAAACAGTAAGAGACTGGTATAGAAAATTCGAGGAAACTGGCTGTTTGTGTGTCGCAAAACGAACAGGTAGGCCGGGACCATCGCCTGGGACTGTGGACCTCGTACGAGAATCGTTTACAGGATTGACGTCTGTCGAGTCACCAAAGGGGGACATATTGAACATTTATAAGGTAGGTTCAAAACTTGGATATGTACTCTTTTCACTGACATGCTCTCATCCCCCGTGTGTGATTTGGCTCCTGAGCTACAGACCTCCGAAGTCCCGGAGGGATTTCTGAAACACGCTGTACAAAGGAACACAACGCAGAGAATGGTGCTCACGCTTTGACAAGTTCAATGTGCTGCCGGTTACAAGTGCCCACCGAATTTAAAAAAAAAATCATTAAACACGCGTGTGCTATGATAACCCTTTAAGGACAAAACGTAATCTGTTTTATACAAGCAGCCAGTACGTACCGCGCAGTAAACACTTTCCATCATAGCTATAGCAAATGAATCAATTAATACTGTAAAAGGCAAAAGTTACTGTTGTTCTGAGCTCCATAAAAAAACATAAATACACTCTGTGGTCAGAATGTATAAATTGTTAATGTTAAACATGATGACACATAAATTAACCGCTAGGATTTAAAAGGTTAAAGACACTCGACATGCTCAGTGCGTTAGCTCCGCAGCGCAAAACTGCTTCTTTGAGAAGTAATTCGGAGGGAATCAATACGTCTGGCAATGTGACAGCATGTTGCTTGATGTGGGGCGTAAGCCATGATTTACACTGCTCAGCGCTTTGAATGCTAACACGACAGGAGTAAACAGTCTCCTAGCAAGCTGGTCTCTTCGGAAGAGAGGAGTTCAAAGAAATCCAAAGAACAAATACGGAATCTGATTACCCTCGGAATTTCTCGCAAATCCAGAGAATCTGTAATTCAATGTCTGAACAAATAAATAAACATTTGTTTCTAACTAAGCGTCCTGAATCTTTTATACAAGTAAATGATAATTTCATATTAAAGAATCGAGGTCCTCACGGCGGTGACAATAAACAGTACTGTCTTTCAGGACGTAACACCGTGTAGTATGGTATAAATTTGCAAACTTTTCCGGGAACTTACTACCACAATACTTTGAGTAGATCCACCGTGAAGCTGGAGACAGAATTTGTCTCCGAAACAGCAGTAAATTTATACTACACTATATGGTGTCACTTCTCAGACCACATTGTTCTACAACCTTACTTTATTTAAGAAATTACTTGCTTTCTTGGTTTACTGCTGTGGAATACACCCTCGGATATAATACCATGAAGTGAGTACTATCAGCTACCAGTCGTATGCCCCTGGATCATTACACTGACACACTAAAATAATATACAATCTTAACAGTTAATGAAAAACTTTAAATAACGTAAAATCAAAATAACAGTAATTAAGAAGGTGTACAGTCAGTGTTGACATTTGTGTATTCATGACAGAATGTGTTTCAAAGATACTTGTCAGCACAGATTATGAATTGTGATTATGCAACACAGGGAAGGCGAACCATTAGCACTGGTGTCAAGTTTAGCACCGACTGGGATCGGCTGGCACTGGCGACTAAATGTTCTAGTCATATTAGTGTCCGAGCTTAGCTAGCTTCCCATAAAAAGTCATGAAGTCTCAGAGGGGGGATGTAATGTTGGGCTTCCATCCTTAATTTGACATTCGACACAGCTAGGACGGCAGAGTTGTAGCCATACGCGCCGGCCGCATTTTACCCACAAGGAAATTCCTTGGTACTTATTTCTGTTAGAAGTTGAGTGGACCCCAGGACAACTGATTACGGACAAAAGGAATAGTTCACTTGAAAATTTCCAAAGACCCTACAGGGAATCGAACCCGGAACCTCCCATCTTGTGCTGTAGTGCCTCAGCTAACTGCGCCACTTGATATTTCTATCGCTTTCGTAAGATACAGTTTTATTGTTACTTCATGTGTCCACCTCGAACACCAATAAGCACATATTGCTTTGTTTCATAGATTACTTTGAGCTGTTAAATACTTGAAGTCAAATCGAAGAAGCCGCCTCTCATAAGAAATTAGCGCAATTTAATTAAAATCATACCATCATAGTAGAACGTCTTATACTAAGACAGTATAATTTTTAATTAATTACAAGTTCATCACGCAGAAAATAACGAATGCATGCGAAATAAGCGCACTTTCTTTCGTTCTCAAAACCATACAAATACAGGGCATACACAAAAGAATGGTGCGGTGTCAATAGTATTCACTATTGAAACCGCACCATTCTTTTGTGTATACCCTGTATAAGCACTGAAGAACACGAATATATACGCAGAGGAATTCTCATTATGTGCTCAACAGCAATGGTGATAGGTGGCACAAGTTGTTATTGGCAGGCAAGTATTTAGCCTACATAAATCTGGCACTGGATATGGTAAAAGTTCGCCATCCCTAACGTAGAAAAATCCCTAATGTAGGATAATGGAAGAAGCAGCGGACTGGCCTATCCACTCAGAAGACAGTTCGTTATTTTTCGAGGCTGACAGAATTCTAACAACTGCAGCACCGCCCTGCATTTTTCCCCCATGGCGCAAGAGTCCCTAGGGGGCCAGGGCCTCCTCATTATCGAGGCTTCACGATCACACTCAGACACACCACACTCGGTAGGACTTCTCTGGACGAGTGATTAGCACCGCCATCTATTACCTTGATAAAATCTGTAATATATTTTCGATATCACGGCTAATTTTTCAAGAATCGGTAAAATCAATTAAAATACAATTTGTTTCTTGTGATATTTATGAGATTTACCTTCCTTTAATGTGGAGATTCCCTAGCGCTAAACAGCCGCTAGGCGTCGTCTGGGACAGTGAAACTTTAGTGCCGGGTTCTTCTTAAAAGTTTCAATTACCACAGCAAACTATCTGTTATTTCTCTATACCTGCCGACTTCAGGCTAAAATAAGAGAATATCGTCAACGTTTGGTTAGTAGATTTCCGATTGGTTATTGCATAACCATCCGATTCACTGAGTTCTACCCGGACATCACGAAGGCAGTGAGGAGTGGACTATAATTTAATCACGGTCGTAAAATTGTGGAAAAGGATAGTCCTAAACCTTTAATCAAATGTGAAATTAATATACTTTGTATGATGAAGAGGAAACCACGGAAACTTCGAAAAATATACGTGCACCGGGTGACGTCAAAACTACTTGACACTAGAGGCCACATATTACACATCGAGTTTCCAACGTCTTTTGCGCCATTCTACATAGATTTATAAGTTTGAATTATGCTGGAATTTAACGTACATATATACACTTTATATTACATAAAAATTATATAATATATTCAGAGGCCTGTTAAAAGCATTATCACAATAACATGGCCAATATTTAACACCACCTTTCTCGCACTTATTAACATAAGTCCTATATTAATTTAAATCTGCACATAAATAAATATAAAAAGAGTAGACTTTTCTGCTTGACTTTATTCGTATGAAAACCTGGTGTTACAATTTCTTCTAAGCTGTTTTTAAGTTTTGAATGAAATGCGTATGGGTCTAAAAGCTAATTGAGGTATCAAAAAGTAATAATATTTTCAGTTTACTTTTGTATGGACCTTTTATTAAATTTTATTAAATTTATTAAATTTAAGGAATAAACTAGTAAAGTGCTACATTTGGAGCATTGCTTTGCATGGTGCTGAAACGTGGACACTTCGGAAAATAGATAAGAAGTATCTGGAAAGTTTCGAAATGTGGTGCTGGAGAAGAATGGAGAAGATCAGTTGGACCGATCGTGTGAGAAATGAAGAAGTATTACACACAGTCAAGGAGGAGAGCAATATCGTACATACAATAAAAAGAAGAAAGGCTAACTGGATTGGTCACATCTTGCGTAGAAACTGCCTTCTGAAACACGTGATTGAAGGAAAGGTAAAGTAAGGATAGAAAGACGGGAAGACAAGGGAGAAGGCGTAAGCAGCTACTGGATGACCTTAAGGAAAAGAGAAGATACTGGAAATTTAAAGAGGAAGCACTAGATCGCACCCTGTGGAGAACTCGATTTGGAAGAGGCTACGGACCTGTCGTAAGACAGACTACAGAATGTATTGACCTTTAATATAAATGTAACGAAACAGAACACTTACAACTGACAAGGAACTCAACGGCATAACAGACGCACTCTTACCTTTAATAACTTTAACAACACATTTGTATAAATAAATTTACGTAACTACATATTACACAACTTAAAAATTTAAAATGTTTTCCAATCTTATTGATAAAAAGTACTTCTTACACGCTTGTATGAATTTAATCCTTTAAACAAATTTAAGTACGAAGCCCGTCCCTTTGTTTCACACAGAAACTTATCAGTCTATGTCCATTTTGTTCCGTAGCTTCTACTTTTATGTACAATTCAAAAGGGTTTCATTACACAAAACTCGTTCAAAACTCATTTCACAAGCCCGTTGCTAGGAGACGAGATATTCCTTTAGGCAAAATTAAAACTTTAGTAGCAGTAAAGGCACAATGACTAATAAATAAGTAAAATTTGAATTAAGTAACAAACTTGGAAAAAACCCGGCCTACAGATTGGCACTCGTGCTTCACACCATAGGTTCGAATCCCTGTCGGCGAATCAATTATCCTAATTTTAGTACTTCTGTTTTTTCTCTAGGGAAATACACACATTCCGAGTATCTCTTTCATTAGATGGATGCCACTTTATTTACTGTTGCGTTGCGTAAGGACACTTTTGAACTGCAATAGTCGAAGAAGTAGAGTAAAAATAATGATCAATGACCAGGCAATAAATTGTAAAAAAAACGCCGAACATTATAAGGTTTATCAAATCAAAAAAAATTTAGATAGGCGTGCCTTATGTCATGCGTGGGAGAAAACAGAAGTGAGTACAAGGCATTGGTAGAAATCCTTGAAGGAAAGGAACCACTTGGAAGAACTAGGCCTAGATGGAGGAAATATTAAAACCGTTCTTCAATAAATACGATTGGCGAACATGGCCTGGATTCATCTAATTCAGAATAGGGGCCAATGGCGGGCTGTTGTATAAAAGGCAATAAACGTTAGGTTTCCACAAAACGCGGGAAATTCCTTAAATAACTGAGTAACTCAAGACAGGCCCTGCTTTGTTAAGTTTGTTAATTTGTTTGTGACAAACAAAGGTGTGGCCTATTTCAATAAACTAGTTACTGAACTATGCCTGGAAGGCCCCAAGAAAACCAAAAAAGTCCTAAAATAAATCACACATTCGAAAAGTTACCTACCGAATCACAAAAGCAGATTTTTACTGTTAAATCATTCGGGTAGTTACCACAATCACTTTCTCCTGAATCCTCAGAAATCATATATACAGAAGAAATAAAAACTACGGGTAGGTGAAGTGTCACTCTAAATACTTATAAAGCCAAATGTGTCCCTGTTAAGGCCACAAAAATATACAGGGGAGTGGAGTTACAGCTTCACTCTTTTTTAACTCAGTGTCAAAGGGTGTGGTCAGCTTCACGCCCCGGCCTCTTTATCCCCAAGAAATTAGCTACACGTAGCCATGAGTATGAGCCAGTGTGGATAGTTTGAAGAAGAAATAAATCACTTTTCTTTGCGGAAATTGAACTACTAATTCTCGGTCATGTAGCCCATACCCTAGTCACTATATTGA
Source organism: Reticulitermes speratus (assembly GCA_021186555.1). Lineage (NCBI taxonomy): Eukaryota > Metazoa > Arthropoda > Insecta > Blattodea > Rhinotermitidae > Reticulitermes > Reticulitermes speratus. The sequence continues at coordinate 8,074,017 of JAJKFL010000013.1, read as the reverse complement.
CTGAGCCACCTGAAATACTCTACGCACTTGTTTAACACGAATTTAGCGAGAATAGGCAAAGCGAGGATATGTCAATAATCGTAGTACAGAAAAATATCTATGACATTGGCAGGGCGGTAGAGAGAAAATGAACTTGTTGCAGTATTGATGTGTGCACTTGTGTGTAAAAACAGCTGAAATCGCCCGGAACACAGACTTTGACTTCAAGTATTAACTTCTGACAAGAGAGGAGTGTACAGAATACACAGTGGAAACAGAGAATTTCATGGTCTTTGCCCTTCACCTACATCTAAAGTATGCTTTTACTTAGCTTTTCCTAAAACGGCAGCTTAGTCGCTTGAACAGCCTCAATCATCTAGGTTTAAGGCTTTTATATTTTCGGTGCTGGGCCTCGTCTTGTCCAAAGTTGCAACAATTTTCTTTCTCATAGCTTTGTAAGACTTATGCTCGCTGCCTACACAATTTTGCTACAAAATCATAACAAAAGAAGTTTGGAAAGCCATATGCAAATTACAGGTTGGTTTTCGGTGCTGGAATTCGCAAATCGTGCAAAAAAAATTGATTTTTCGGTCTCTGTAGTTTCAACACTTAAGTATTGGTGGCGAATTCTCAGGTAGGATTTTACAATATTAGTTAACCTGAATTATACATAAAACTTCAGTTCCTGCCGCAAACAGAATGAACTCCTCTTCCACTACAAAGACCAATTTGTTGATGCTATTTGGGGAAATCTATTTCTTGCGAATCATGCAAAACATATAAATATGGTTGAACAGTGAGTGTCTGAATATTAAACATGCACGTATATAAAACAGCCACTCGGATTTAAGGGTTAAATAATATATAAAACACTAAAATGAGAAATAGGATCTCTACGCAACTAAATCAAATTATACGTATAACTTTGAGAGTTTCATTGCTTTGACTCTGAGTAAAATTGTCGTCTGCAATATGATGTCTTATGCGGTTTGGTAGGTAGGTACCAACGTTTCGAATAAATTTTCTGCTTCTCTTATAAGGTAGAAGATTAAATGGCGCGGAAAAAGGAAAGGACTAGTGGGGGGGATAGACGACAGGAACCGCCCTATATTTCACCTTTTGCACTTTTTCCTCTGAAATTTATATGACCTCTTTTCCTCCTTAAATTCTTGTCTCGCAACTTTACTTGCAATTTTGTTTATCTTGCCTCTTTTTCTTTCCAAAAATATTAACCCTTTTAATGGCCACAGCTTTCAAATGTCTCCTTCTTCCCGTCCGTTTCTGTCCACCATTTCCCTACATCTGTACGTACTTTGCTGTGTGGTGTAGCCTTCTATCTTGAATATGGGGGTAGAAATTTGTTCCTAAACCTTTGATACCTATATGCTAAACTGCAAGACGTCACAACTTACGAGAGAGTAAGCTTAGACTCCAACATTTTCCCCACTAAATAAATGACCATTACAAAAATTTAGGTCACGTATACCTGTGAGTCAAATTTTACGTCATATATTTATTTTGATAAATTTGGTAAAAAGTTGGAATCACTAGTCTACCAACAACTGCAACAACAACAAGTAAAGTTGGTAAAAGTTATTTTCAGAACATAGAATGGGTGTCCAACTTTGTTCAGATCCAAGGGCCGACCGAGGTGTTAAGTGACAATAACTGCGGATCTAATATTTCTGGCCCCTAGCAGCGATATGTACAACCCCGATCGACCTCACATCCGTGCGTAACATGCGAAATTATCTCCCCGGAGCGCGGAAGGTAATCCAGCCATCTTCTGCCCGTACCTCCTGGCTATGACACCACTGTCTCTTCGTTAATTGGGGAAACTACAAAGCAACTGAGCTGCAAGCCTGCCTTTCCTGAAAGGTGCGCAGTTTGAATAAAATCTACCACGCATTAAATTATTTTGAAGCATGCATATAACCTCTTTAAGTTTAAACCTGGAAACAAATGCTACACGTATAAAAATATCAAGTTCTCCAGTATCTTCTCTTTTTCTTAAGTTTATCAGTAGCTCCTTATGTCTTCTTCTTCGTCTTCACGTCCCTTCTCTCTTTCCTTCTATATACCCTTCAATAACATGTTTTATAAGGCAGTTCCTATGCAAGATGTGACCAATCCACCTAGCCTTCCTCCTTTTTATTGTTTGTATGATATTCCTCTCCTCCTTGAAACTATGCAATATTTCTTCGCCCTTCACGAAGTATTTCATCCAAAAACTGTACAACATGATAATTGTTATGAGGTGAAGCACCCTTTTATTACAAAAATGTGGTGTCCCACCTTCCATATACTTGACAGATTGCGTAATTTTGAAGCATGTGTAGGTAAGTGATGCCATCGATCGTGTCATGAATGAAGAAAAAGGGTTCAAAATTTTGATGAGTTTCGGAGGTAAAACTGAACCACTTTCCCAAAAGCGCCTTTACACTGTAGCAGGTGAACTCTACTGACGTTACCACAAAATGTTGTGCTCTTTGTTCAGGAGAGATCACGTTTCTTATAGTGTCTCTGCTATACTTGGGAATCTGGAACAAATGGCCACTAATTACTATTTCAAACTTGTTACGTTACTGCACAAATATGCGTGCCTATCCCATATCCTTCAATATGTGATTTAATGGCCAACGAATTCCCGCAGCCTATTCTCAGTTATTCTCAATATGGTTTTTTATTATTATACAATTCCCGGTATGTTACTGTTGACTTTATTAAAGGTCATAACAATTTCAACGTTTTAAAAAACAATTGACTCACGAATTTAATTTTATGATACTTTAAACTCATAAGTAGCAACCCACAGTAAAAGTGTATCTCCACTGCAAGACCTTCTGGTTAAGTTTGTTGAGTTAAATAATAGCTGTGAATTTTGAGAACCATAAGACAAGCATAAACACATGTCTATGGGTAAAATGCTAAGTCTATAATGTTAAAATAGAGTTACAAATCTCAGCCACTTTCATTTTAATAGCTAATAAAATGGCCAAGGCAACTCTCATTGTAAATAACCAACAACACACTTCACACTTCAAACATTGTTGAAGATTTGTCTTTGTCGCCCTTAAGCTATTCTTACAATGATGTGGTACATACCAAACCATCTGCACTGTTGAAGGTGGCTCGAAGAATATCTTTTCCCGCTTTCCTTCCACGTACGTGTCTGTTTCTCTCCTATTACTATTGTCGGATTTACCACACTTTTCTCTTTCTTTTCTCATTATCAGAGGGCCCATACGGTAGTGAGAGGGACATGTGAAAATAAAAAAGCACGCACATTTCTTTCGTTATTTGTTCTACATCCTATGTTCGCGAATTCTTGTTAACTTTCTTTCATCTTAACATAGCCATTTATTTTCCTACAGTTGCTTTTTTTTCTCTCTTCTGAAGAATGGCTACTCTATTTTCGGAGTAATTCGTTTTGTTTCTAACAAATCATAGTCCTACAATACCCCAATCTGCTCTGTTTAATTCAACCTCGAACAAAATTCTTCGCGTTTTACAACATTCATATGGCAGCTATTATCACACGGCCCTGTTAGAGTTTTATTTATTTCAAATACGTGACTTAGCAAAAGGCAAATCCAAATATTTATAAGTACTAAACAAAACATTCATCCACTCCAAGTATACTATTTATCAGCTAGAAATATATTTAATTCTACGCCTACAATAATTAAGTTACGTGCTTTTACAGAATGATATATGGTGTTATGGCAATTTACAATACTATATAGTGTTACAATACTTTTCTTTTATGGTGTTAAATACAGAATGACATGCTCACTTATGTACATGAATGCTGTGCTATTATGGAAAGCGTTGTGTCAGCGACGCAGTAGTTTTGTCCGGACGAAAATGCAGCTAATCTTTGCAATTATACCAACAGAAAAACATGTCGCTACTTCCTACATAGAACATAATGTGCATTACCTTACTCATCTAAAAAATACCAAGAAATGGTTCTGCACGATAATAATAATTTATGAGGTCCTCAACAGGTATTTGTAAGAAATAAAAATGTGCATTACATCAGATTAAACCGGTATACTTATACACAGAATTCCACCAAACAATGAAATTTACAACGTACAACCTCTCTTATTTGTCTGCAGAATACGTAGAAGCTGTTTGCAAGAACAGATTAACATACGCAAGAAAGACTAGTGCCCCTACCGGAGTCCAATTAGACTATACACAGCACAAATCTGTCGGAGAAGTTGCCGCTGAATCACGGCGTAAGCTCATACGAGTATAACGTGAACCATAATACAGTCGATATATTTTTAAGATGATTCATTCATTCATTCTGTAGTCTGTCTTACGACAGGTCCGTAGCCTCTTCCAAAGCGAGTTCTCCACAGGGTGCGCTCTAGTGCTTCCTCTTTCAATTTCCAGTATCGCTTCTTTTCCTTAAGGTCATCCAGTACCTGCTTACGTCTTCTCCCTCGTCGTCCCGTCATTTCTATCCTTCCTTCTAACTTTCCTTCAATCACGTGTTTCAGAAGGCAGTTTCTACGCAAGATGTGACCAATCCAGTTAGCCTTTCTTCTTTTTATTGTATGTAGGATATTCCTCTCCTCCTTGACTCTGTGTAATACTTCTTCATTTCTCACACGATCGGTCCAACTGATCTTCTCCATTCTTCTCCAGCACCACATTTCAAAACTTTCCAGATACTTCTGATCTGCTTTCCGAAGTGTCCACGTTTCAGCACCATACAAAGCTATGCTCCAAACGTAGCACTTTACTAGTTTCTTCCTTAAATTTAATTCCAGTTTGCTGGTGAAAAGATTTTTCTTCTTGTTGAATGCTGCTTTTGCCATGGCAATTCTGGATTTAATTTCACGTGTACACCTTGCATCACTTGTTATCATGCTACCCAAATAATTGAAATATTCCACATTCTCCAATTGTTTTTGATCTATCATAATTTTCATTGGGGATGGTTGCCTTGAGATTTTCATTACTTTAGTTTTTCCCACATTCATTTCCATTCCATAGCGTCTTCCAATTTCAATTAGTCTATCAATCATGCCCTGTAGCACCTTTTCTTCCCTAGCCAGTAGCACAAGGTCATCTGCATATTTCACAGTGCGAATTACTTGTCCTCCTATTTTGAAGTCTCCAAACCCTTCAAGAGCTTCCTTGGTAAGGTATTCGCTGTATAAGTTGAACAGAATCGGTGACAAGCAGCAACCTTGTCTAACTCCTCTTCCAATCTTCACACTTCTCGTCTCCCCTTGGTCCAGTCGTATTTTGACACTCTGTTCCATGTACAATTTGCTGATCAATCTTCTTTCGCGCCAGTCTATCCCAATTCCTTTTAGGATTTGCATTAATTTGGTCCAGTTGACACGGTCAAATGCCTTCTGCCAGTCTATGAAGCAAGCACACAATTCCTCATCTATGACCAAGGTTCGTTCTGATATTATTCTCAGCATCCCAATTGCATCCCTAGTTCCTTTTCCTCTTCTAAATCCAAACTGATCTTCTCCAAGTGCATCTTCAATTTTCCTCTCAATCCTTCTTCTAAGTATCCTCGCTACTATCTTTGCTGCATGAGCGATGATGCTGATTGTGCGATGGTCGCTGCATTTTGTAGCTTTGGGCTTCTTCTTTAAGGCAATCATTGTAACTTCAATAAAATCTCTGGGCCATTCTCCAGTTACATACATGCTGTTGATCATCTGTGTCATTAGCCTTAGACCACCTTCTCCCAACAATTTGAGTACATCCCCAGGTACATCATCATCTCCTGTAGCCTTCTTATCCCTCATCTCCTTGATAGCTTTTTCCACTTCACTTTGCAAAATATGAGGGCCTCTCTCATCTTCATCTACTTCATCTTCAGGTTCGATGTCTAGATGTTCTGGTCGATTAGCTCGATCGTAGAGCTCTGTGATATAATTCTCCCAAATTTGCAGTACTCTTCTCTGATTTATTATTATATTGCCTTGAGAGTCTTCGATGCCAATGTTTTGAATCCCATGGTTTTCTTTCCAACCTAGTTCCTTTGTCTTCATGTACATTAAATCATAACGTCCTATTCTTTGAAATTCTATGATCTCGTCGCATATGCTCTCCAGATATTCCTTCTTGGCGTTGTCCGTGGCTCTTTTCAACTCATTCCTCAGTCTTCTGTAGTTCTTCCGTCCTTCTTCATTGTTGATATTCTTCCATTTCCTTCGTTCATCCATTTTACTGATCATCTCCTGTGTAATCCATGGCTTTCTTGCTCTCCTCTCGACTTTTCCAACCAAACCACTCATAGTATCTAACACACATTTCTTGATATTGTTCCACTGCACTTCCACATTCCCACTTTCACATTTGATTGCACCAAGCTGTTCTTCTAGTCTATCGTGTACTACCTGTCGTTGAGCATATAGCTTCTCCAAATCCCATCTTGGTTTTTTCTTGTGGAACCTCATGATCTTCTTCAATCTGGTGCAGATCTTTGCAACCAGTAAATTGTGGTCAGAGTCAATATCTGCTCCAGGCAGTGTCTGCACATCCTTCACACTGTTCCTGAATCGTTGTTTCACTAGTACATAGTCCAGCTGATATCGATTCCTATCTCCTGGTGATTTCCATGTGTACAATCTTCTTTTAGGTTTTTTGAACCATGTGTTTGTTATAACAAGTCCATTTCTTTCACAGAAGTCAATAAGCATTTGACCTCTCTGATTCCTCCTTCCCAGTCCATATGGTCCAACAGTGTTGTGATGTGCTTTATCTCCAACCACACTGTTCCAATCTCCCATTATAATCGTGTTTGTCGCACCCTTTCCATCCTCTTCCAGAATTTCTTCAATTATATCATACAACTCTTCCACTTCGTCATCTTCATAGTCCGATGTTGGCATATACACTTGCACTATCAAAATACTTACCGGTTCTGCCTGCAATTTAATAGCAATGATTCTGTCACTATACACACTCTTCTTAACAACACTTTTCACTACGCTTTTATGCACTACTATTGCTACGCCTCTTTCAGCACTGTCACCCCCGGAATAATACACTGTATAATCACCACTTTTTATTTCACCTTGACCCTTCCACCGCACTTCACTAACACCTAGCACAGACACTGCGTTCTTCTGCATCTCTTTCTTCAAATTTTCGAGTTTTCCTCCTTGATTCAAGGTCCTTACGTTCCAAGTGCCTATCTTGAAGCTGTTCTGTTCATTCTGTGTCTTCTGCTTTTGTCTGTATTCATTACCGCGTGGTGTCTCCCCTAGAAACACTCCCCCCCGGAGATCCGAATGGGGGAGTAGTTTACCTCCGGAATGTTTTGTCTCCAGAGGAAGCATCTCGCATTTGGCATTTGTCTCTGTTTCTGGAAGAGACTATCCAGGAAAAGTAATAATGTGGTAGTTTTTCCATTTGCTTTCCACATCGCAGTACAGCAGCCGTTCAGACCAATCTGGTCACGCCTGTTGCTACACGATCATGAACCATCTCGAGCATCATTTGCTCTGTGCTTCATGTCGCTACTGATGTCGCTGCTTCCGGCATCAGGGGAGCTTTTATTCGGTTTCCCATCTCCTAGGCATCTCTCTTCGTCTGATTCCTACCTTTTGATCTGTCCGGCTTGGGAGACCCTACTGGTAGCAATGCTACCGCCGGCTTAGCTCTCAGGGTCACTGGAACTCACAAGCCCCTCTACCACGGCAAGGTGAAGATACCAACAAAGATGATACTCCTTTAAAAAACACTTGCACATACAGTATACACAGATACATTTTCTTAATTCCTCCTATATGTTTCGGCGCTCCCCGGCGTCATCAGAGGGTGTAAACAACTATAAGTTTAAAACATAATTATGCTGGTTTACGAAAAGTATAATCTCATAGTACGGAATTGCTTAAGTTGGTTTTTTTAAACAAGACAAGCAATGTAAGTATAACGTAACACTGAGGCGCTTTCGCGTAACCGTTGCTGCCATGGAGAAGCAAGAAGTATTAAATATTCTGAGTGCGTGTCTGTAACCTTAGTTATCCAAGATGCAATGCGCATATGCAGTATTATATTGTCATCTGTGGCCTGTCTGGCTCTCCCGTATTTTTTCACATTATCTCATAAATGGCACAATTTTCGGAAAACATTTATGAAAGATGAAATTTGTGTTTTGATTTTCTCTACGACGTTTATCTAAATCATTTCTCATTCTAAGAAGAATTCAGTGAGATATTAGCATAAATGTATATGTCTTTACGTAAAGTACCAGTTATTCTTATCACATTTTAATGAAAGTTGAATTTTCTAGGCAGATTTTCGAAAAATTTCCAAATATCAATGTTCATGAAAAATCGTCCAGTCAGAGCCCAGTTATTCTATGCGGACTGACAGACAGACAGATACACATGACAAAGCTAGTAGTCGTTTTTCGCAATTTAGCGAAAGCGCCTTCAAGGAATTATATACTCATTACACGGAATGAGTAATATAAGGATGGTTTAATTTGATATTTATAGTAGCAGAGTTTCTTTCCTTTGTTCTAAGCAGAGTTACTTCAAAACAAAAACAGACCACGTTGCCCGAATTTTAGTGCATCGTCATGCCATATCGTTTTAAACAAAGTATGAAAATCCGCCTATTCTGAAATATCCTTCGTGACCTTAGTTAATGTCTCAACATAACACCGGTATAGTATAGAGAAGCAGATCATAACTTTTCTATATAATTCTTAGTACGCGGCACGTAATCCTCGTCTCATATTTTATGACGCATAAATTCAGAGGTTGAAATAGCGAAGTTGATAACTTCATTCAGACGCTAATATAGCGTGAAAACACACAAAGACGTAATAAAAATACATTACTTCCTGTAATAGTTTCTCGTGGAAGCGTTCTCCTTTAACAGGTGGTAATTACGTAACGTTTGAGATTACGACCCGTGTTAACACAACATACTTCACTCTAAATAAGGCAAATTATCACCTGGATGCTGGCAGATGTTCTGTGAAACCTTCTGTACACAAGCTTAAGATTTGTTATTCTGTCGTTATTTTATCGCATGCAGCAAGTTATTCTTTTAGGTATTAATACCTAAGCGAAATAGCAGCGGTTACAGAGAACAACCGACACTTATGAAGCAATCTAGAGGTACGAATAATTCGCTCGACACTGCAGCCGCGATTTTTGCCGATACGTTTTTTTCTAGATAGTAGCAAGTATTATACTATGAAGCCGCATTTCAAAAAAAAACTTCATGTTGTGTAAACTAAACGAAATTCTTATTTCAGAGAATCCCTCAAGAGTTATAATTATGACAGTAGATCGCAGAAAAATCATATTTTTAAACCACAGGTAGGTATGAAAAATTTCAAATTCTCCCTTTTAAATTAAACGGGCTATACACTGGTAATTGATCCCAGTGGCCGTGAGGTCTAAAAGCGTGGATCTACGGCCGCTCGTTTTCTGGGACTGCAGGTTCGAATCCCGCCGGGGACATAGATGTCTGTCTCTTGTGAATGTTATGTGTTGTCACGTAGAGGTCTCTGCCTCGGGCTGATCACTCGTCCAGAGGAATCCTACCGAGTGTGGTGTTTCTGAGTGTGATCTGAAGCCTCGATAATGAGGAGGCTGTGGCCCACTAGCGGTTGTCGTGCCATGGAAAAAAAATATGCTGGTAATTAAATGAATAAATAAAATAAGTTCAACTGGTGCATAAAAATGGATGTACGAAATATCGGTTAAGCAGTGTTCGTGTCAGTGTCAGTGTCCAGAGGTTGAGGACAGCTTCGCCTGTCGGTCCATGCAAATAATAGGTCTTCTCTTTCTCTATTAAGACGCGAACCGACCCTGTTCTTGAAATCTGTGTCTCAATATTAACTTTAAAACATAACGATATGCAAAACCCAACTAGTAAATGATTCTAAAAGTGTCAGATCTGTTCCACTGTGCAGCACGCTTGTACAACGTTCCGAGCTGTGCCAAGAAGTGGCGCGGTAAATCGTGCAATTCCTGAAACCCTCTGATCTTCCAGGTCTATTCGAGCCGTCACATTCTATTGCCACACTAAATGGCTACAGAAAGCAATCGGAGCCGCTTCTCTTTTATTTCACTGAACGGATTAACGCCTCGATCCCAATCACATGGTTCTATTCAATGCGAAGGGTGAAAAGTGTAAAAAAAAGGAGGAAGCCTATTGGATAATTGGAATACTGTCAATAGTATTTTATGGAGCAACCCAACTGAGCGCCTCTGTGGTGGATTGTCGGAAGTGGAATATAAAGCAGGTTCAATTTACAAACCTGCCGTTTGCTTCCAGACCGTCAGTCTTAAGAGGTTAATTTCACCTCCATTGCTCCGAAGTGAGATTAATGGCCTTGCACAATAGGGAGCGAACTGATCTATTGCAGAACAACAGAGACGTGTTAAGCAAGAAAATAAATTTGTATGACCTTTTTAAGACATGTAAATTGTGTAATTCAGCTTATTTGTGTATTTTTCAATACGCGTAACACTTACAACGAGCCAACTTCTCTATTCAATTAAAAATTCTTCGCTGTTGTTGCAAGCAACCTCACAAGCAACAGCTCTTCAGGAATCCTGCTCCACATTCTAACACTCTCATTTTCAAATACCTGCCGGAAGGACAATTATATTAAATTTAATATTTCCCTCTATCTCTGTCTTCAGTGCATAAGTAAGTTCGTGATCACGTCCTTCGATACACAGTTTTTCTTCAAACGCAATAATAGTCCATTCGACGTTACTAAATTTTAATATATCATTCATTATGTAGTCTGTCTTTCTACAGGTCCATAGTCTCTTTCAAAGCGAGTTCACCGCAGAGAGCAATCTAGTGTTTTGTCACTAAATGAATTTAAAGAACATAAAATACTGTGGGTTACTATATGACCACAAGAATTGCCGAAAATACAGTGTTTCTTAAAAATAAAACAATAATCAACCGCCACAAACAAATATATATTTTTTGTATTATATTACTACATCATGTATTCATCTACCTGTTTCGGATTACACAGAAGCCATCATCAGGCTGCATACATAAAATAAAAGATAAATGTTCAACAACTGTATAATATATATATATATATAATATATATATATATATAAAGGTAAAGTTAAAGCAATCACTGCACAGGAATGGACAGGCCCTGAGGGTTCCAGGGGGTTGAGGCTCCCAGAGTTCAAGACAAGGCACATGAATGTGGTAAGGTTGTCAGCCCTACGCACCGGCCGCCTTTACCCCCCAGGAAATATTCCTGGTAATCATTTCTGTTAGAGGCTGAGTCGACCCCAGGGCCATAGTGGGATGGAAGGATTATGTCAACGAAAAATTCCAATGACACCATCGGGAATCGAGCCCGTAACCTTTCGGCTTGTAACACAGTGTCTCAACCAACTGCGCCACCACATGCCCTCGAATTAAGTATATTGTTATATATTTTCATATTTCAGTAGTTAAACTTCTATCTTTATTTTATTATGCAGCCTAAGGATGGCTTCTATATAAGCCGAAACATGTAGCTGAATACGTGATATAATAATAATACAAAATATATAGCATGTTTGACGTTTGATATTGTTTTATTTTTGTTACTACATCAGAACGGTATCACTCACCTTCAAAGTATAGTGTTTCTACGTAAATAAATACAGTCGAACTCGATTATAACGTCATGAAGCGGACTGAAAATTTTGTGTCGTTATAAACGAATGTTGTTTTAACCGAGGAGTGTAACGTTATGGTTAAGAGTCAGGATTAATTGGTACCACAGAATATCTGATGCTATAGACAAGGTGTCGTATAAATCGATGTCATTATAATCGGGTTCGACTGTACAATTGCCTTCGGTTTCCCGTTATTATCAAAAGCAGCTGCTTTTAACATACCAAACATTTAATTACAGGGATGTTTGTATGATACTCAAATATGGTGGCTTGCGCTTCAGAACGAAATACGATAGGAAAGGTGCATTTCAAATTCGACTACTTCTATTTTAAGAACGCTTTACTTGCGTATTGCATACTTCTTAGTCTTAAAATCTTACTGCTGTTTACACAAAAGCACATTGCCACCAGCATGGGAATTCTTGGTTATAAAATTATCTGGCTCTCGATTGGTGTACTGGAGAGGCTATGGATGAAATTAGTGCTGGAAACAAAACAGGCTACATGAGCGCTTCTTTTTACACGTGTTGCGCTCCGCGTTTCACATAGCTGAGAGTTTGTCCCATATTCTGGGCGATAAACAGTGTTACAGTACATTATTTGATTAATTACCCAGTTGCATTAATCCAATACTGACATAGAAACGACGCGCCCGAGCTGCCTGCCAACCCAAATAAACTCAATTTATTCGAGTCACAGAGAGGTGGATTACTGGGAATGATCCAGTCAGTCAGAGTGCAACAGACAATCTTGTAGCAACTGCCTAATGAAATGAAATCAGCAAGGCTGCCTGGATGTTTACTGATACAGCTTGAAGAGTGCCAGTTTAGCCACTGATGTCTTCCGGAAGAACAATGCACGTGGACATCTTATTGACTTGGTGTTCCTGGCAGTACAAAAGCAATACATTTAAACGTCACGGCACCATTCTAAGCATATATTAAGAACGTGAACTACAGTGTAAGTATAACTCGGATAAAATATAAAATGATATGATTCGATCAAATATTTGCCCGTCAGTAACTGGGTATACAAAACACTGTAACATTTGTGTTAGTGTTAACAGTGCGAAGAGCAGGAAACGACAGCGCAGCAAGTGTCACTCAGTTAAGCAAGTTACGCAAGGTGTATTATATTCAAGAAGTACACTAATTACACTTTATAAAACAGCTCACTACATGTACGGAAGATAAGTCGTAATTATTTGTTAACTTAACGATGCCGTGTTAAATAGACAGATATAGTCGTATGCTTTGTTTTTAAAGGATTAGGTAAAGTGTCTGTTTAGGCTACCTTGTGAGTGATTTGTCCTCCATTTTCTACCTATAGCACTTCTTTTCCGAGAAACAAGAAATGTTTTAGGAGTCTCTCAATAATAATCATCTGCAAGTTATACCAGCGACTTTCATGGAGTTTACTGTAGAATTCATAAACAGTAATAAAAATAAAAACACGCATTTTGTTACTAACTTATTGTATCATATGGAATTAGAGATCGCACGTTAAATGTAAATACTTCAATAGAAAAATGTAGAGGAGAACAACCGTTATTTATCTTTGAGTAGATATTATACCAACATTTTCGTGGAAGAAACGAAGAAACGCACTGGAAGCCCTTAAAGCAGCCCTTTTTCAGCGAAAATTCAAAATTTACGCTTCCTTAATAAGAATCATATAGCGCAAACATATCATATCACAAAATCTGTTGAAAGGACATAATAGCTGAGCAAGTGGGTGCATTAGGTAAACAGACGAAAGGAAGAAAAGGCAGATAATACGAAGAAAAATTTTTCGTATGTGTGTATATACAGAAAGTGTTATTAGGACCCACTCGCTCCTCCTCACCCCCTCTACAAACGTTCCGTATTCCAGCTATCTCCGATTTTTATCGATTACTTTTCTACCGAAGTATTATCTAGTGTAAAAAACTCTAACGAACAAGCCGCCGATCAGTTTGTTACTTAGCCAGCGTAATTACTCCTAAAAGGGGAAAGTATCCACGTTAAATAAATTCGCCCGATCGGTTGACATAAAAGTAACTGCAATACAGTGGTGCCAACATAGGAAATACTGTTGTTCAGTCGTCCACTTTAATGTGTTAGTTTGCGTGTGCGAAATAATTAGCATGTTGATAACACTGTAAGATAATACGTCAATATAGAAAGCAAACAAAATATTTACGGTTTTTTTATGCTTGCTACATATGCTAATTTGTCTGTTTTGTTTGTCGTTGCGACCAGAAATTTAGGTACATTCACGCTTCCGCTTAAGCGTGCTGCCTGTTAGAAGTAGGATCATCTGCTGAAGTATTACAACCAACATTTTGAATAATTCACTTTTCTCTATTTCCCGCTACACATCGCACATGGGTCAATTTCCTTAAAGCGAGGTTAGTCGTCGGCCTCCCATCGTGGAGGCCCGGGTTCGATCCCGAGTCGGTCCATGTGGGATTTGTTGTGGACAAAGTGGCACTGGGACAGGTTTTCCCCCGAGTACTTCGGTTTTCCCCTGTCAATTTATTCCACCGGTGCTCCATTACTTGTAAAAAAATGAAAAACAGATCATCTTTCTCTTCATCTTCATCACAAGGGTTGCAAAATAAGCCTTAAAGCTGCGGTGCGTCCGTAGCACCTGCTGTGGGGCCCTTCTCCACTTGTATGTCGGTGTTTGTACTGCAGTAAACACCATCTCCCCTCGATGAGCAGAAAGTGCTTCTCTGATTTCACATCACAAACTGGCGACGCGAAGTGCTCTGACCAAGACTCGCTCTCAGCACACTGAGTGCTCTCGTCGGTTCAGTACCCTTCTGTGTTTTGTGACGTGGACAGAAAGCCCTTGACAGCTGACAGACGTAGCCCAGTGTTGAGACAGGTGAATTGCTAACGAAGGAGTAGTTTGTTACGTGTGTTCAATATCAGCTGGATGGGAAACTTTTATTTCAGTTGACGTCATACAAAAAAAAATCTACAATAAAATTTACTTCCGCTGCCAGTAATTTACCTCCCTCATTTTCTAAACAACAACAAAACGCGACCTTAATGAAGCCGCGAAACAAGTGCAGTGCTGTGTACTAATGAACAGATGAAAGATTAAAGCAAACCCTTGTTCACCTATCCCAGCAGCTTCTCATTAATTTGTCCCATTTCTCTACTTCTCCTTTTCTAAGCTTAAGAAATTTTCATCATAAAAGAGAGATATTTTCCCCACTGTCATGGCTGTGTATTCCCCATACCTCTTTACACGGATTACTGCAACAAGAACTCTGATGAAAGTAAAAATGGAAGCCAGTCTATGCAGTATTTCTCTTCATTTACAACATAATATGCTTCAGAGACCACCCAATCAGCGAAAGAATAAAAATTATACCTTCACTTCATTTCTAACTGATGTATCGGATGTAATATGCAAGGGTATTTATCCGAGGTAAACAAAGAGAATTAATTAAATTCTACATCGAAGTTCCGCCTCTCTGATTTCCAACAGAACTAATTTGCAACGTGCAGTGTCATATTACGTTGGGCCAATAACATCATTTGAGTCCTCATTTATTTCAACAAAATGGCATTTCCTAAACTATACGTTCATTAGCAACAGAAAAGTGTAGTCATCGCTTGTAGTATAGTTAGCCTATAATACCACCAGATGGCAAAATCACACGTGTCATTTCATCAGTTGAAAAAGGGGAAAAAAAATTACAAATTAAACATTAAGATCAGAAACTAGCAAAAGTCGTTTGTTTGTGATAAAAGTATTTTTATTTTGTGAAGGGCCCCGCAGCGGATGCTACGGACGCACCGCAGCCTTAAGGCTTATTGAAGATGATTAGTCTTCTTTTCGTTTTTCCAAGTAATGGAGCACCGGTGGAATGAAATTGGCAGGGAAAACCGAAGTACTACGGGAAAACCTGTCCCAGTGCCACTTTGTCCACGACAAATCCCACATGGACTGACCGGGTATCGAACCCGGTCGTGATAAGAACATACGAACAACAATGTTTATGCTACAGACGATTAATTCGGTAAAAATTGTTAAATAACTTAAGAAAACACGTGCGTTTTAAGAGTTTTCTTTTAATAAACCTGTGAAGACTAAATAAAGAGAGCCATAAGAAATAATACTAGAAAAGTAGAATAAATTAGAACTCGTGGGAGAAGAAAGTCACTTAATCAGGAAGGGGAGGGTCTCATTCTTTTATAATGACACCGGGCTTCGCCCGCTCATTTTTCTGCTAGGAGTAGCATGAATGTGAAGACGTTAGAACAAAGAGAAGTAAAGGTAAAGCAATACTGATGCGTTTATGTACAGCCCGTTCCGTTGCTTAGTTAGCCTACAAAGCTATCCCAGTTCGTAGTGGTTCGGTATTAGAGACGGGGAATTTTAATTTACTGTTTAATGCCACCAAGCGTAATTGGAGAAATTGGTTTGGTGATTTTGAGAGAAGTTGCTTAATTTGATAAATTTAAATCGGGAGAACTACATCAGAAGTATGCACAGTGATATGGAATTTGGAAATCGTCTCGGTATTTAAGCCAACGGAAAAGCAAGAAGGCCCACGCCGAGTTGGCCTTTCGCAGCGATTTTCTGACAAACTGACTTCTAACCAAGAGTCCGGCAAAACAAAAATGGAAAGTCCCTAAAGTTTCCGTAACATGCAAGCCGTTGCTTTATTACTAATTAAATTAAATGTCAAACAAAATGCAGTAATAATGGCATTAAATTTCGAAACAGCACAACATAATTATGTGTTCCTTTTCATTGTACCCCAGTTCCATCCGTATTCTTTGCAGTAGTCAGAGCAACATATGGGCCCTCAGCCTGGTCCAGTTTAGAGAATAGCTCAATACTGCCAATGCACTGGATCCTCTGGTACGCTCTCATGACAGGCATTGACTCCACATTACTTCCTAGGGGTTTTTGACTACTAAACTTCATATAAATAATACACAAAATTTAATTCCTACCTCACAGAGAACAAAGCCCGTATTAATTACAAAAAAACCAATCGGTTAATGCCGTTTAGGAATCAATAGCGGTTTTTTCTGAGGATCTTAAGAAACACATACATAAACCGCGTGGCAAAATGCAACATTTGATAACGTTACGGCATGTGTACATATTTCTATCACTAAGCTTTAAAGATTTAATATTTCATTAAAACAGTTTATCTAGAAGTAGGCAGGCTCTTACGATATCTAGGATATAAAATTTGCCTTCATTTTGTGAAACGCAGAAAAATATTATAAGAAATACACGTATCAACTGAAGTACCTCAGCTTTTTATTGGCGAATTTCCTTACACCAGTCAACGAATGCGCCTCTTTGAAGCGGCTTATGATGAAAAAAATCGAAAGGACCTTTTAATTCATAACCAACAAGTAGATATAAATGGATCAAAGATTTCTATAGCAAAATAAATCTGGGATCGGATTACGAACGTACACAATCATTGCTTTATATGTACCTATACTATCCGGCCTTTCACTTCATTCATCCATTCAATGACTTACATTATAATTAATGGTTCACTTGATTAAGTATAAATGACCGGACTATAAATAAATTTCAAATAAATAAAAAAACTTTTGAGGGTCTTGGCATGTTCTAAAGCTCTGTTAGGAAATTGAATGTTCTGAGGCACAAATATGACAACTTTACAACAAACAGGATCGGCTTCTGGACAGAGAATTAAGCAACACGCGACGACTAAAGTACTTCTTACACAGAACCAAGATTAAATGCGAAGGCATCGACTTCCTAAAGCTATCTGAGCAAGGTAGGGTGGACTGTATAGAAAATGATTTGTTAAGAATTACATACCCCAAAAGTTAATTCACAGCTAATACATTCACTTCTTCCTCGAAGCCAGTCGGACTATAAGAAACAATTCTTACACCCACAAACCGGCAGACAACGACAGGAGCAATCTAGAATTACAATCATAATTGGTGATAGCTAATTTAACGGGTTTTGTGACCTTAGCCTGTACAGTTACAGTAGAGGCCTGAATTTCCTGCTATATTTCCACATTATTAAGCCAAGTGTTCAAGAGAAAATTGTTAATTTTAAATTGCTTAATTCAGAGGGGTGTCGCCTATGAAAAGCCTCTCTTTTCCAAGTCAGTGTCTTTTTTCTTCGTCTGATCTTACCAGAGCCTCATTGTCAGTACTCTTTTCTTTCAAGTGTAATGGATTGCGATTATCGTCAGCAGCACAGACTTCTCTCAGTTCTGAGACATTGCTGTTTAAGAAGAGATACTCACGGATTGACGACACTCTGTCGTAATTTAGATTGAAAATATCTGTAGAATCTCATCCTCCCTCAAATTATTATTATTCATACTCTGTTACATATGGATTTAATTGACATGAACTTTATGATAAAACAGCCTATAAACAAGTTTATTTACAAATATCCATAAGATTTAAAAAATTGTTAAAAAAGAGCAGAATTGGTTCTATGTCAGCATTATCCTAATTAAGTACAGGTAAAGTCGTCCCGGTTCTTAAATAAGCATCACGTTCTAAAGTAGTATGGGGAGTGGAGGTATATCTCCACTAATTTTTAATCTTTGCACTAGATAGAGGTAAATTCCCAGCCTTCTGCACCGCTGTACCCCAGGCAAAGTCACTCCTATGCCCACTACACACGAGGCTAGGTATGGCCCAAAACCGGTTCGAAAGCACTGTCAAAAAGTAAGTCCCTTATTCCTGACGGGAACAGAACTCCGGTCAACCACACCGTAGCATACTCAACAAATGACTGAACTATTCCTTTAAACATTTTAAATCTAAAGTCTCAATAGAGTATCGTTTATCAGAATGGTTCGTGAAACTGAAATCACGTAACACGAAGCAGGCCAACACTTCAACGCCGTCTGTTGATGACACCCAAACAAAGTTACTCTAAAACAATTGCGAGCTCTAACCCCACAAGGTTTACTTTGCACTTGCATTGCCACTATATGAGCCAGTCAAATTATATAAACCGTTCTGAATGAGAGCAATAACGAAGTTAACACTGTCAAGTTTAAATTATGCATACAATATTATCAAGGGAACTGTGCAGCACGTGACGGGGAGGGCTAGCGCTCCTAGCGGGCTGGACACCAGGAAGTTGCAATGAGAGCACTGCTCGGAGACCAGGCACATCCGAATCTGAAGGAATAAGGAAGCCAAAAGGCAATAGTTCATCTTTTCGCCGCATTCACAGTTAGCTTTTTCGTGTAGTCGTAACAAATTATTATTATTATTATTATTTACTGCAATTGGGTTTTCACCCGGTGGCAGTAGTCCTTACACTAGTACACACAATACAAATGTTTTCACCCGGTGGCAGTAGTCCTTACACTAGTACACACAATACAAATGTTTTCACCCGGTGGCAGTAGTCCTTACACTAGTACACACAATACAAATGTTTTCACCCCATGGCAGTAGTCCTTACACTAGTACACACAATACAAATGTTTTCACCCGGTGGCAGTAGTCCTTACACTAGTACACACAATACAAATGTTTTCACCCGGTGGCAGTAGTCCTTACACTAGTACACACAATACAAATGTTTTCACCCAGTGGCAGTAGTCCTTACACTAGTACACTCAATACAAATGTTTTCACCCGGTGGCAGTAGTCCTTACACTAGTACACACAATACAAATGTTTTCACCCGGTGGCAGTAGTCCTTACACTAGTACACACAATACAAATGTTTTCACCCGGTGGCAGTAGTCCTTACACTAGTACACACAATACAAATGTTTTCACCCGGTGGCAGTAGTCCTTACACTAGTACACACAATACAAATGTTTTCACCCGGTGGCAGTAGTCCTTACACTAGTACACACAATACAAATGTTTTCACCCCATGGCAGTAGTCCTTACACTAGTACACACAATACAAATGTTTTCACCCGGTGGCAGTAGTCCTTACACTAGTACACACAATACAAATGTTTTCACCCCATGGCAGTAGTCCTTACACTAGTACACACAATACAAATGTTTTCACCCGGTGGCAGTAGTCCTTACACTAGTACACACAATACAAATGTTTTCACCCCATGGCAGTAGTCCTTACACTAGTACACACAATACAAATGTTTTCACCCGGTGGCAGTAGTCCTTACACTAGTACACACAATACAAATGTTTTCACCCGGTGGCAGTAGTCCTTACACTAGTACACACAATACAAATGTTTTCACCCGGTGGCAGTAGTCCTTACACTAGTACACACAATACAAATGTTTTCACCCGGTGGCAGTAGTCCTTACACTAGTACACACAATACAAATGTTTTCACCCCATGGCAGTAGTCCTTACACTAGTACACACAATACAAATGTTTTCACCCGGTGGCAGTAGTCCTTACACTAGTACACACAATACAAATGTTTTCACCCGGTGGCAGTAGTCCTTACACTAGTACACACAATACAAATGTTTTCACCCGGTGGCAGTAGTCCTTACACTAGTACACACAATACAAATGTTTTCACCCCATGGCAGTAGTCCTTACACTAGTACACACAATACAAATGTTTTCACCCGGTGGCAGTAGTCCTTACACTAGTACACACAATACAAATGTTTTCACCCGGTGGCAGTAGTCCTTACACTAGTACACACAATACAAATGTTTTCACCCGGTGGCAGTAGTCCTTACACTAGTACACACAATACAAATGTTTTCACCCCATGGCAGTAGTCCTTACACTAGTACACACAATACAAATGTTTTCACCCGGTGGCAGTAGTCCTTACACTAGTACACACAATACAAATGTTTTCACCCCATGGCAGTAGTCCTTACACTAGTACACACAATACAAATGTTTTCACCCGGTGGCAGTAGTCCTTACACTAGTACACACAATACAAATGTTTTCACCCGGTGGCAGTAGTCCTTACACTAGTACACACAATACAAAAGGACATATAAATATACATAAAAATAACAATACAAAACAAACTATACACAATTACAAAACAAAATACATACAGTAAATACAAGTACACACATTAGAACACCGTACACACATTAAAAAACATCCACACCTTACAAAAGCATCCACTCCTTACAAAAGCATCCACACCTTACAAAAACATCCACACCTTACAAAAACATCCACACCTTACAAAAACACCCATACACAATACAAAAAAAACACACACGCACATTACAAAAAACACCCACACATTAATTAATTTCAGTGCGTTAGAATATCCTCAGTATAAAGTCAGACCAAAGTACATGATAATTATATCCCCCAAGAACTTAATTCACTTCACTTGACTTCGAAACCAAAGCACTTCACTTCACATCACTTCAACCCCTTCACTTCACATCCCTTATTTTTATTTAATCCCCACTTAAAAATCCTTAGCTTGTAATGACTTTCTTGACCCTTTTTCTAAAAGTGCTTAATTTACAGGGGAAATTCGCTAGTACGCCTGGAGGTATTTGGTTCCAGCTTCTTATGGTCCTATTTACAAAGGAATATTTACCTGCATCTGGTCTTTGTTTCTTAGTCCTAATTTTCCGACTATGATCGTCCCTACCCAGGTAGCATGGTTTTAGCAGTCTATCCCCTATCGTTTTCCAAGCCCGTCCCCCGGTGTATGCTTTGAAAAGGGCGCATATTCGGGATATCGCTCTACGCTGTGTCAATGTTTCCCAAACCGATTTATTTGTATTATTTGCAAATTTTGCCGCTCTCTTCCTGCAATCTCTTCCACTATCGAAACTGCACCGTAGAGGTGTAACGAAGCTGAATATGGAGGTGTAATGCAATAACAGAAAGATGCGCGACAAAGCTGGAATCTGGGTGGACACACAAATCTAGGAAACTAATTTTGCGTCTTCAAGAGACGGTAGTAAGCCTTTCGAAACCACCTTAGGCACAGCTGCTTTGACTATTGCACCTAGGAGACGATTTTCTGTTTTACTTTCCTGTCCGTTTCTGTGGCCTAATACCTGTTGTTACTCGTTTAAATAGCAGACAACAACGAGGTAGTGGCAGGCTGTGACCAGCTGTCATGGAGAAGGCAGAGACCACAGGAGATATTCACGTGGGCGGAATTCTTACTATTCACGTAACATTACGTACTCTTTCAAAATTATTTATTAGCATTACAAGTTGATGAAGATTTATTCTATTGTGTAATGACGTCACTGCTGTACTGACATAGGTTCAATCTTCTCCTCTGCCGTAAGAAACCAGATCGAAACAGAAAGTGGACAGTTTGAACAGTACTGCATGTAGAAAAAATTATTTCGTAATTTTAACTTATAAATCGAATATTTTTTTACGTGCGACATCCCGAAATGTAAAGTAAAATTTTACATTTTCTGATTAATTAAAAAAAGCCAAAGCATGTTGCAATATAACACACAATAAGATACAATTATTTGTGATTGGCTGTTCTTATTTCTCCATTGTCGCTTATAAATGAAGATTCTTCTATTTCAGAAGGACAAGGAATAAAGTAGTAGGTATAGAGATTTGGCTACAGGCTGAAAAATCCGAAGTTCTAATACCGCAGGGGCAAGAGATTTTTCTCTGCTCCAAAACGGCCAGACCGCCTCTGGGACCCACTCCACCTCCTACGCAATAGATACCGGAGTTCTTTCCCGGGGGATAAAGCGGCCGGGACGTCAATTTCACCACTCACATCCATTTGGCGTCGAGTTTAAGAATAAGTGGAGCTATACCTCTACATCCTCTATACGCCTTCATGGCGTGGACAGGGACAGCTTTACCTTTATCTGTTTCAGAATTACCTCAGTTTTCTAGTGATTAGGGTTCAATTTGTTCCTGTGCCATGTGAAACCAAATGAAACAAAAGAAATGTATACTCGAACAGTAAATGAAAAATTACACCCATCATATCTTCCATAAAATACAATCGTAAAAAAGCTACGCCACTGCGCTGTAATCGCAAGTTCCACTCACGCACATCGCACGAAATTTTATTCGGATATTTCTGCGTTTCCCTGTTATTGATAAGGCACTGAAATGTACTGATGCTCCGCCCAAAGAATCATAAGGCACGTACAACAACTTCGTTGCCAGTATTAATTCTGGCTCAGAATAGATCAAGAAGTCTTATCCATGTAAGTAGGATAAGAAAAACCTAGGAACTTTTATACCTTTATTTTTCTTTCTTAAAAGGAGCAAACTTTTTAAGTTCAGTCTCGTTAATCGATATTTTTGTTTAGATTCCGAATCAAAATATTAGTTTTAAACCCCTGCCTATAAAAGCTGCCTTTCCTTTTTCTAATTGAGAAACTTTTCTTCGTTTCGAACACAAAGCAGACCAGCTTCTTTCCTAAAGGAATCAATACCCCAGATACAACAGTCCTATTTTACAGAGGGTTTCAGGATAAGGGCCGTATCACAGCACAGTTCGAATCTGCTTAACTTCCTGTTCGTGCTGATATCCACCTGCAGGATTGCGATTCCAGCAAGCATTCTTTAAGAGCCTTAAGGAAAACTTCATCCACGAATTATGGCAGTGGAAACTTTACATTTTATAACATTTAATTGTATAGAAGTCTACATTTACTTCTAAGGTGTTCTGGGGGAATCGCTAGAAACTTACATGCAACATTTCTTAGATATCTTGGTGACAAATCTCGTACAAGATCTCAGGGTTCGGGCGAGTTATTTGTTTAATTATCTACCTAATGACAAGTGACTGCAGTGTCAAAATGAATGATACAAACTGTTGGAGGTTATGTTTTGTTTTGACTCTTTTGACAGTCATAAATAGTGGCATTAGAACGCACAACCTACTAAAATTAAATCTGTTGAACAGTTTTAAGTTTAGGCCGCAATATAAAATGTCATTGTAATACGCTGTGTAATTCCGGATATTCCAAGGTTCGCGGGTTCGATCCCGACCGAGGTCGATGGATTTTTAAGGGTGATAAAAATCCGGAGCACCACTTCCTTCGGAGGGGAAGTAAAGCCTTCGGTCCCATGTCGTAGGTTTACGGCATGTAAAAGAACCTTACGGGCATGAATAGAGATGTTTGGTAAGCTAAATTCAAAGCCTCCATTTCTCACCCAAGTCTCCTGACTGCCTGCCAGATGGCTCTGGCTGTCACATCAGGATCGATAGGACAGTAGCGCGGCCAGTTGGTCAGTCACCAACTGCCACGAATGCGCACGACTTAGTAACCTCGGAAAGAGGAGGCAAGAGGAGGCCTGAACCCATATAGGGCTGTTGAGCCATGGTTATTATATTATTATTATTATTATTTCGGATATTAAATGTACGACAGAAGAGAAATAAAGAAAGAAAGAAAAAAGCGAGACAGACAGAGGCAGTCTCCCCATTATGCGATAATTTTGTGCATTTCTTTCAAAAAGCTCATACTCATGAAAAATATCTGTTTGATTAAATAGAGGTATGTCGTAGAGAATATATTTAAGACAATATTAATACCAATCTTACCATAAATTTAAGAAAGTTAATAATAAATACACTTTAAATAATTTTGTCGCAAACAAAAAAAAAACCTGTCAACATTCCTTAATGTTTTGTTCCAGTCTGCTATTCGTGGTACACTTCATACATTATAGTTGGCCACAGCAACTTTCCTGTCACTCTCCACACCACTGATTATCATTCTCACATACCGTTCCATACTACGTAACATCCACGTGCGACATGGTATTTAAAAAAACATATGAAGCGTAAGAATCCTATACGCCTATCGGAGTTGCTTTTCGAGTTTAGTGTATCTGTAAATATAAATTTCATGCGCGTGACAACCCCCTCTATTAATTCCGTATATTTCATTAGTGTCATGCAAAACAGACTAGACAAAGAAACCGCTTAATAAATTTCCCGTTTTGTGTTTTTCAAGCTATGTACATATAGGCTAAACAGAGGCGCGGTCCGTTGCAACGGGTCTTCCGAGTGGTGAGGTTTATATGACGGCAAAGAGAACTGGCACATTACGGCTGATTAATTAACGAATTTTCTTCCTCTTTGTCCTAAAAAACGCTTTATAAAATAAAAACAATATATAAACGTAAATACAAAAACACCACAAAAGTCCTTCATGATAAAATTTTGATAAGCATTTTTCATTAGGAAAAGCAAGCCCCTCCCAATATTGCGGTAACAATTTTATATGTTATGTGAAGATCCAATACGAACTTCAAAGGAAACTCGCCGTCAAATTAGAAGGGAAAATGATCACAAATTTTAAAACGTACTGGATGTGTAACACGCCTGCAGAGACTGAGAAAACATATGTGAAATATAAATTAGGATAACGATGTCCAGGGCGAATTCTGAAACGAGCAACAGCGAAAATCAATACATAATATTTACTGCTGGTGTAATATTTTCCGTCTAGTTACAAGCAAAAATTTTGGAAAGTAACATGACAAGCAGACTTCCGGAACTTACGCCATGACGACTGACAGAGAGCCGATATGGTGTAACATCACAAAGAACTGAACGTTCCTCCCTTTTCTTTTTAAGCAGCTACTGGATGACCTTAAGGAAAAGAGAAGATAGTGGAATTTGAAAGAAGAAGCACTGGATCCCACACTCTGGGGAATTCGCTTTGGAACAGGCTACGGAACTGTCGCAAGACAGGCAACGTAATGAATGACAAACTGTTCAGGCCTCAAAATTGAACGACAGCGCCCAGACCGATAATTTTATCACCACTATTTTGTCTGTAATACAAATCGAAAGTTCAGTAAATGCTGATAAAAGGCAGCCTAAATTAATTAACTTCAGGCTATAATAAGAGTGCAGAACCACGATAGCGTAGTGAACAGACTACGGTCTGGACGTCCGAGAAATCGCGGTTCGATTCTTATCAGAGGCAAAAGACTTTTCTCCAAATAATCCAGAACGGTAATGGAGCCCATCCAGCTCCTATTAACTTTGTACCTGGGGTCTTCCTTCGGGAGTAAGAAAGCTATAACGCGATGCTTATGATTCACCTTCATCTATCGTTGATGTTAAGGAGCACTCACTCTCCCATAACACTTAATGGCGTGCACATTGAAAACTTTACACTTCTATAATAAAACTGCTTATGCTTCATAAAGACACAACTTCCGCGTGTGAAGTTTACCGCAAAAAAAAGTACAAAGTAATGTAAACAACAGGTGTTGGAGTCTTACCACTATTGCAAAGCGGTGGCCTTCTTGCGGGTCCACAGACAAGGCCATGTTACTACTTTTATTGCCACTAGAGTTTAGTTCTCACGTTTCCACACCCTGCAGATCATTCAACTCCGTCCGCCTCTGATCTGACAGCACCGCCGATAAGGAATAGGTTTGTCGGAGTTTTCTATGCGTTTTTATCTTTGACAGGATGTCGAAGCACTAGCTATGAGGCGACCTTAGGGTATTGATTATATCATTCTTACGAGTATGTTACTTAACAATGCTGCATTAAGATTATGCAATTATGTGGGTCCAGTGAGCAAAACCGAGCAAGTTTTCCCAAGCGGAAACGCCTCTGACTAGTGTTTGGGAGGTGTCTTATTCGAGTTTTTCTCAGTCCTTCTATGTCATGGCTACTTTTTACCACGTCCTTCCCAATTCAATGTCACTTAAAACCCTACAATTTGACATTACATATTCATACATAGTGGGGAGCCGGGATAGCTTAGTCGGTATAGCGACTAACTAGGGGCTGGATGGTCCAGGGTTTGAAGCCGGTAGGGGCAAGAGATTTTTCTCTTCTCCAAAACCATCCAGACCGGCTCTGAAGCCCACCCAGCCTCCTCTTAAATGGGTACCAGAGATCTTTCCCAGTGGTTAAGCGGCCGAGACGTAAATTTGACCATTGACTTCCAACTAGAGAAAATTTTAAGAATGGACGGAGCAATATCTATACTTCCCCTCTATACCTTCAGGCGTGGAGAGGGACAACTTTCCTGTACCTTTTCCTACACATGCACAAAGAGATTGTTGTTGAATAAACCATAAATAAAGGCATAAATAAATGAATAAAATAAAAGAAAGTATGAATATGCCTAATATATTTGTTAAGGATCTCGGAAGTAGCTATTGCAGCCTATTAAACTATTACGCTGCAACTTTATAGACATCCAAGAGAGTCAGTTTTGTGGCTGAGAACGATGTCCACTAATTCACAAACACACATCGCACACGTTACAGCAGTGCTAACCATCTCTGTGGAAGGACAGTCTACATTCACCCAGTATTCTAACGTGTATCCAAAATATGTAGCTAACTTTGGTACGCAGTTTGTGCTCGTATCGACCTGCATTCATCTCGCCCGTCTTACTCCCTACTCTGCTTACTATGCCGCATACTCCTCTCGTTACCGGAGTCTGTGATTTTGGAACTACAGCAGGGAAAAAGTCAATTTGTGGAAACCAGCTGCTAGGGAGAGCGTCTGGTCCTGCGGTAAATGAGAAATGCGAGGGTCATGGAGAGGAGACAGACGATCGGAGCATATAGGTGAGCTGCAATGATCCTATCACTCACACAGCTGCCCCAATATTTAGATCATTCTGAACTGCAGTAACAACAATTTGAGGTACGGTTGACACCGAGAACTAGAAAAATGCTTTTAAAATTTGAGTGCTGCATGTAGGCACATAAACAAACGAAAGGGGAATATTTATAAAACACGCTACGACTTTTTACGCTGCTGGAAAAACAAAGACTTAAAATTGACAAGATATTAAACCTCTTATTGACCGAAGCAGTACAGTGGTAAAAAATATTCATGTTCGGATCGGAGGTGTGCTTTAGTGACTGAAAATGTACATTATATTCCTCAGTCTTTCTCAGGCAAATACACTTTCTTCACGTAACGCCTAATTAACAAAATCACACACAACCATCAGTACTGCATAAAAATCGTTGAACATAGCACATTTAAATAAATTAAGAAACTAATGTGAATCCTAAGGACAATATTCGGGAGAAAAATACAAAACAAATTTCTACCAACACGA
Organism: Reticulitermes speratus; assembly: GCA_021186555.1. Taxonomy (NCBI): domain Eukaryota; kingdom Metazoa; phylum Arthropoda; class Insecta; order Blattodea; family Rhinotermitidae; genus Reticulitermes; species Reticulitermes speratus. Next base: position 8,046,402 of record JAJKFL010000013.1, on the reverse strand, counting down.
GACGGGGAAACTGTACCAAATAGAAATTTTTTTTAAGGCTGGTTTATACCTTATCGATTTTCCTTCCAAATGACAATGTACGCAAAATACAACAATGCGTTAAATACAGCGACTCAAATGTTTCTCTACTGGAGCTGCCGTAGACATAAGTAATATCATTGTCGTTTGAAATATTTGATTGAAATGTCCGACAAGATATCGAGATAATTCTTCGTAAGACGTCCGACGGAATGTGGAGATAATGTGCACAGTGAGACGCCTGAAAAAATATCGACAAAATTCACCGTGAGAAGCGCGACAGAATATCGAAATAATTCAAAGTGTGACGCCCGACAAAATATCGATGAAATACCCAAAAACTTATCGAAATAACCGACTACGAGACGTCCAAAAGAACCTAGAATATTCACCGCGAGAAGCTCGAAAAAAAAATATCGAAATAATTCACCGCGAGACGGCCGACAAAATATCCAGATACTTCAGCGTGTGACGTCAGACAAACTATCCAGAATATTCATCTGAGACGCCAAAGAAATACTGAAACACTTTACCGTATTACGCCCGACAAAATATCGAGAACATTAATTGTAAGACGTCCGAAAAAATAAAGAGGTAATTCACCGTGAGACATCCGACAAAATATGGTGATAATTCGCCGTGTGACGCTCGAAGAAAATATTGAGATCATTCTCCGTTAGAGGCCCGAATAATATCGAGAATATATACTGCGGGACGCCCGACAAAATATCGAGATAATTCATTGTGTGACGCACGGCAAAATATCGAGACAATTCACAGTGAAACTCCCGACAAAATATCACCAATATTCACCGTAGAATGTCCGACAAAATATGGAGATAATTCACCGCCACAGTCCGACAAAATATATTACAAAGGCCGTATTTTCCTGCAGATATGTATACATTGGCTATGAAGCTGACGTGTTTGTCAATTCATCGCTAAATTTTTATTTTGTATTTAAATATTATAAGAATAATTATCGTTGTTCCAGACATTTCAAATTAAGCTTGAATGCATAAACCTTTTGCAAAATATGACCCTGTAAGTCACTTAAGAGTTTAACACTCTAGGGAAAATTTTGGATCTAAGCATCTCCCTCATTTATACAGCCCTGTGCAAATATACCTCGGCTAAATATAGCTTCGCCTCTCGGCAGGACGCCAAAGTTGCAGACAAAATAACAGCATTACAGCAATGCAGAACTTCTAGGTCTTTCTAAATTCCGCATCTTAGTTCTCAGCAGACAAGAATAACCATGACTAGAAGGGACATTACTGACCACATTCATTTTATTTTGCTACAGTTCCTTAAGGATTTAATAAGTTTCCCATTATCTACTACTTGGCCCCGGTGTGTCAGGGTGCTAATCATCTCATAAAAGAATTGTAAACTGCTTCCTAACCAATATCATATCTCCATAGTTTATGCGAGAAGATAAAACGTTATTATTATTATTATTATTATTATTAACATCCACCCAGTTTCTTCTCATTGCCGCAGCTGCTTTCCAAGAGATTTTTTTTCCAATGGCTCGACAGCCCCTTGGGGGCCTAGGCCGCCTCATTTTTTGAGGCTTCACGATCACACACTTTTAGACACACCACACTCGGTAGGACTCCTCTGTACGAGTGACCAGCTCGTCGCAGAGACCTCTACCTGACAACACACAACACTCACAAGAGACAGACACCCATGCCCACGGTGGGTTTCGAACCCACAATCCTAGTAAGCGAGCGGCCGCAGACCCACGCCTTAGACCGCACGGCCACTGGGATCGGCTTCCAATTATACGCGAACTTCTTTTTTCCTCATGAGACCTATCCATTGAGTCCTGCGTCTAAGATCGTCTGCATAAGTAATTGAGAGTGAAGCTTACTTTCATGTAACGACCATTAGAACAGTTACATTTCACTAATGTTATGTTTGCAATTGACAAAATTATCCTCATTTCTAACTCAATTAATCTCTTTTGGTCTATTGCAGTGTTTCTCAAAAAGTGGGAATTGTGACATTCTTCTTGGTGGCATGTGAGAGCTCAAAAATAAGAACTTCCATTAGTCATTATTACATACTAAAATATACAGAGCTTTAACACTACATTTCTTCGAAAATGATAAGATTTATTTTTCCTGTGGTGGGACAAACTTCGGAACAAAATTAATGGTGAGACGTAAGATACAAATGGCTGGGAATTCCTTGTCTAATGTACGTCAATACGTACGATATATGAAGTTTTCACAACGGTAATGATGAAGATTCAAGTCTTCCTCTACGTTACGGAGTTTTCACTGGTATACAGTCACCGCGGTTTCGGAGGAGTCTGAGTCAATCAATCCAATACGAGTCAAACAAGAAGCGCCACGTCTCTGGCTACAGCAAATTGTAACACACTTACATATGACAGTCACAGAGCAGATGGGTTTTCTACTCAATCGTTACTTTTTATTCTACGTATAAAAGTATACTTCACAATCGACAACGTAACCATAAATCCCAAAGCAATATACAGTGTGTCCACAAAGTCCCTTCGGGGTTTTTAAAAATTGTGGCGCGCAAACAAATTGAGCTAGCCACATGCGGTTTGCGCCAGATTACAGTGAAACTCTGGAAGTTTTTTACTGACCTCAGTAGACCTCGATGTGGGCTCCCTTGGTAGCACGGAGAAAGTCCAGACGATATTCGAGCTCTTGCCATGTTCTGTGGAGCATGTCCGATGGAATAGCCGAGATCGCATTCCTGATACGGGTCTTCAGGTCATCAAGTAATCTGTTGGCGGCAAAAAAACTTCCACGGTTTCACTGTAATCTGCCGCAAACCGCATGTGGCTAGCTCAATTTGTTTGCGCGCCACAATTTTTCAAAACCCCGAAGGGACTTTGTGGACACCGCTGGAATAGCCGAGATCGCATTCCTGATACGGGTCTTCCAGAGTTTCAATGTAATCTGCCGCAAACCGCATGTGGCTAGCTCAATTTGTTTGCGCGACACAATTTTTCAAAGCCCCGAAGGGACTTTGTGGACACACTGTATATATGGGACGTTACATTAGGTTACATGCTGAAATATAACAGAAAGTGTTTTATAGAATTGTGCTATATCGGCAATTCTTAATCTATACACAATAATGCACACCTACAGTGCCACCAAGGTGAATATAAAAATATAGCAAACCTGCGGAATTTTAAAATAGAGAAATAAGCACATCAGGTATACGAGTATATAGAAGTCGATATTTGTTTGTGATAGTATTACGAAAATCAAAGAAAATTTTAATAAAATAATTCAAAGAAAAAAGTTTTGCAATACCACTAATGTTCTGTAGGCTTATAGGTGCAGTGGAGATTTAAGAAAACAAAAACAAGAAGACACAAAGTGTCAGAAAACTTCTAAGGAGACATAATACTAGACACTTCAGTATATAATAGGTAATATTTTTCTTACCGAGCATGAATGTGACCAGACACGAAAATTTCTGGCTAGACATAAAGTATGAAAAATTGATGGATCGGTTTTTAAATGGTGTGGTTCTTGAAATCTGTGGTCTTCTGGGTTATTACACGGCGTCGTGTGGTAATTATTTACCGACGTTTCGGGACAACGTATCGGTCCCATCCTCACGGGTCAAGATTCCAAGTCCTTTTTTTTTCCTACTTGGAATCTTGACCCGTGAGGATGGGACCGATACGTTGTCCCGAAAAGTCGGTAAATAATTACCACACGACGCCGTGTAATAACCCAGAAGACCACCGATTTCATCAACATCGCGGCGGAAGCCTGAAATCAAGGTGTGGTTCTTGTTATGGTACAACACTTTACAAACTACTGAGAATATGACCTGAAACGAAGCATTTTGAGCACTTGTCGCTGAGAAAAAATTAAACCAATTTTATATTTGCCAAGTCCCAGACTGGATTCGAAGTGGTTACCATCCAAATGGATATACAAGCACAATAAATTTATATTAGTCTAAAATAAAAGAAATTTATGTGCACTCAATACGCAGTTTTCATTTACGCTACATGTAATCGGCATGTGCTTGCAGAAAGCATTTGGTATGTAGATTCAATTATTTTCCTTCCCACTCGCTCTTCGAACAAAGTCAACACGTTGCTTGAGTTTCTATCTACATCTTCAGCGAACCTCACACAAAACGTGTCCCATGGGACCATAGGGACCAGAACACTGGAGCCTAAACCCCAGTCTGTTTGAAAGCTACGCTCTTACGATTTCGAAAAGTGACGATTCAAATAATATAATGTAAGGAAGGAAAGGTCATGGCCGGTCCCTACTTGAATTTTCCCGTGCTCTGTGATAAGATCTCTCACGTATGGAGCAGCGTGTTGAGAGTCAAATATCTAAAGGCAACTAGGGGATGTTTCAAAAGCATGACAAAGAAGAGAAACGGCTTGTAATATGAAAAAGAGAAACACGACACACACCACCAACACCCGTCAACGTCCACTATGGTAAAATCGAATTATGTCCATATCGATTTATCAGACAAAATACAGTATGCATATAAAACACATAGGCTTTCTCCTTTCTATGTAAAATGATCGTTATATCTTGTTATTTTGTCCAAACGCAAGCAATCACACTCCGTGTTAAGAATGTTACAATGGACCAACATAAAACAAAATAAAATTCATACTGGGAGAGGTTACATTTACGTCTCATAATAAATTGTAGCTGCTGAAGTAGACCTAAGATTGTATCACTGTGGGCTATAAAATATAATTCCCTGTAGTGGCAGATATTTCATTAGTTAGATTAAATTATAATGCAACATCGTCTCTATAATATTTAAAACTATTATCCGTATTTAAAAAATTTAAGATATTTTTATAGCGCTTTTGTGAGTTATGATAGCGCGTAGTCTGGTAGGTTCGTACCAGCGTTTCGGACGAAAACACGCTTATTCTAACCTAAAGATGTAGGCAGTATTTTCGCCCGAACCATTGATACACACATCAGACTGCACGTCACAACCCAACTGAGCAAAATATGAACCTCTACCCCTGCTAAAACCTTAAGTATTTTCAAAAAAACGCTGTTACCAAGAGCAGTCAATTATGGGGGATTTAATCAGATGATTCATATTTATTATAAGAATTTAAAGATTTATAAACTAAATGCCAAGTTGCAAGATCTGAGACAACCACTGCAGTCTAGTTGAGGCATTCCTCTTTTGGGATTTTACGCGGCGTAAGTTGGGAGAAGCTTGTTGCCGACGTTTCGGGACAGCCTATTGGTCCCATATTCAAAGGCCAAGTAGTCGAGATGAGACAGATATGATGTCCCGAAACGTCGGTAACCAGCTGTCAACCTACGCCGCGTAACATCCCAGGAAAGTGGTGGCATAAGCATCAGGTTTCTGACCCTTATGTTACTTTGCTCAGGTAAACGACAGGGTCCAAGTAAAGACCTGAAAAGCTTTAAAGAGGCACATCTTACACAGAGCCTAGAAACATATATCTCTCGTTCATGTCAGCGCATACCTAAACACAGAATGTGTTAATAGGATGTGTCTACGCTATGCGTCAAGTTTCTGAAAGAGCTCATTCCAAAGCTTAATATTTTCCTGTCATGTTTCATTTGCACGCTACATTTAATCCGTTATAGCATTCGTTATAATCCGCAGTTAAACAAGGCGAAATGAGCCATGCTTCGCATCAGCGATGGATGAACGCCTCCACAAGTGGAATGCTCTCCCACTTCCGAACAGTAATCCGCAGATTTATGGTACGATACAGAATCATGGATGCACAGAGCATTTATTCTGCCAGTCAGTACCTTCTGCAATGTACACAAAATTTTACTTATATCTACATGTAAAATGGAAGTAAATACCACGTAACTTAAATATATGTATAAATTTTCAACTTTTTAAATAGAAATATTAGCACACTTCAGCAAAGTGATTTTATCTGCATTGTTACCGTTGAAAGTTATTCAAGCTGGGTGTGGTCTTTTTTCGGCACTTGCTTACAGAAGGGCTTAGAAAACTTAAGTTCGGAGCTACAAAGGGATGTTTTGCTGTGACATTTTGTAGAACCCAATTATAAAATTTTACGATGGGATGGATGAAGATATAAACAGTTTTCTTTTATTCTGTGGGACAAACATTGCTTCGGCCACCCCAAAATTAAGAGCCAGGGATCGAATTGTATCACAATAGAGGCGTGCTATAATGTCCGGCTGTAATGTAGGTCAGAAAGGGGATTTTGATGTTAGTCGCGGAAGAGGCAAGTGCTGTTGGTAGCGGCTAAGACGGACGTATACCAGCGTGCTGTGTGATAACAGATTGCAGTCAACCAAGTTACATGAGTGTAGATCAAGTAAATACATTGATATTAAACTTATTCTTACTATAAGACTGGCTAGACTTGAAGTCCGACTTAAGGAGCCTACAGTCAAATATTCCCTTAGGTGGAGCGTGCGAAACCTGAGCTAGATCGTTCTCTGTGAGCGTAAAGAAAGCGTCGGGCAAGCTGGAGAGAAAGACGGTAATAACATCGAGTTATTGGGGTAGATATATTCACATTCCCTCTTTCAGTTCAGAACACCGTATTCTGTTTTCTGCAAAACTATGTGGCAATGTTGACACTACATGTTCGTATATTGAAGCTCAATGTATCCAGCACGTGATTTGTGCCTTACAATTTTGTCAGAGTGAAACAAGATTCGAGATTAAGTTAAGAGGTTTTTACTGAAAGATTTTAGAAATGCCCGGGCTTTGAGCTACAAAAAGCATATTTAAAATGATATAGCTCATTTATCGACGTTTCATTTGCACCGTGTCCTTTAGTAAGACTCGCCAATCTATCAGATTTTTTTTTTGCTGCACATTCTACCCCACTTAGTCTAGAATATAAAAAGTACCGCCATAATATTAAGCTACTTAGTAATACACAAGGGGGTGTTAAAACCTGAAATCACTCCTGAAGTACATGACAAAGCCCTGCGGTACGATGTGGATGTGAGGAGATTATTGTTATTATTTTATGTTCTGCCTCTTCGCTACCCAGGATGTTCCCTCGAGAGAAGAGCGGTGATAAAGTCTACAGTTATTTGTTCAAAGTTTTTATAGAACTTTCAAAAACACAAATTAAAAACGATCAGGCTTCCGCTGCGGTGTAAACGAAATCTTCGCTCTTCTGGGACGCCACGCAGCGTAGATTGGTTGTTAGTTACCGACGTTTCGGGACAACCTATCGGATTTATCTTCAAGAGTAAAGCTTGCAGGTGTAGTTAGCATGCACACTGTCTTCCTCTTTCCACGGCCAAACTCCATCATTCTCGGTTCATAATTTAAGATTTCGCCTAAATTACCCTAACAAGCAATTCAATAGCACTAATATGGAGAGAAGATTCAAGTTTTAATTTAATATCGACGAATCTTCTGTTACAGCATTCAAATTTTGTTAAAGAGTTGGCTAAGGCAGAATGGTGAAGAAAGCCGCGTGACCTATTTCAGCGCACTATTCCGGCATTCGTTCGGAAGAAACTGTGGAAAATACGTAGATTAATACAACCCCTCACAAGAATTGTTGGATTGGCCGATATTTGAAGCGGATACACGCGAACTTAAAGTCAGATCCTTAATCTCGCCAAACTATTCACTATGTCAGTATAAGAAGTGTACTCTCCAACCCATAATGTGTGTACTTGTATTTACTGTATGTATTTTGTTTTGTATGTGTATGGGTGTTTTTGTAATGTGTGTACGGTGTTCTAATATGTGTACTTGTATTTACTGTATGTATTTTGTTTTGTATGTGCATGGGTGTTTTTGTAAGGTGTGAACGGGGTTCTTCTAATATGTGTACTTGTATTTACTGTATGTATTTTGTTTTGTATGTGTATGGGTGTTTTTGTAAGGTGTGGATGTATTGGTAAGGTATGGATGTTTTTGTAAGGTGTGGATGCTTTTGTAAGGAGTGGATGCTTTTGCAAGGTGTGGATGTTTTTGTAATGTGTGTACGGTGTTCTAATGTGTGTACTTGTATTTACTGTACGTATTTTGTTTTGTAATTGTGTATAGTTTGTTTTGTATTGTTATTTTTATGTATATTTATATGTCCATTTGTATTGTGTGTACTAGTGTAAGGACTACTGCCACCGGGTGAAAACCCAATTGCAGTAAATAATAATAATAATAATAATAATAATAATAATAATTCTGTTCTATACAATTTGATATGTCATTTATTGCAAATCGTAGGATATCTGTAATACATTAACCCTGAACTTTCTCACGACTCAATGAACAGGTAGAAGTTTAGGGCTATCATTCCAGTGAAATTAATGGGAAAAAGTACAGGCAAAGTGAATGTAACAGCAGTGCCCGTTTTTCGTTTAAAAACTGTGCTGGTACAAGTGGATAGTACCAGCTTTCATAAACATGCACGCCACTTCAATGCTATCGGAAGACGCTCACAAAATATCGAAATATGGCGTGATACTAAAGTGTCATAGTGTAGAATTTTACCTTCGACAAGCAGCCATGATTGGCCCACAAATGAAGCCATCTCATGTTTCAGCGCAATTCACTCCACAAGTACCACCACATGCGTTCAGGAAGCTAGTCAGGGGATTGAAATACAATGTGCAAGTAACACTGTAACGAGTGACAGGTTTCTACGACAATAGGATATTAAAAGAAGAAGGGAACTAACTGCAGACATTACAGCAATTCAGCCTCGGATGACAGTTCTGTGCAGTGATGTCATAACCATGGTCGGAACCTACGTCAGTGTGATCTAACAGTACTCGCCCAGAGGGTGTGAAGATAACCACACGAATCCTGAGTCAGGACTTTCGGTTTTCTTGCCAAGAATCAAATCATTTGCAAGGCAGAAGACGTAAAATTCTACTGCATCATTCATTCTGAAGTTAAATTAGGAGAAGTAGCAGCTGCTTTGTTTGTGTGTCCGTCTGTCTGTCTCTTTGTCTATCTGTCTAACTTATTGTTTGTGGTTTACTTAATGACACTGCTAGTAACTCAGGTTATATGGTGTTGAATTATAGGATTATAACTAAATAATAAGTTGGAAGGGATATGGAAGGGCACGGTCTTTGCTTATTTTGAGGTACAATCCAAATATTTACCCGGAGAGACTGACAAAATCCTCAGTTGATGAGATGTGAATCCGGAACCTGTAAAATACGAAACAGGAGGGCTAACTACCGAATAGGGAAAAAAACAGTAACAAGAGCAAAAGGGAAATAAGTCGTGTCGAAGTTAAATAAACTGTAGATCCCGAATTATATAAATAAAAGAGAAAAGTTATTTAGCTCTCAGAAGCACGAGATGCATCTAAATAATATAAAAATTCGATTCCTACTTCACAGGAAACAGGCGCCATTTCCATTACGCGAACAAATCGGTTAATGCTGTTTATGGAAATAATTTCAGTTTGTTCTGTTTCTCATATGACACAGAGAAATAAATTCGCGGCTAAAATTCGAAGCTCTCGATGTCACAACGTGTAGTAACCACTGTTCTTTACGTGGCTAAAAGTTGTGTCAGTTGAAAAGTAAGGTCCAAATAGGAGTAAATAACTGGCGAGACAAAGCGGCGTAAACTCGCGAAAACAAAGAAACACCTAAAATGTTAAATTTCGCAGTGTTCAATTAACTCACTTCCACGGTACTTATCATTCGCTCTTTAAGTGGGATGAAGTAAAAAAGTCCCAAATAAGCACCGTATCCTTCTCAGAACCCAGGATCATATCCACAGCAGTCTCCTGCAGCAAAAACGCCCTTGTTAGTAGAACGTCGTAACAATTTATACTCCAGGCAGCGTTGTTTGCCGATCAAACACCGTCCATTACACAAGAAGTACACCGAAGACTGCAGCAGCTTAAAGATTAGAATGAACGACAATAGCTTCTGGGGTGCAAGCAACTTGGCGTTCTGAAACGAAAGCTTCAAATTTCTCCTAGTTTCTACGGAGATGTTATAGAGAAAGGAACAGGAACAGAAGAAACACTCACAAAACTTTTGTCCCCTTCTAAGTAAGAAACACACACATAACAACCTGCGTAATAAGTCGTGAAATTATAAATTAGATCATTAATTTGCGTGTATAATGCAAAAAAAAAAGTCACTGAACAATATAATGTAATATATTTGGACCCAATCACAGAGCACGAGATTTCTTCTAAGGCAAGCCGCACACATTCTACGCAAGTCTGTGAATGTTTCAGCACACCAGTCACTTGTCCTTCTAATTCACACCACCCTCATTCTTAACGGATCGCACTGTTTCTTTCCCTTGTTTTTCTCATTCTTGTTTTCACGTGATTTCCTCCATCCTTAAGTAAAACCAATCACTACAATTAATTATTTCCCGTTAATATTTTCTGCATAATAAGCTGATCCTATTCATAAACATTACTAACGACAACTATATTATGTAATTGGAACATTTTTAGTGAAGTCGAAATTATACACGTTTCTAATATAAATTATAGACAGAATTTTCATTTTTACATCACGTATTTATCATGGTTCACGACTAACTAAAATTATACATTTATTAACATGTGTTATAAATTGTTATACTAAGTTTGTATTATATACCGGTAAATTAGCAAAACCGCATACTCCGTTCTCTTTTGATGCCGTGAGCCTATTAAAGTTCATGGAGCGTAATATCAAACTGCAAAGCAGGCTGCGATAATGGCAATTGTAATTCGCTACGTGACACTAACCTCCAGTGGTGGGGCCGGGAATGAGACACCAGTGTAACTCACAAACGCCGCGTTACTTGCGCGAGATTGGTCTGTCTAATTTCTTTCCAGCTACTTACATCAAAGGCAACACGAGGCGGAATAGTACCACTATGCATCCAGGGATATTCTTGTCCGTAATGTTGGTAATTCTTCAAAAATCTATCAAAAGCCTCGAATATCCTCGAGGGTTTCTTGGCTTCCTTTTCACACCCTTTCGCACCCAATCCAAACCTCGTACCACCAAATCGAATTAGATACTATTTGAACACCCTTAAATCAATTACCGAATCAACTCTACTCAGTATAAAAGCGGCGTAAGTACACTGTTTTTTTTATCATCTCAGAGCCATGAAGAGTTAAGAAGCCAAATTGATCCCTTTTATGGCCGAGATCTTTGTGGAGGTTTATATCCTTCCCCATTATGGAGAAAGCAATCGACTGGGCCAAATAAAATCACGGTGCCTATGGGAATAGAAACTCGCAATCCCTTGCGACAGGATTTCCAAAATGTTAGTAAGAAGTTAGCCGCAGTTCATTCCAACCCAATGTGTCGTGTTGCTGCCAGAACACAGGCCCACGAGTTCCATTTAAAATACAAAATATTTACATATTTCCCTCAATTACGCGATATTTGCACCACATAAGTTGATTCTTCTTGCTCCTTTGCGTTAGCGGCCTTTAATTTTCATTGAAAAACGCTTAGGTTAATTAACTTTAACACAATTAATTGTAGCACTTTACTAATCCTACATTACAGACAATTAAGTTAATACTTTTAGTCTGTACTAAAAATAATAAACACAAATTTATAGGAAATCGCATTACAGAGAAATTCACCTAGTATGTCTAATTAACCTTAGTCGGCGGAACACATGCAGACACAAAGCACCAGGGCCGGTCTGGACGGGTGCTGAAAATCTCGCCTCCACAGGGATTCGATCCCCGGACCGTCCAGCTCGTAGCGAGTCGCTATACCGACTACGCTATCCCGGCCTACGATTTTTAAAAAAAACTTTACAAAATTTCGTTACACTATTTAACAGTTCGACAGTAATACAAATATCACTGCAACTATAAATATTCTTATAACGCTAAAGGCACGCCCAAAGACATGAATATGTAATATTTATCAAAAGCGGGTACACAAGTTTATAAGATGCTGGCGATGATGTATCAATTACTTTATGTAGTCCGTCCATTTTATCGTGTTAAAATTATAACAATAAAATGGAAGGTTTTAATCTTATTTTTGTTCAGGACGGGGTCAGGTCCTAATGTTTTATGTGTTATTATTAACTTTACTAAGAGCGGACGAAGGAAGTGTACATGTAAATGAGTATAAAATTAAACAAGATTGGAAGCAAGCAAGAGGAAATTCTTTAGTCCCTTCTTGCACTCTTCGGATCATATTTTCATCCACAGTTGGATAAGAAAGGAGCTGTGACACTTTATCTTCCCAAGTATGGAAAGACTTCTTAAAACTTTCAAATTTAAAAAAGAGGAAGAGAGTATTTTTTCTCTACTGCAGCTGATTCAGAACATAAACTGTAACTTTCATAACTTCTTGAAAGTTGGAATATTCACGGCTGTTTCCTGCATGTGGTACAGCCAACGGAACGACTGGTGCACGGCTCGTGCGCGGCTCCAATTAGATTACGCCCCTCATTCTGAGCCGAGAATTTGCCACACTGCCACAGTGCACTGAAGGCTGAGATTTGATAGTAACTCACATTTTCAGTATGACTGTACAGCGCAAAGCCGGCATCTGGACTTCCACTAGCCTCCAGCTTAGGGAGTTCCCACAGGCGCGATTCACGCTTTGTCTGTGTCTTCCTGCCGAATACAGGGGGAGAAGCGGAAAAAGAAATCAATAAAATATTGTGTAGCAGTAACGTTTAACGCTTTTAGACCCGAAATCCATGTAGACAATATTTTAAAATTTAGTTCCTAACTTACAGAAAACACACTGCGACTTAATTATAAGGGCCAATCAGTTAATATACATATAAGTTTTAAAACTTTCGCGGCGACATGATTCAATATTGTCTTCTCGGGCAAAACTTTTGCCTGAGGATGGGGACGGAGCTAGTCCCCGAAACGTTGTATTCAAATGAACTGACGCGGCTGTGCGCCCGAGAAGACTATATTGAGTTAATATACATTTTTTTCCATGGCGCAACAGCCCCTAGTGGTCCAGGGCCTCCTCATTATCGAGGCTTCACGATCACACTCAGACACACCACACTCGGTAGGACTCCTCTGGACGAGCGATCAGCCCGAAGCAGAGACCTCTACCTGACAACACACAACACTCATAAGAGACAGACAGCCATGCCTCCGGCGAGATTCGAACCACAATCCCAGCAGTGAGCGGCCGCAGAACCACGCCTTAGACCGCGCGGCCACTGGGATCGGCGGTTAATATAATCTGTAATCTGCCGCAAACCGCATGTGGCTAGCTCAATTTGTTTGGGCGCCACAATTTTTCAAAACCCCGAAGGGACTTTGTGGACACACTGCACATAACGTAGAGAAATAAGCGCCCTTTGTTCTGACGGACATGCGAAACGCATACACTGTCGTGTGAGCCAACTGCAGAGTTTCGCAATGTTAAAGTGACACGAACGCAGTAGTTACCAATGTCCTCTAAAGGGTTAGGAGTTTTAGTGTCATTGCAAAAATAATGGTCATTTTTTGACGAGTGTAACAGCTATAAGAAAAGTTATGTAAAGTTCATGTTTTGGTACTTCTAGAAGGTTTGTGTGTGGCAAAGAGAAAAGTGATTTATTTAACAACACCGTCAATTGCTAACATTGTATAGTGTCAATGATAGAATAATGAATACGAGTATGGAGCAATGGTGAAATGATACTGGCAAGGAAAGACAGAAGTGCTGGTTGCAAAAGCTGTCCTACTTGTCCACTATTTGTAAAAGAGTCTAAATATAAGTATCAGGACAACAGCCAAGAATAAACTAATAAAACAATGTAGAGTGCTGCATACGTCCTGTACAGTGGCACTGTTTGGGCGTCTGTAAACCGAACAGTTCCGGAGGCCGACAGGTTGACGCGGATACATGTAATGGGAGACGCGGAGGACGGCTGCCACACGGCCGGGTTGGCTCGTCATCGCACATGACAGGTTTTTATAAATTGCACACATGACAGATGGCAAGCATTTAACAAACGCGCAAAAATACCAGATCGATTACCGGGCGGATTACAAGGACTCTAGACTTCACGGTTGCCATGGAAATTCTTAGTTTTACTGCAAATCCGCATTTGTAGACAGTTTTACCACGACATTTTCGGAACGTAACAAGACACTGCGAACATTCCACATATTATACTATGCATTTATAATATATAAAAAAAAGTCGCCATGTTATTGCCTTAGTATACATCCACCACGTCCTGACACGACAGAAAAGATTTCACTGTTTCAATAATTATTACTGGTAGACAGAAGTATACATGTTCCTTTGCAGAAAGAAGCAACAACGTGGTCTCTACGGCTAAGCACAATATTATATCAGTGCATGTAAAACATGGAAGTAAATTTTCACGTTATTTTCACCGTGCATTTTGATACAATTAGCAGTATTTTAACCAACAAATGCACTTTTTGTATTTCTGTTACACTTTTACCCTACATATGTTTCGGCTGTGGTCCAGCCATCATCAGAGGTACACTAGTAGGTTCACTTCACTGGCACTGGTTCATTTGGTATTAAAAATTTTTAACAATTTTAACAACTTTAATGTTTTAACTACTGCCAACGAGATACTGTTTTATATATACATCCCGAAGTATCATACCTCAAGCTTTTAACGGAAGACGAACACAACCTGCATTTGAGAGTGAACAGAAGCTACAAAAACCAAAAACATTGCGATGACGTGTGATAATACCAAATGAACCAGTGCCAGTGAAGTGAACCTATTAGTGTACCGTGATGATGGCTGGACCACAGCCGAAACATATGTAGGGTAAAAGTATAACACAAATACAAAAAGTGCATTTGTTGGTTATAATACTGCTAATTGAAGTGAATTTCTAAACACCTTAGCCGCAGCATTTAATTGAGATAAGTTGTCAATTTTGTATGCCTTTGGCCTTGAAACTTGGAGAAATATTTCGCAAAATCTGATGGTTAGAATGACGGAGAGGATTTACAGCCGTTTTGAAAACAGATGCTGTAGAGGAAAACATCCTACGTCCGTACCAAATCATCCAAAACATCCTACCAAAACATCCTACGTCCGTACCAAATCATCCAAAACATCCTACCAAAACATCGTACGTCCGTACCAAATCGAAACACGGCTGCTAACTTCAGAACTGGTCACCTAGCTAAGTAGAACGACACTCTTTGTTTTCCTCAGAATAAAGGACGGAATATGAGGCGTGAGCTTGACAAATTGATAATGACTGCTTCAATTTTACGCCTACATGAACAAAATGTGCTCACAAAGAGAGTCACAGGCGTCAGATAATTACTTGCAGGAATAATCTTTCATGTTATATTTCTGCTCTCCTATTCTGCAGATAAGCAACGGCTCTTAGTTAGGGACTATATATGCTTGCCTTGACATGCAAACTCCCACCCTCACAAGCCACAAACTCTTATCGCGGGCATCCTACAGAACCGCGAAGCAGAGCCTGGCAACTTGCTAGATACACTTTTCAACTTAATCACTTCCATTCGTCCAAACACATCCCAAAAGTTCACCCTCATTATAACGTCTTTTGCGTAGGCTTGTTCTTTCGTCACACAATATTAGTGTCACTCCCGGTAAAAAGGAAAAAAGTTTCTATCATATTTTGTGCTGGCAACGCTCTGAAACATGAAAGATTAAAAGTGAATTTTTGGACCACTGGACACTTGCTGTAAATATTTTTTTAATTTTATTGTGTTACATTCATACCAATTCACAAAACTACACACGTTATGACCAATATGTTCGTACGTCCAATTATATACCATAATAAGCTCTTTATGTGAGTAAAATGACAAACTGCTTCCTTTTTCCGTGCGCTTATCACCTATTGTAAACACGCCATTGTAAAAAACCGATACATTTTTAAGTCGGACAAATTCATGCTCGATACTAATGCACCAATATTGGGTTCCGTAGCTGGGAAAGGCAAAAGCTATAAAAGTTTCAAAAACCTTTAAGATTTAACATATTTTCGGAGTGACTTTGACATTAATTAATGAATAAAAAACAAATTTGTAGTTAAGTGCGACCGAAAGCTGAAGTTTGTCCGTTTTAGCACAGACATGAAGGAAAATAAATTTTGAAAAATAAATTACCTTACAAAAAAGCGACTGTTATACAGTCCCTTAATGTTTGTTCTCATTTCCCTGCAATCTTACATTTTATATAAATGTGAAGTACTTGCATTAAAAGTCAACATTAACTTTGTTAAAGAGGTGAATTATAAGCCAACAAGAAGAGTCCAACACCCATGAAGGCGGAAGAAGCCTGCATGGCTTATACACTGTGGCTGATGAAGATGATAATAAGAAAACAGTTGAAATGGGGTTTCTTTGAAGAAGCAACTTCAAGACAAATATCTAAACAAGATAGGCAACGTACGTATGAGATAACATTGTGGCGCTTTCGCGTAACGTTTATACCTCTTCGGCGACCCTAGCAGCCTGATACCATTTCAATCGAAGAGAAAGCTTCTACGGCTATTTAATGTCCCCGGCAACAAAACGTACTTAGGTCTTCATGTAATATGCCCGATATTTTTGTCTGATTTTAACCAAATTTGGAATTTCTCGACACATTTCCTCGTGCTTTGTTAACAAATATATTTTTCTCGTTGCTATTCTTCGAGGAGGTATAGCAGAAACGGGAATCACAATTGATTAAGGGTGACCAGAGCAAACGTCGGCGTGTATTTTTTGTTACGGTAGTCAGTTCTTTTTGATAATTCCTGAATAGAGCCTTTATATATGCCCTTTCAAGTATTTCATAAATATTTACCAGCAGTCATAATTATATTCATGTCTTATCCTACAACAATTTACTTTTACACCAACATATATATATATATATATATATATATACCCGTACATATTAACACAACATGTGCTATATGAGATGGATCGCCTGGCACCCTCTTTTTTTCTCATATCATCGTTTTTTAACGATTCAAAACATCAAATTTAAGTCACATTTCAGAATTTAAAACGTCAGTTTGGATGAAAATGATAAAACTTAACAAAAAGAAAAGTTCTGAAACAAGTTTTAGTATTTATAGACCAGTTTGGCTGTCATTAACCTGATATAAATAAATATTTGTCCCTTTCAAGTACAGGGACAACATTTTATTTCACCAACATCTTTTGTCACTTACTAACGGTTCGCTTATCATAAAAAAAACCTACCAGACTTGCACTAAAACGGAGACAGGAAGTGTCAAACGGTAGTGGTGAGATAAAGTTACGACCCAATACAATAAACGTAGTATGGTTTCGGAAAAAAAAAATTATAGAACTTGGCGCGAAAAATATTTTATCGATTAATGGCATATTTTCGAAATGACTAACATTTATTCAAGCGTTGGCTCACTACCTTCTTAGTTAGTATAATCACCTTGTGTCTGTAGTCTATGAATAAAATCGTGATAGATGTTGAAGAAGCGTGACATAGCTGCGCAATCAGATCGGAGTTAATGAACACTTACACGAGACGAGCGCCGTGGCGTCGGTTCATCCTCCGGTTCACAGGAGCAAGAGCATCGATCCGAAGGGCAGACTACCGAGCACAAGGGAGGAAGAACCGCGCAAGTCACAGGACGGAAATGATAACTAAGGACAGTAAGAAATACAATAAAAAAAAACCATTCGATGCAATGGGTGGAAATATGTAAATATTTCTGAAACTAGCCAGCCATTGCCAAGCTCGACATAAATAATTTTATTATGTGTCTTGTGCTATACAGGGAATTCTCTGTTTTTCAAAGTGTCATTCTTCGCGCGAAATGGTTTCAGTTGTGTAATTTGTATGGTCAGGCTGAGACCAGCAGCAATCTGTAGGGATGGGACTCCGAGAGAGGGGAAATAAAACTGCACGCGTGTAGAAAAACTTGTTGTCCGGTTGTCGCAGTGGTTTGAATTTACAGAACCCTCGCTAATTTCCTGAAACTCAGCAAGATATTTAACAATACATAGAATATAATGTATTAATGTTATGTTCCTATACCTAACATAGGTAAAGGCTGTCCCGTAACATGCCAAGCAGGCACTGAAGGGAGGTGCAGGTACTGCTCTACCCACACTCAACCTCGGCACTAGAAGAGGGGAGGGGGGTGTCAACGCCACGCCCCGGCCGCTTTACCCCCGGGAAAAACACAATACCCATTATACAGGAGGCTGGGTGGACCTCGGCGCCGGTGTGGACGCAGACGAAAAATCCCGCTGCTGCAAGGTATCGAACCTCGCTGCGTCCAGCCTAAATCTAACATAAGAGCTACATACATAAACCTGTTCTTGCAATTATCATTAAGTTAAGTTAATTTTAATGTTGCTAATTGTTATTTTATCATTCCTAGGTCCTAAACCCTACATATCAACGCCATTAAAATAACCTATTTTAAAAATTATTGCGATTAGAGTTAATTTTGGTGTGAAGTGAAAGTTCCTCTCGAAATAAATCTGGCGTTAATGGGGCGTATAATGACGCGGAATCAAGTCTCCATACATCCTGGACTTCTACAGCAGATGAAGATGAATGGCTAGCCTCAAGTTCCGTCCATTCTACCCAACATCTCCAGTGTATGGGACTTGAAATGAGCCCCAGAATCCTTCTGGTCAAAATGATAGTGACTGTAAAATATCTAACACCCCTGCCACAGCCAAAACTCAGTCGACGGCTGCAACCATTAATCAAACATGACGCAGTGGGACTAGCAGCGTTGTTGTGTTAGCGATATTTTGAACCAGAACTTTCCGTGTTCCTGTCTCCAAGTCAGTCTGCTGGGTATCAGTTCCTCTTGTATCATTCATGCGCGTCTGACTTACATGAAAAGCGGAGACTGTGAAATTACCACAACGGAATCCTACAACACGTGACATGCCCTCAGGCCTCATCGCAGAGATTTGATAAATTAAACAGCAAAAAGATACTGCATACTTCTATTATTTATTTTAGCACACCTCGCTGATGACGTAAGCATGGCCTTTGTGTGAGCAGCTGACACAGGAGGCGATTTAAGGGAGTCGCTTACACAGGACAAGGTAATCAAGAAAAAAAATTAAAACTGCTTGAAACAGGTGACGGACAGACGGCACTAAGCTGATGGTTACAAAGCGAGTTCAAAATTATTTCACTACCAGGATGTAGATGAACACAAGCACAGTATTTATAATACTGCATTCAAATTCACCACTAGAAACAAAGTACAGTCGAACTCGGTTACAACGTCATGAACGGGCCTAATAGTTTAGTGTCGTTATAAACGAGTGTTGTTATAACCGAGTAGTGTAACGTTGTGCTTAAGAGTGAGGAATTAATTGGTACCACAGAATATCTGACGCTATAGACGAGGTGTCGTATAAACCGATGTCGTTATAACCGGGTTCGACTGTACATATTAAAGTTCGTGATACATGTTGTCCCTACCAAAAGTGATAATGGTGGTAACTCTCTCGAGGCCAGTGATGCCACTGGACAGTCGCAAAAGCACCTCTACCTAAACACCGCTACAGAAGAAGTACCCCCAGTCCATTATTCAGAAAGTTATCTCCTCTTACTCATCTTAAGCACCGTCAGGACTGCCAGCTTCTCAGCATTGCTCTCTTAGTGCCTCGAAATAAATGTCTCACCCACACTAAAACTGAGTTTATTTCCCACTAATGGAATTAATGCTACAATATGTGAAAAGGCTCCAGACAGCAGCAGAAACTTCGATTCTTTTCGTTTTCACACACAACTAAAAATTACAATTTTTTATTCTAAAAACACCGTGCATCTTATCACAATCACTATTAAAAAACACCAACTGGATGCACTTTATATTTTTAAAAAAAACTGTATAGTTCTTTAAAACATTTTAAAAAACCCGACATATGACATAAAAACCCCTGAAGATGGCTCAGTGAAGAGTCGAAACATGTGTCGGGTTTTTTAAAATGTTTTAAAGAACTATACAGTTTTTTTTAAATAAAAATTGCATCCAGTTGGTGTTTTTGAATAGTGATTAAAAATTACAAATGAACCTATTGTTATTCTTCGACTGGTACATCCCTTTTCTCTAAACTTACACAACAAGTAAGTCACAATGAAGTATTAATTATTTCACCACAAACAAAGTTATTTCAGTTGGCATTGCTTTGCTACATATTTCGGCTACGTCTTAGCCATTATCAGGCAAACATCTCCATATGTGAATTTGTATTCGGTACGCAATACCAAGAAGCCTATGTTTATTGTAGGCTAGAAAGTTTATAATCGATCTGTATACATTTCAATTTTATCGTAAAATTTAAATAAAAATATTGTTCCAATATTATACAGAAAATTTTTCAACTGCGTATCGCATAGTACATAAAGGATAGTTGTCATTGCATCTCGATTAACAATTTACATCTACAGACGATTACCTGCTGATAGGTAAAACGTAGCTGAAAAATGCAGCAAAACACGGACAATTAAAACAACTGCGGTTGTCCCTACTTCATTAATAAGTTTATTGTGGCTTCAACGATCCATTTTATTGCTTATTCACAGCCATTCTGATCGCCTCTTAATAGCATGTTATCATAAATCCTCAAGTTAATAGCAACAGCACCATCTTAACAAAAGGATAAGATTGTTATTACGCCAGCAAAAATTAAAGGAATTAGCACTTGAGACGCGGTCTTTGTGATATTACTAGAAAATTATATTCTGCTGTGTAGGAAGAGATATAGACAAATACTACATACGTTTAATGTAAA